>JAUJYZ010001200.1:0-495679 GCA_033675265.1 Actinostola sp. cb2023 | reverse complement strand
AATATTAATATGTAGTTATTCCATTTTTAGAAATATCCAAATGTGCCTAGTGCAGTGTCACTTCGAGAAAGAGGAGCATGCTGTCAAAAATCGAGTGCCACGCAATAACAAAAATTCGAACAAACCTTACAAAGGACCAAGATTGATCCGTGTTGAAAGACTGCGCACGTCCGTAAAAACCAAACAAGCCAAAGGAAGCATGCTACTTGGTGGAGGAGAAGGCTGGCGGAATTATCAAACGCAGAGGGCATTCAAGACCTGCCTCGAAACAGGGGAACAAGCAAGTTACCTGAGAGAGGGGATGTCGTCACGAACATTCTGGATGCCTGACTCATAGGTCATCTCCTCCTAGAGCAGTGCAAGAGGACAACAGTTGGGCAAACACAAGACAGCCTTTGTAAGTGAAGTGTCCTGTGCTCAGGAGCTAAGCTTGCGTTATGGCCTATGATTGGCAATTAGATTGGGGACATTGCACGATTTTGTACTAATCCTGGTACAATTGGCGCAATTTGGTGCCGACCCCAACTTTAACCTGGAACTTCAATATAACCCCCCCCCCCATTTGAGACATACAGCAACACCCTCCTTGTGGACCCGTAAGACTGGTAGACACCCACTGATGCTTGGAACCTCTTTTCATGCACCAAAAAACGGACATATGATGGCATACAACTACTTCGTTTTCAAATCTTGTCAGCTTGAAAAGAGGGGAAGTTTGCCAACATAACTGGTCTTTGGAAAATGACGGGGAAGGCAACTGTTCAAGGCCATGGAGAGAAACATGTCCATGCGGTACGACCTCAGGTGCTTTGGACACGTAAGCGGATAATTGTAAAGATAAGCTTCGTGCCCTCCACACCGCTGTACAGCAGAGTTCCCTGCTTGAAATATTTGGTCGAAGGGTTGATAGTACACGATGCAAGTTAGGTACGGGGTGGGGGGGGGTTGTTTTTTAAAATATATTAGTATGTATGTTTTAGTGTTTAGAGAGAATCACCTGATTGGCTGATTGTTTTAATTTTCTGTCTCGAGGGAGCTCGCGCACGAGCAGACCCCCCCATTTTCACATATCGAAATCCATGTGAACATTGTTGTAGAATGCTTCGGAAAACTTCTGTGATTTGTTTTTATAATCGTGAAGGTTCTTCTTGATGCAAAAACAAAGAAAAAAAAAGAGCGACTTTGAAGGGACGTCCAGCTGGAATCCCTCAAAGATATCTGGAATGATCGCGAAAAGTCAACCTTCCATCCCGAAACAAAAGCTACCTTCCAGGATTATATCGTTATCAAAGGAGTAATATTTCATGTGGGACTGTAGGCCGGTCCATTATCGAATCATACGCGCTCAGACATGCATAGTCATGCAGTCAGTTCAAAATCTGTCAGTATTTCGTAGATAGGTTTTATATCTCCGGTTTTGTTATAGTCCTCCTACGCACCCGTTTTTAGTTCCGTCCCCCTCAACACTCACAATAGATGAATCTAATAATAATATAATAATAATAATAATCATAATAATAATAATAATATAAGAATAATAATAATAATAATAATAATAATAATCATAATAATAATAATAATAATAATAATAATATATAATAATACTAATAATAATAATAATAATATAAAATATAAAATAATAAACATAATAATAATACTCATACTATAATAATAATAATAAATAATAATAATAATAATAATAATATAATAATTTATAATAATAATAAGATATCATTATAATATTTTTCAAACATAGGGGACGTGGTTACTGTTTAATGGTCAAAACAATTAATTTGAATGCATTGGCAAATAAAAGAAGAAGGCATATGAAGGGTAAGGGTTGAACCTCCCCCCCCCTTTTTTTTTTTTCAGGTGGAAGCCCCCCGTCAGTACACATATCTGTACGTAATCGGCCTTGGACGACAGTGTTAATTGACATTACGGCAACTAGTGCTATTTAATGCAGACCACCCACGATTATGTAATTTTGCTGTTATCGAAATAGGCACAACGTTTGCAAAAGGTTTGATGGACCATGTACTGCAAACGAAAACGAAGCCTAAATTGTTTAAAATAGATGTTGAACCAAAATATAACATATTTAAGCCAACGTTACGCCCTGCCTTAAGCGTACGGGACAAGGGGCTGACCTCTTAATATAAGGATAAATATAGCTGATAGTAATTAAGATATACCATTTGTACATGTATAAATAAAGTTATCTACCAGAACTTACCTAGATCTAATAATTTTTCTCCTTATGTGGTTAGCTCCCGCTCTTGAACGCGGAAGGGAGATTCCAGAAGAGTTGTGCCATTAAATTTGTCAGTTCGACCAGTCGCCATCACTTGTGGAATGAATGTCAACGAGAATTAACTTCATATCATAACTTCTCTCGTCACTTTTTTCTTCCTGCCGTAAGGGACGTATCTCCCTGAGTATTTATGAGCCACCGTCTGTCTGATGGAAGGCAGTTGAGGCCGATTGCCTTCAGCAATTGTCTATACTGTGGGAGCTGTGGCCTGAGTGGAAAGTGTCCATTTCATTCGGTAGTTCTCCCTGTGGACCCGCTTTTAGTTCTCCTCAGCATCCCGCACATACACGAATGTTGCCTCAAATATTTTTAATTTATAATTTATAAAAAAAAAAAAAGTACATTTCTAAGGTGACATTACAAAAAGTGTACAAACACAAACTAAGGATTTTTTAATACACATATTCTATATACATATTTTACATTGGTTAATTCTGAATAAAACTATTAAAATGAAATGACTGAAAAGGCCTGGCCGTGTCTTTGATATTTGTCAGGAGTTTTAAAATACTTTTAAGCATATTTCAAGTGCTTGCCATTTTTTTTGTATGAAAGGTTCGCTGGCGATCATCTCTAGCACAACCACGCTCTAAGACGTCGTAATTTTTTAGCGAGATTAAGAATATATGTAATGTGGGTATTTTTTCCGTGCATCTGGCTCTATAGACCAGATTTATGAGATTGATTAGGGTGCAATTTTCCGTCTTTGAATAAATACCCAGAATCACATTTAGCGAATTGTATTCTGGGAGATAAATATTGTACTTCTCCAGATAGTTCTTCACATCCAGGTATAAATTTTTAGGTTTCATGCACGCTCCAAAGATGTGAACGGTAGTTTCTAAGGAGCACTTACAAAAGGAACAAAAAGGAGAATTGATTAATTAAATTTAAAGAGATCACGATTGAAAAACAGAATGTTGTTTACAAGTTTATATTGGAAGGCACGCATGTAGGTATTTATCGTGTATTCTATCATATAATTGTTTCCAGTTAATATCTGGTTTGTCCAATTTAGTTTGTATGTTTGACTGAGCAGTGGGGGCTGTAGTTTCTTCGTGAGTAAGTCCCAATATACAGTGTTTAGGGCGATCGCATTTGTTTTCCGATGGCTAGTGCTTATGAAAAATGAGTTTTCGTTTATTTGAGAACATTTAAGCTTGTTTTAATACAATACCTGGGTTTTGTGTCTTCGTTCGTTAACTTTTATTGAACTCCTAATTAATATACAATGCATATCATTATGTTACATATTAGGATATGACATTCCTCCCTTGTTTAGTATGATTGTACTACTATGTATAATATTACTCAACATATAAAGTGTTCAATGTTCATGTAACAGTAACAGTTCATGATGGTTTTCCACCTAGCTGGTCTGGTTGCTTGCATTGTCTCGTGGATCTTCTAAGCGGCGCTGGTGTTTGTGCAGGTGGGTTTACTTGTCTTGCTGGCTGTAGGTTACGCTGAGGGGGAACTTGTGTTGCGATGTCTTCCTCATCCATGTCTCTAGTTGACTGAGGTGTACGATTAGGTCCGTGGAATTTCTTGACTTGTGATGAGTTCCTGGGATATGATATGATATGCCTTTATTGTCCACCATGATGATCTGTGATCCGTTGACTTAGTGGAGTACTTGTTCTGATGTTCTTGTCGTATGAGTACAAGATCTCCTTCTTTGAAATCTTTCACTTGTGCTCTTCTCCTTTAATCTGCGTATTCCTTGGATTGCTGTTTCGTTTGGCTATCTCTTTCACGCACTTGTGTGTCATTTGGTTGTTCTTTACTTTGTACACTTGGTAGTTTGGTAGTTTGGTAGTTTGCAGGTGTTTCTCCCGTAGTTTGATGTCCGAGTTGTTCTGTAGTTGCGTAACATTGTGGGTAGTATTTGTCTCCAGTCTTTACCTTCTGCGTTTGAGGTGTGAACATGCTTTAGCAGTACTTGGTTAAATCTTTCTACTTGACCGTTTGCTTGGGGCCAATAAGGTGTCACAGTTCTTAGTTTTACTCTCCATGACTTGAATTCTGTAGATGTGAAGTATCTTGCATTATCTGACTGGATTTCTTCGGGATATCCATGTGTAGAAAATACTGTATCTAACCAGTGGAGTAGGTTTGCTGAAGTGACTGACTTTATAATTGTTACTTTTGGCCATCTTGAGTAGTAGTCTGTTAATACAACGACTGATTTACCTGTTGGAAAGGGTCCACAAACATCGCTCCATCGATCATGTGGTAGTGGTGTTGGACGAATAGGATCAGGTCTTTCTGGACGACTGGTTAAGGATATGGTATACGTTCGCGGGTGTCATGCGCTTCAGAAATTCTGTACGCAACACAAAAGGCTAAACTATTGAAAACTATATATCATAGTATAACTGTACAAAACCATGAAATAAAAAAAAGTTTTAGTCCCATTGAGAGAGAAGGCCCGATTCCAAAAAATGGAGGCTTTCATAAAATCGAATTACCAGCGCTCCAGTTACGGTCAAATATGAATCTGAATGCTGAATCTCTATCACCAGGTATTGTTTTTCAAAAGCGTGTCGGGGATTTTCGATATTTGATTCCTAATAAAAATGACAAGCATTTGAAGTTTGATGTTATATATTTTTCGAGTTGATGTAATATGAACGCTAATAACTTGAAATCTAAAGCGAAATCAAACAATCCCCGACACGCTTTTTGAGATTGAATACCAAAGATGATGTCTGCCAAATTTCGTGGAAATTAGACGTTTCTAGATACCCTATTAATTCACGTTTATGTCGAGCTTCACGGCAAAATATACTTAGGAGAAATAAGCTTCCAAAGTTGTGTAAACAAAAGAGACCTCATTTCCGCCATTTTCCGGCCGGGACACCTTCTTATCCAATCAGAATCGTTATGAGGTCACTGAGGTCATCATAAACTAATTGAGCCAGCAAATTCCCGACAAACTCGTTCTATAAGCCTCGAGAATCCAAAGAACGAGACTTCTAAAATGAGTTTGACTTTTGGTCGCGGGTCGCGGGTCGCGGGTAGATGGTGCGGGTAAAAAGGTGCGGGTGCGGGTAAAAAGTGCGGGTAGAAATATACAATTTTTTTTTTTAATTTAAAAATATCGATTTTGTCATAAAGTCGATAATTTTTTTCAAAGCATGATTCATGCTCAAGGTAATCGTTCATTAAAAAAAACCTAACCCTTCTTGTCTTTATACTTTGGCATGGTGGTTCTATTTCTGGCATCTTAAATATGGTTCATGTTCAGTTGGTAGGTTGTCACTGCTTCACTTCGACGGGTAACAGAATAAAAATAAAAATTAGATAAACATAATAAATAACTTCACTCTACTGCATTTTCGTGTTTTCTTAGTACGCCAAGTTGGGCAACAGTGACGGGTCTCGTCGTTCGCACCCCTAAAATCGATATCACAAACTCAACTGCGATAAAATCAACAATATAAACTTACGAGTTCCTTTAAATATATGTGTTATTTTGATAATTTAAATATCTACTGGCGGTCGTTTCCTTGTTGCTATAAAAAAGAAAAATTAATTCGATAACTTGATTTTTGTAACAAATTTCACAGAATCGACGAGGAAAGAGTGCAAGGACCTGCGAGATTTCCCTCGAAAAATTACGTATGAAGCGCCTTGGAAATCTCAAGCCTCATGGTCTCGTTCCCAGTCCCACTCAATTGCACGATACGCGGACACATGAAACATTTTAAAAAAACCAGTCACGTCGTACTGGTTGAGCTGAAGATAGTGGGACACATCGTCTTTTACTGACTCCCAAGGTAGTCCAAGCTGGAAAGCTGCGGCACGGTAGAAACAGTTCCCGTCCGAACCGGGGTCATGGCTGACTTGATATCCTGCTTCGAGATCCTTCGACAATTCGAGTCTTTAAAATGGAATCCATTTTCCTTGAACATAACGAGACAAGGAAAAATTAAAAATTAGAAATTGCTCTTCATTTGCCTGAGTAAAATGCTGGTTTCTAAAATACCAAATTCTAGTGTCAGAATTATAAATGCTGACTTCGCTATGTGCTGGAGTTTCTGAAGCCAAATCATATATGAATTGCACAATTGCTTTATTCCAAATAAGCACAAGTCCGAAAAGTGTTATATATTATAATTAAACGGCGTTTGTGTTTTTCATATAGCATCAAGGACTGAATCATTCACTTCACATACTTCCAGCGAAATTGTTAGCCGATCCCGGTAAATTGTGATTCACAATTGCTAGAGTACTAGTAGTCATTAAATGGAAGCAGTGTGTAACACTTACCTGCACAATTACTAGAAGTCTTCTATAACCACTGATAATACAATACTCGAATGAATGAATCGCACATGCAGTCCCTGTGTCCAGGTAATGAAGAAGATGACCTTCGGCCGGGCTTACTAATTTGTTAACCATGCATATGATTGACAAGACGTCACATCCCTTTTTGTTGTCTAATCTGACAGTTTTTACAAAATGCTAGAAATTATCCAGCTGATTACTAACCAGTAATTAAACGAGGGGAGTCCTAGTGGTAAAGCTGATGGCGATACCCACAAACTTTCAGTAAAACATACATTTTTATTTTTATTCATGTCAGAAGAACTAGAAAATATTCCAATTTTAACGATTCTTTCTTCTGACAAGGTGTGAACATGAACCATATTTAAGATGTCAGAAATAGAACCACCATGCCAAAGTATAAAGAAGAAGGGTTAGGTTTTGTTAATTAACGATTACCTTAATTATCGACTTTATGACAAAATCGATATTTTTAAATTAAACATTAAAAAAAATGTATATTTCTACCCGCACCTTTTTACTTGCACCCGCACCTTTTTACCCGCACCCGCACCATCTACCCGCACCCGCACCATCTACCCGCGACCCGCGACCTGCGACCAAAAGTTAAACTCTTCTAAAATGTATAAACTAATATAGACGGCAAGACGCTTTGCTCTCGAACTGAACTTTTTATCGCAACACTACGGAAATTCTGATTGCCGGACGTTCTTTCGCGCGCCATCCGACAGTGCGCCAGCAAGTGTTAATTAGTTGACACATTTCGTGCTTGTTGATATTATTCGACAGAACACATTTTCGTCCATAACTCAAAAAGAAAAATTCGGATTCAGAATTTTTTTTCACCAAATCATAGTTTGTAATATTTTCTTGCTGATAAGCTAAAAAAAGCAAATTCGAGTTCTGAGACCGCGCGAACGTATACCATATCCTTAACTGGCAAGGGTGACAAGCCTTGATATACTCTTCTATATCTCGGTCCATGTTGGGCCACCACCCATAGCTTTAAACGTATTCTTTGCTTGCATTTCGTCATACCGGCGTGATCCTCGTGTGCTAAGGCAATAGCTTTGTTCTTTAGGTTAGTTGGTAGGATGATACGGTTTCCTCGTAAGATGATGTCATCGGTTATGGAGAGCTCGTTGGCAATAGGTTGGTATTGCTTTGGTATCTTATGGAACTGATTGTTGCTGATACCTTGTCTTACTTGTGTTAGATCTGGATAGAGTCTAGATGCTTCGCGTATTTCTTCTGTATTCATGGCTGTGTGTGTCAACTGTTCAGTGAGGAAGTGTACGAAAACGAAACGATCAGTACATGATTCCATGTTACTTTGTGGTACTTGAATTGATAGTTGTGATAAGGGATCTGCTATGTTATTAGAACCTGGACGATATACAACCTGAAAGTCGTATTCCTGATGGCGAACAACCCATCTTTCTACTCGTGGTGGTGAAGGTTTTCCTGTGTTCTTTGGTTTGAAGATGTGCTCTAGGGGGCGGTGATCTGTTTGTAGCTCGAATCGTCTTCCATACAGATATAGATGAAAATGTTCGCATCCAAAGACAATTGCGAGCGACTCTTTCTCGATTTGCCCATATTTCATCTCAATCTCTGTATGTGATCTGCTGCCATAGGCGATGGGACGGTAGTTGCGTCGTGGTGATGCGTCTACTACTAAACGGATGGGGGGCTGATAAGTTGTAGTGAGCGAGTACTGGTGCTGTACTGGTTGCTTGTTTCAACTGCTGAAAGCTCTTTTCTTGTTCTTTTCCACAGAGAAATGTTTTGCTTTCTTTCAAGAGTTGACGTAGGGGATAGGTAATGTTGCTGTATTGGGGGATGTATCTTGAACAGTAGTTTACAAAACCAAGGAATGATCTTACTTCTGCTGATGTCTTGGGCTTCGGTGCATTGACCACGACTTGGACTTTCTTGATGTCTGGGTCAGGGTGTACGCCTTGGTTGGAAACGATGTGACCAAATACATTGATCTGGGGTGCAGCAAATGTGCACTTTGGGAGTTTGACAGTAAGTCCACTACTTTCCAGTGCTTGGAGTAGTTCACTGAGTTGTTGAACGTGTTCGTGCATGGTTGTTGACGAGAGCCAGATGTTGCCTGATATGTTCTGACAGTTGGGGATATGTCTATGAGCTGATATATCTGCTCGTGGAAATATTCTCCCGAGGGACATGCACCCATGATGAGGCTTTTGAATCTGTAAGGACTATCATCTGGAGTTTAGAACGCTGTGATGTAACGTGATTCTTCAGCTAAGCTTATCGGTAAGTATCCTTCTGATAGATCTATTTCAGTTAATACAGTTGAGCCTTCCATCATATGTATGATCTCGTTTACAGTGGGTACTTGAATATGACGACGTGTTAGTGCTTGGTTTGGAACTGTCATGTCAATTACAAGACGAACGTCTCCTTTCTTCGGTATTGGTATCAAGGGTGATAACCAAGGAGTTGCTCCTTCAACTTTCTCGACGATGTGTAGTTCCTTTAGGTCCTTGAATTTGTCGTTGACTTTCTGTTTCCTGCTATGCGGTATGAGACGACTTTTCTGGGCAACTGGTGGGATGCTTTTGTCAATCTCTAGTTTGACTTCCACGTCTTTCAGCTTTCCTGTTCCTTCGAACAACTTGGGGTGTTTTTGGAGTAACGCTGTGATTTCTGGATGTTGGTGGTTTAGAGAGACTGCATGGACTATGATGATGAGTAGTCCTAACGCTGTGGACGTTTCATGACTGATGAGGCACGTGTTGCATTGGGTTTCTGTAACGATGAACTTTGTGGTTGTTTCTCTGCCATTAACTTTGACTGTTGTCTTGAATTCACCCAATAAACTTATGAGACTAGTGTTACCATTTGCAAAAACTTTGTCATATGACGGTTGAAGTGTATTATCAGCATTTGCAGCACGAAGAACTTTGTAGGTCTTGTTTGTAGGTCTTGTTGTTCAATATGTTTACTGATGAGCCTGAGTCGACTATCACTTTGAGGGGTACATCAGCTACAGTAACTATGGTTTCTGGTTGTTTGGTTTGTATATGGTGTAGGCACATTCGTCGTCTGTGTCGTTTGAATGTTTGTTATTTGTACTTGCTGTCTAGCGTGTTGTCGTGACTTTGAGAGACAGTGCTTTGCGAAATGACCGATTTTTCCACATTCGTAACATTTGACTTCTTTCGCAGGGCATGCACTTCGTCCTCCTTTGTGGAAAAATCTGCCACAATTTCGACATTTTTGCTGTCTCGCCATGTCTGGTTTAGGAGTAGTTGGCTTTGTTTGACTTGTCTGGGTGGGTTTTCGTTGTTGTACATTTCTTTTCCTTGCAATGAAATTCGCTGTTTGTGGACTTGAATATTGCTTGTTTTCAATCATTTTTGCGCTGAGATCCGACTTTTCTAGAGTATTGCCATAAGTCAATAGAGTTTTTAAATCCATTTCTTCTCTGAGCGCTTTTCTACGCAGGCGGGCATCACTTGTGTTATGAATAATTTGTGTTTTGATCTCTGCGTCTTCATTAGTAAATTGACAAACACTTGCCTTTTCTTTGAGTTTCCTGTAGAATTCATTCAAGGGTTCGTTCCCTTCTTGCTTTACTTGGCGAAATTCATTGCAATGTCGTTGTTCTTCGTTGGGTTGAAGTGTTCGTTGAGACTTTGCAATGCTGAGTCGTAATTGGTACCGGTGTTGGGCAACGTGTCGAATATGTCGTTTGTACTTTCGCCAACGTATGTGAGCAAAATACCTCTTTTAACTGCTGGATCATATTCACGTAGACTTATGAGAAGATTTTCAAACCTTCGGACACATTTGGTCCACCTTATACCAACATTAGCTTGATCGCTGTAATCCACTTAGTGGAACGTTGACATTTGGTTGAACGACGCTAGAATTGGAACCTGTAGAACTACTTGTTGCATTGGAACTGCTTTCTGTATCCGTCATTTTGCTTGTTTTATAGGAACTGAACTTGAAACTCTGTGTTTAAATGATTGTTAATCCTATTCTCGTCGCCACTTTTGTGTCTTCGTTCGTTACCTTTATTGAACTCCTAATTAATATACAATGCATATCATTATGTTCCATATTAGGATATGACACTGGGCGAGTAGAAAAAAAAGACGTGCTCGCAGGCAGGGTATAATACAATGAACCAAACACCAAAGCATCAATTTTAGCTGCCCTTCCTGGTTGGCGCTTTAGCTGACTCGATACAACTGTAATCATAGCAGTCGTATAAAGAAAAACGAAGAATCAGTAGCATTTTTTACATCGGTCATTTATTTTTTATTTGGAGGGGGGTCCATATTGGGGTCTATATTCGGGGTCCATATGGGGGGATCCAGATTTTGTACTTGTCGTTTTCGTATGAGTGGGAAGTAGTTACGGTATGGTTCGTGCCGTGCAGTGACCGTATTGCGCCATCATCGTGCAGTGTGATTGGTTGAATTCAATGTGTTTGATTCTGTACCGTGAGCGTAACTCCGTACCGTAGGTTTCCCACTCGTACGAAAACGACTCTATTATCATTATTGTATTTCAATAGTTGATTAATATTAGTCATTAGTGTTAAACAGTCTTAGAATAGACTAATTTGGCTATATAACGCAACGAATAACCAAGAAACAATCAAACATAAAGCAGGAAATCGATTTTTTGATTGAAATTCAATTTTCTACGTATTGGGATCCCTGTGGTAAGGGTCATGGCCTAGGGACATTTCCCCTGCATCTCAATTACTTTTGTGTTAATAAAGTAACTTCAACCACAACTAAGATAATATTGAATATCTTGGAAATTAAAAATCAAAGAAAAAAGTTGGGCAGAGGTATTTTTTCAAAGATAATTTATTTTGCTCGATGCGGGATCCCTGTGGTAAAACCACGAAATCTTTAATCCTAATTTTCGGCATGTTCCACTGAAGGGATTTTTGAGGACTTTTAGTATGTTGTTTAGGTAACCCATCTTGGTTGAATAGCGATGAGAAACTTTCTGTTGCAATTTGTTCCAACTTGACCCCCAAAATTTCATAGGATGACTGGACTAATATGATCGAAGTTTAGATTCAAGCCTTAAAGGAGCACTCTCACAGGTAATGCATTGCGCGCCGTGTTATTGTTTACATACGGGATACTACTTAGATTTGACAAGAACGCACGTGAAAAGTACACGTCGAAAAGTCCGGAGTTCTCCAGAGAAATTCTTCCTTCTCGTGTGGTAAGTAGAAATCCGCCATTTTCGTATCATATGAAGCTAAAAGTTTGGGTCAAGGAGTTTTCTTACATTATTTGTGCTTAGGGTTGATTGTCTGACCAGTTTTCTTCAATGCAGAGCTGGTATCTGAACAAAACATTGAGATATTTTGACTCACAAAATACAAAGAAATGTATGGAGCTGAATGTTTGGGTTGAGGAGATGACGTCACTGACACCTCTAAAGATTCATGAAAATAAGTACTTCCCTCTGGAATATCGAAAAAAGATTTTAAATAGTTATTATTAGATCCTTGAAGAATTATTCAATGAAGTTTCAGCTAAATTAAATTTCGATCGATTTTCGTCCAAGTAGCACTTTAAATTAATGTCATGAGATAAATTTGAACTACATGCAGCTAGCTTAAGGTGGTTCCCGCATAATGAATGACCGGTTTGCCGTATTTATTTAACTCGCTCGCTCCGCGTCAATATTGCTTGGATTTTATTGTGCTTAACACAAATACTAATTCAACTATTCTGCCTTTCGACGGTGTATTCAAAATTATCATTGTAAGCCGCGTTTGTGAATGCCAGCTGATATTCAAACGACACTATTTTCACTAAAACTGCTGCCAAGCGTTATTCCCAAGTACGATTTTTTTTTAACTTCGTGAACGGCCTTTTAAGGTCCCTAGTAATGTTCTGACGAGGTAAGAAAAAAATTGTTCGAGCCGAAATCACGTAACAACCGATTTGTCCAAATTTTGACAACAAAAATATGAATTGATGATTTCGGCTCGATCAATTTCCTTCTTACCTCGTCAGAACATTACTAGGGACCTTAAAAGGTCGTTCACGAAGTTTAAAAAAAATCGTACTTGGGAATAACGCTTGGCAGCAGTTTTAGTGAAAATAGTGTCGTTTGAATATCAGCTGGCATTCACAAACGCGGCTTACAATGATAATTTTGAATAAACCTTCCAAAAGCAGAATAGTTGAATTAGTATTTGTGTTAAGCATAATAAAATCCAAGCAATATTGACGCGGAGCGAGCGAGTTAAAAAATACGGCAAACCGGTCATTCATTATGCTGGAACCACCTTAAAGACAATTAAAGTGATAAATAAACAAAAAAAACAGGTAAAGGTAAAGGTGGCTATCTGTTGGTTTAGAGTAATCGTCAGTTTGAATTTGACCATCAATTAAATGTAAGGCAAGATCTAAATAGTTTAATTTCTCTTTGGAATACGTTAAAGTGAATTTGATGGTCGGATATAATGAATTAATATAACTAGTGAATTATATCAATTTTGCTTCTCCATGTGTCCATAAGTCTAATATACACCTATTTCAAAAATCGTTGTCGCAGTCGAAGCAACAGTCAACACTCCAAGACTGCAAAGGATTTTGGTAAATTGTTTCGTGATTAATTTATTCAGTTGTGGTCATTGTAAATAGTTATCATGAATGTAGTTTTTCAGACTGTTTAGAAGCGTGGCACATTTTAAAATGAGAATGCTTGATGCTTGCTCTTGTTCAACGGGTTTAGTACCAGCACCAACACGTTTGTAGTACTTGTATTTTCCTAAATATTCGGTTTTAAAACACCTGAACTACCACTTCAGCTTGCCATAATAATATGTCACAAACGCATGCAACCAAAATATGCTCTGAATAAATTAATTACGAGAAAAATTACCGAAATCCTTTGCAGTCTTGGAGTGTTGACTGTTGCTTCGGCTGCGACAACGATTTTTGAAATAGGTGTATCATCTCTATATCTCCACCAACATAACGGTTTAATTTCCCCTTCATTCTTAGCTAATTTATCGATCTCACCCATTGTAATATCGGCGTAATTACAGGCATTTTTAGGCCCCATTGCTGTACCGTGGGTTTGAAGGTACGATGTATTATCAAATTCTGAGTTATTATGTTTAAGGCAAATTTCCACTGCTTCTAATATGCATTTAGTTGAAGGGACTTTGACATTTCTAGAATTTAAAGCTTTTTTTACTGCTGTTAAACCTAAATTATTATCTATATTTGGGAACATTGCTACTACGTCCCAAGATACTAATATAGTGTTTACAGGTAGTCGTCCTCACCTATTTAAATGTTCTATTCTATTTAACAAATCGGTAGTGTTCTTTACAAATGAAGGTAATTCATAGGCTAATGGCTTCAATTAAAATTGTCTATAGCTGTTTCACAACATGATGTACAGGATTAAGCAGTCGTACAGGATTATTAGGCTTATGGGTCTTTACATTACCAAAGGCAACTCCAGGTCTTGCTTGTTCGTTGATGACCCATTCCACTGTGTCCTTAGTTATTTGACCTCTTTGAAGCCATTTGGAGGTCCAGGTCTTAATGTTATCCAAATGGTTGATGGTGGGATCTTGTTGCAACTTCTCATAGTGAAATGGGTTATCCAGTTGCTCTTTTATTTTTGTAATGTACTCTTCTTTGTTTAAGACCACAAAACTTGAACCTTTGTCTTGGATTCGAATAACTCTCTATATATAGACTTGAATATACAGTAAAAACCCGCATAAAAGAACCCCTATTTTTCAAAGTCAGGCTGAAATGGTTCTTATATATTGGGTGTCTAATGAGAAATCAGGATGAATAGGTTCTTAACAGGTTCTTATTTACAGGGCAAAAAAACAATTATTGTTCCTGATACAGTATGGTGTATTTCCTTACAATTTGTTTTAATTAGTGAACTATTGACCCTGAAAGGTCTAATATTCACACTAAACATTAACAGTTTGGTACAAATAAAGCATCTTGTATCTTGAACAACCCAACTGTATAGTAAATATAATATTTCTGCATATATGCAGCACTGACTGTACCTGTGTGTTCTGAGCTTTAGTCATTTTTCACATAAGAACCTGCTTCACTTGTCAGGCTGAACTGGTTCTTATATATTGGATGCTTAATTGGCTAAATTTCAGCCTGGAGGTTCTTAATCTGCAGTTTCTTATATGCGGGTTTTTACTGTATAGGAGTGGTGGACAAACAACGTGCTTCCAGTAGGATTCAAACGAATACAGAGTCGGTCTTCTTATAATAATAGAGGTGCATATATAGAGAGAAAAGAAAACTCCTGACAACTTCTGACAGTTCCTTCTATAATAAATGTTTTGGCCGTTCAGCCTTCTTCAGTACATAAATAATATCTACGATAAAAAGGTTAAAAATGATAAAAAGATCATTTTCATTATCGAGATCATTATCATGTCCACACAGGTGAGTGTGTGTGTGTGTGTGATTAAGGGGTGTCATAGCTTAAATGAAGTCTTGTAAGGGGTTGGTCAAAAATTAAATGTAATACTTTATAGCGCCAATACACCTTTTTAATTATATCAACCCAGTATAATCATACATTACCGAATAGTCTGGTTACTTGGCAGACAAATTACTTTTCGAAGTGGATCCAAAACATGGGTTTTTTTGGAGTACAGCTCAACACATAGTTTCATTATCCTGTGAATTGAAAAACACCATAATCATTAAAACCTAAATACTCATGAACTATTATTATTATTTAAATACATTTAAATAATAAATGGATCTAGATGTGTATATCTCAATATGAAAGAAAATGTTATTTTGACATCAGAATTACTTATTGAATAATGGGGCGGAACCTGAGGAGTTGGGGAAGGGGGGTTCAATGGTGGGAAGGTACTATTAAAGGGGATCCAGGGGAATTATTTGAAATTGAAGCTATTTTTCATTTTAACTTACTTTGGATGCCATCTGTATTGCTTTTTATTAGTAGTCCTTAACGTCTTCTCCTGTTCATTCCAAAACATGAACATGTCCTCTTCCTTTATGATCATCCTCTTCCATCTCCAGCATTTCTTTTGAATTTTCTCTCGCCCTTTTTTCAGATAGACGTCCTTTTTTCATTGGCTAACTTTTCTTATATTTCTTCTCTTGACAAGTACCTATTATTTGTACTGGGGACAAGGCCAGATTTCTTTCTCTCGTGCCTTTTTCTTAACTGATGTAGATTAGCTTTTGAGGTAGTGCATTTTGGACAACGTGCCCCTGCAGAATTGGTCGAAACTTGACAATGTGATGAAAAACCCTGCTATTCGGATGATGAACCATCAGTTACAATGAAATGCCTTTGTATAGGGTCGCCGTTCAAGTCATCATCATCATTTATTTCAAATCCTTGACACATAGCTCCTGTTTACAAATTTCATCAGTTTTCTAGCTTTGTCTATAATCCCATAACAGTTGAGATTACTTCAACTTGGTCAGATGGTATAGCTCATTGATGATATTTTGACCTCAATTTCCTGTTTTTCAGATTTTTTTAGAAACTTAATCTCGTTAACAACCCTCTGATTGTCATAGCGAACATTTTCAAAATGTAGTAAGCTTATCGAATGTTCGTTATTCTTGACGGCGTTCCATGTACAATCTTCGTCTATTGATGTGATCCTTTGATAGTTTTCGTTTAAAATTTCCCATTCTTCGTTAGTGGACCAACCTTTTCACGTCTGGATATCCTTTAATGCGATTTTTGTCTCTTCCTACTCTTGCACTTCGTTCTCCCCTCGAAAACATCAATAAAGGCCTTAGTTAGAATACACTGAGACACGGCCGTATCGCCAATATTCTCAGGAGGGTTATACAGTGCAACATAATTTGGCCGGAAGTAACGAGCCTTGAGTACGGGATATTTTGTCACACGACGCCGATAATGCGATTCCTGAAACAGGAATAAGAAATGCAATTCCTGATTCAGAAAACAGTAATTCGAAATGCGATTTCTGATTCAGAAAACAGGAATTGGAACAGCGATTTCTGATTTCTGTTTCTGAAAACAACATCAGGTTTCAGAAGTCAGAAGTCAGGTTTAGAATCCTGTTTTGAATATAGCAAAAAAAAGTGTTACGGAAAAGATTTTCGGACTACTCGCAAGTAGTTCGTGAGCAAATAAGTTGCGCTTATTTCTACTAAATCCAATTCAAACTTGCTCAATCTTTGGGGTGATTAGCTTTGGTAGTGGCAACTCACTCAGCGTGGGCCCGTACAAATACCCTACGAGTAAGTACGAGACTTGAAGTAACGAGGCATGGAAATGTCTTGTACCTGGAATCTTACACTTTAATCAGCGCTCTTGCTAGCATGATGGCCAGTTGGTTTCTCTTTCTGCAACCCGTGAAGGCTACATGGTCTCCGATATTACAATATCAAGGGTCTCTCTTTATACCTTACATTGCATCATCCTAACTTACAACGTTGACTAACATGTACAGGTATGATATGCATTTCTAATCACTAAAGTTACAATGTGCAACATCCTAAGCCAATCACAATTGAACATTAAATACATGCTAAAAGATAACGTAACGTAGAGGAATAATTATTGGCTCTCACAAGAAGATTAAGGAATCCGTGAACTGGTACAAGTGACCCATATCACTGGCCATAGCGTTAGGGATCAGAAGTCTCTAATGTTATGACTACAAGTTGTGAATAATGAATTACTTGCAACAGTTGTTTACTGGAAAATTTTAACTTGCGTGTCATGTCTTGACCTAAAAATAATATTTGCCAATTCTCTTTGTTTGCCAATTTATCTGATAATATCTTGAATCACTTGCCTAGAAAATCCTTCTAATTTTCTTCCTTTACAAGCAAAAATCTAAAATGATTTTATTAAAACTAGATGCTCTAATAGCGTTCACTTGGGCTACTGATAAGGAGATGTTGAAGCCGAGAATTGGTAGCTTCAAAATTTCAAGGTTTCTGAAAAAGGTAGTTTTAGCCTGTTACTGCATAATTTAAATACTGTAAAACAGTATTTCTACAATCGACAACACCAGCTCAGAATGGGTATAAATGGCAAAGTTAACAGTACTATTTCAGAACTGGCTAGTGCTACCGTAAACTGCCGCTTATATTCCCCCCATTTACAAGCCCTCCCGGTTATAGGCCCATATATTTTCAACCAAAAAATTATGCCGGTTGTAAGGTCCCCCGGATATAAGCCCCATCCTCTAGCTACTTTTCCTTGTTTCCTTTCAGTGAGGACACTGAACGGTAGGACCTTTTTCAGACGTTTTTACTGCATTCTTTTGTAAGCGACCAATCATGGGTTAGATCAGTTCGAATGTTATTTTGACATTTTTTTGACATTATTCCGACATTTTTTATAGCTTTTGCTAAAGGTCTGAAATAGTGGTTGAAAAGTAAAAAAGAAGAGACATAGCTAATTTTATTTAGTATCACAACAACCTTGCTCAACGCAACATGAAAGTTTTATTCATTAGCAGTTACAGAATTTACACATTATACATAACGTAACATTGTCAATGGACGCAACATTTGTAATAAATTGTCTATCAAAATACACTGTCGGTAAAGGCCAGTGATAGTTCCTTTTTTTTGTTTTGTTTTGTTTTACTGCGAACTATTGAAGAAGTGCGGTCCATAGTACTGAGATGGCCAGTGATAGCTGCCAGTGACATAGTTTTGGGGACTAGAGGCTTGCGTTAGCGATGGCGGCGCTTCTGGCCGGTTAGCGGGAGACTGCATAGACTGTACTTGGAAGGAACTAAACGAGCTGCGATACGTGTCGATATTTCTTTTGTACTCTTCGACTATAGTACGAAGCTGCCAATCCATTTGCTCGCTATGTGGTATTTGGTTTGACAACGCTCGCTGCAAACTTGCAAGTCTCTGTCGAGCTCCTAACGGTCGACATACATGGGTAGATTTTGTTTCTTTATGCGAGGCCTCATAACAGAAAAGAAACTCGATTTGACACGTTGACGAGAGACAACAAAAACTTCATTGTCATTCTTAGCCTTAGCATCGTTGTTATCTTATAAATTTTCGATCTTTCAATCTGCGATTTGCATATTTTTTTTCCGTGAAGTTATGCATGACTGAGTTTGCATTGTTTGTAAAAATCGGCGGGTAACTTTCCCTCCAAAATGGCTTACGCTCCTGCATTTATCGCTGGTAAGTTTTTACTCCTACTATTTCCAAATTTCTCTTTCAATTTATTTTTTTGATTGTTATGCTTGTGGACTATTCTCAGGCGATCGTAATGTCAATGTGAATCAGATAAATGGTTTATACAGTAACGGTATAGCACTACCCCAGATAAACCGGGAAAGAATCCTCGACCTCCATCACCAAGGAATGTTGCAAAGAGCAATTGCTGAATATGTTCGTGTTAGTGTTGGTTTTGTGAACAAAGTCGTTATACACTATGAAGAAAATAACACTTTCCTCCCTCAGCATCGAAAAGCTCCAGTGAGAGAAAAACTCACAGTGGATGTAGTAGAATATATAGAGTCTGAAAAAATATGCAAACCAAGTTCATATACAAGGGAAATCCAACAGCGCGTACTACTAGATGGTGTATCGGCACCTCACAATTTACCATCACAGTCAGCAATAAAGAAATATTTACGAGAGGACTGCGTTATGACAAAAAAGAAAATATCACAGGTTCCAGCAGAGTCAAAGAAAATGGCCATTGTTGATTACACTGATTATTATCTTTCCAAAGTTGCACAACTGATGGACTTCACAAAACTGCACTTTTTTGACGAATCCAGTGTCGTCGTCACTTCGGGTAATCGTAGTTATGGTACTTCCCACAAAGGCGAGCCAGCTATAGAAATACAGCAATATGCTTCAAATGCAAATTTTACAATCAATTTGTTCCTTTCAGCACAAGGGGTAGATTACTTTGCTATCTTGCGTGGGCGCCCCTCAAATGGAATGGAGATGCTTAATTTTTTTGATGAAGCCATCTAAGTTGATAGACCAGATGGAACTACAATTCTTGAATTTGGAGACGTTGTTATAATGGATAATTGTGGTTTCCACCACGGAAACTTTGTTGAGCCGCTCCTTCGAGATATTCTGCAAGAACACGGGATTAGGTCATATTGTTTCAACCTGCTTATCCGCCTCGCCTCAATACCTGTGAGTATTGTTTTCATCAAGTGAAGTGTTATCTTAGAAAAAATACTGAACTTACCATCAACGAAACTGAAATTGCTATCAGTGAAGGAGTAGGTGAAATCATTGGGTTATTTTAGGAAATGTGGATATGTTGATTGACAGTTTGTCAAATCCATCCGCCACTTTTGTAGCATTCCCGTCAATTTTGTGTGCCATCGTGGGAACGTTTATTGCACTTTAGTTGAACCCTTCCTTCGTAAAAGATGGCAGAACGTTCTGATCCTAGTGAAGTTCATTCGTAGCTAAAATCTTTATCTCCAGGACTGAAACTTGAGCGGTTTTCACCTTACTTTGAAAGCAGAGGATTTCGATCAAGGATATATTTGCAGTATGTAAAGCATGAGGACTTGGAGACTTTCTTTCCATCGCCTAACAATGTACTACAAACGTGTACTAGAGGCTGAACTGAATAAGATATCAAAGGGAGATGATCACCCACAATCGAAGGACTCTAATAACAAGTTGCAACCCAAAAAATTGGAGTGGGATCAGCCTGGATATCAGTCCAATCAGTCCAATCAGTCCAATCAGTCCAATCAGTCCAATGCGCGCCAAAACTACGACTCAACGATAGTAGCCTAGACCGAAGAGCAATCGAACACACAGAGAATCTTCAAGTCCTCGGCGTTCAAGTAGAAATCGCTAAACAACAGCTTGAATATAAAAAGAAATGCTATGGAAAAGATCAAGGACACCGCAAGAAAACCTGCGGAATTTGTCATGTGGCTGGTCATAACAAATCAAAATGTTCTGGCAACCCGTGTATCGACGCAAATTTTTTCAAACTCCCCGACAAACATCCTGAGCTTCAGAACGAAATTCGAGAGCTACAGAAAGAGCTGAAAGAACTTGAGCAAAAGTAAAAAATCTACCCAAGTATGTCGACCGTTATACGCTCGACAGAGACTTGCAAGTTTTGCAGCGAGCGTTGTCAAACCAAATACCACATAGCGAGCAAATGGATTGGCAACTTCCTACTATAATCGAAGGGTACGAACTATCACTGCATGGCCTTTACCGACAGTGTACAGTATTTTGATAGACAATTTATTACAAATGTTGCGTCCATTGACAATGTTGCATTACGTATAATGTGTAAATTCTGTGTAACTGCTAATGAATAAAACTTTCATGTTGCATTGAGCAAGGTTGTTGTGATACTAAATAAAATTAGTTATGTCTCTTCTTTTTTTACTTTTGAACCACTATTTCAGACCTTTAGCAAAAGCTATAAAAAATGTCAGAATAATGTCGAAAAAATGTCGAAATAACATTCAATCCTTCAAACCGATCTAACCCATGATTGGTCGCTTACAAAAGAATGCAGTAAAAACGTCTGAAAAAGGTCCTACCGTTCATGGTTCGAGTGTCCTCACTGTAATATAAACATTTATGGTATAACTTGAAATTGAAAATTAGGACAGATTGCGGAAGAAGTCACATTTTTGAATTGTGTTCCAAATATTGATATTATCATGAGTTTATTGTAAATTTCTCAACTTATCCTATCAGCTTATTTCGAAAGGTTTTTTTATTCCGGTTATAAGCCGGAATTAAAAGTTATACGTGCAAGTAATAGGCTAAAACTACTTCTGTATGATGATGCAAATAAGCTATTAGGTTTCACATTTAAAATCTATCAAAACAGCTTTATTAAGAAGCCCGAGTTCACGCTAGTAGAGCATCTAGTTAAGTAAAGTAAGCATTTCACAGTTCTACTATGTGAAAATTGTCTATAAAGTTGAATACTTGACCGTTTTATAGTGAATAATATAAAACAGCTTCTTGTCAAGTCTGCATGTAGTCGGCCGATGTTTCTTCATTTGTCAGTAGTCATTTGTTTGCTACACAGGTAGCCCAAGTAAAAATGTGATTTCTGATTCGCAAATCGGATTGGCCGCAAAACATCCTGATTACAGAGGAGGAGAGAAAAATCACAGATTGCATGCCAAAAATGCAAGCTGTCACGCGATAATGTCCTGTCTACATTGCGTTAGGGATTGTTTAATCAGTGTGACCTCAATCAATTTGTATTCTATTGTTGCGAACATGTTTCAGGTAACAAGTTGTTCTAGAAATGTTAGAACATTGGGAAAACTTGGCTGAAGTGCGAAGGCCAAGAACTCGTAAGTTTATATTGTTGATTTTATCACAGTTGAGGCGAGTTACGTTGCCCAACTTAGCGTGCTAAGAAAACACGACATTTTATTCTCTGGTACTTTCTTTGTAAAACATAAATGCATCACAGATGTTCATTAACTATTGAACTTTATTTCTTGGCAATATTTAAGCTTTTCTGCTCGAGTATGGATATCAAAGTCAATCTGATTACACCTGCATGTTTTACCGAGTCACGCAACGAGTGAGGAATTAGCACTTCTCTGAAATAGTTCCTTAGTAATGTAGTTCTTTGGCTAATATCTAAGTATTTATAATGTTTAGTACTCATTCATCAATCATCGATTTCTGTGGCCATTTACACCTATTCCAATAAACGTTGATCACGGACGCTCTGAAATGGATGATCTGAGACCAAGAGGAATTGTGAGCTGAGCTTAAACTTTGCATAATACGTGTTGACTAATATATAGCGGAATATGGCATCATCGGCATTGAGTGAACAGACCTGTGCTTGCAAATTGTGCGCCTTTATATCTGCAAACCACATTTCTCTCAGTAATATAAAAATGTACTTTTATTACATCAAAGTGCTCACTAGAAGTGGCAAAAGTGTTGGGTTTTGATGCTGACTATCTTACGAATTATTATAATATATTATTATTATTGAAAGCGCCCTCGATCTTCTGCATTACAAGAACAGAATAAACCGCCCACAATTCCTATCGGTCTCAGATCAGCCGTTTCAGATTGTCCGTGATCAACGTTTATTGGAATAGGTGTATACCAATGAAGTAGCATCTAAAAAAAGGTAAAATCAGTATTTCAATTTGCCATAGCTTGATATATTTTAACTGCTGAGCATTTTAAATGGAGCACTGATGGAGAGATGGGAGTAAAGTGCGCACCGTTGGCCTCAAGTTTATTAGTATATGATTACTACTATTACGAGTTACCGAAATCCCATACAGATCGGACGTGAATATTGCATATCACTTGTCGAATCCAACAATGTATATGGATATTTTGCTATAATTTTAATGATAGGAAGCAGTTTAGCCGAGAAAATCCAACTTAAGTTGAATGCAAATGAGGACGAATCTGTATCCGATTTACACGGTAGTGATTTCTATTGTATTTTCCTCATTAATTATTCATGAATTTGATAAATAAAGTTGATATCTATCTATCTATTTATCGATTTGAACAATATGTACAGTTAGTTATTCATCAAATGTCCTAATCAAGTGTGATTTAAATTGACTTACAATCAATATCTGACATATTACACATGTGCATAAAGGAAGCACAAATATGGGAAATCTTTATATTCATTGTAGTGGTTGTGGAAACCTTTTACTGCAGTGGTTTTGCCTGGTCTGTTGAAATTGGCCCTGGAGGTAACTATTTCTACAGCAGATCCATCATCAATAAACATGGCAAACTCTGTCTGTAGTCAAAAGATAATTGAAAATAAAATTAAGAGCCGTTGTCTGTAATTTTCGAAAATTCGATGCAAGTGGGCAAAAATCGAAATTCATTTTAATTCACCAACATAACCCTTATTGTGAAGTATTTTCGAAAAGCAGTCTAGAATGTTTCAGCGCTTTTTATTTTCCGAGAAATCGAGCAAATTCGAAATCACTTCCGGGTCGACCGGAAGCGTGAATTCAAAATTGCAAATTTCGCAGATTTTAAACCGTCTCAAAAAGCCACAGGACGATTAATTTCGAAACTTTGTTTTTGCCACAATTAAAGTCTACTATATTGATGTTCGAACGAAGCTAACTTTCTTTTCCTAGCAGGAGTTTAAGAAATATTCTGAGTCTCTGAAGTAGCCCTGTTGTGACCTCAAAATCAGAAGGCTAATTTAGGTCAAATTGAAGATAGCTAAATGCTTTCTGGTACACAAAGTTTTAGCATAAAAATTGAATCATAGTCAAGCTATACCTTTCTAATTTATCATATCAAAAATTTACTGGCGGCCAGCAAATAATCTCCCGTGGAGAGGACTAAACGTTCCTAGTATTTTCACCAAATCGGCACTTCGTCACGAATCTATAATTAGCACTGAATGTGATTACATGTGAAAGAAATCGCAACAGATACTATAAACACGTAAAATCAGTTTGAAATATACACTAGAATGTTCTATGATAGTGAACAAACTAAAGCTATTCGATATGAAGCAAGTAACGGAAGTCCTAAGCTCTTTTATACAAGTACGCCGAGTACGACATAAAAGTACCGGTCACGCAACACGATATATAACAATCAACCCAACCAGCAAACGCGTTTGGAAAACCTTTTCTGCAGCTAAAACACCTAAAATGCTTTACTGAAGGTCACCATGTTAAGAGAAACCACTTTAAAGTGAATCCTTCCTGGAGGCGAAAGTTATAGGCCGTGACTACAGCATCAGAGCCTGACGCGTGTGTGCAAATTCTCTTACCCGGTTCTTCTTGAAATATTAAACAAAAATAAACGACTTGCCGTCACTCCAACGATGAGCCGTGTGACAGCTGGTGTATTATAAAACAATATGTCATTTATTAATTCATTTAATATTGTTTTCTGAATGATATCACTGCTTGCGTATATAATTATTTATTATTCTACAAATGGTTCACCTAGTTTTTTCTTATTACAACTAAATATACGCAAAACCGTAAGCTTTCTCGACTGATTGCCAAGGGAAAGCAAAAAGTGTTCGAAATCTAGCAGGAGAGAGATAGAGATATACTGAGTATATAGGTGAGCATATTTTACTGGAATAAAACAAGGGGAAATTATTTATATTTCGGGATAGTGAGGTGCCACTGCATAGAAACGCTAAACGACAAGCGCAATTATTAGCGCCAAGAGAAAACACGCTTTCATGAATCGTTAGTAGAATAAAGCCAGTCTTTATGCTTGTGTTTGCACTTATGCTTGTTGCAGGCGCACTTTGACAGTTACTAACTGAACACGTCTATTTGACTGTGCGCTCGTTTGAAATGCTGATGACTGAGTCAGACCCATGTGTACTGACTGTTAAATTCGTTAGCAATCCCTATAATTATATTAATCAATTGCTCACTCTGTGCCATATAATACTATTTGATTAAAAATATATATTTAGTGACGTGAACTGAACTACTCAGTACTCTTGATTACAGCATATTCAGTTACAAAGAGTAGCAGGAACAATGGTGAACAGCGTCTTCCAGTAGGGCGATATATGGAGCTTTCCTGCGCACGGCTGGTGTCGGAGCATCCAGGTTAATCTGGTGACACAGTATCTGGAGCATTCCTACCTTGAGACTTTTCAGGGTGTTGCCTCTGACCAGATCGCATATGTTGTATTGATCTACAACAATGGGATGCTGCAGGTGCAGAGTGGATAGTACGTTTTCCCTTGCCTCACTGAAATTAGTTTCTTCTATCACTGCGTTGATGTCATATTCATTGAGGGGGCCTTCATTTTGTTGCTGCTTTGCCCTGGAAGATAAACGAGAGAAGAAAGATGACACCTGCTGTGGGGTGAGGAACTCTGTAATCTGAAAAAGACGTTCTCCACTCTGATTGCGTGCATGCCGCATGTCGTGGGCAACGTCGTCCGCATCCAGCTTCCTGCCAGTGCTGAGACCAATCGTAAACTTTGACTCCAAGTAGGCTTTTTGACTCTCGTTGAATCGGGATCCTTTCTTTGACTCTTTTAAAGCCCATCCTTCTTGTTTAAGAGACGAAGTGTAGCAGGTCGCGTCTTCCTCGTCAGCAGGCATATGCTGCAGTGTGGGGATAGCTCCTACTCCCTCCTTTATTCTCTCTGCATACCCCTCCTTCGCCAAGTCCATTAATGTCTTCCTCTCAACTGCCTGCGTACAAGCCTCCAGAGATAGGTGGTGATCGAGAGCTGATGCGCTCTGGAAGATACGAACACAACCGCTCTGTGGACAGGAAAATACTGGGGACTGGTGTTGTTCACTGGGCTCTATCGCTGGGCTGACACGCTCCTTATGGACAGATCTAAAGGTACCCTCAGAAAAGGGCTGCGATAGCCACTTGATGCCGACACCTGGAAAAGGTAAAAACAAAATCTACAACTTATAACACGAAATTAATACAATTATCATTCATTCATTCATTCATTCATTCATTCATTCATTCATTCATTCATTCATTCATTCATTCATTCATTCATTCATTCATTCATTCATTCATTCATTCATTCATTCATTCATTCATTCATTCATTCATTCATTCATTCATTCATTCATTCATTCATTCATTCATTCATTCATTCATTCATTCATTCATTCATTCATCCATTCGTCCATCCATCCATCCATGCATCCATCTATTCATTCATTTTTTATTATATTTATTTTTTACAAGCCTAAAATTGACCATTGATAAATGGCTGTAATAATGAATTCATTAGAGCAGAGGCAAAGTTCGCGGTAGTTATCAATTGTAAATGCTTCGTCAAAAACTCATGCTTCCGTGCATGTCTGCGGTGTTTTTGCCGGGCATTCAAACTAACAGACGCACATTTTTTTTAGCTTAATGTTATACAACGCACATTTTTGTTTAGTGATAAATGCTTCACTTCGCATATTGTCTTAGTGGAAGCTCCGGCGAATAATTATATTTGATCACACACAATGATTATTCATACATTCATGCTGATCTTGAAATTGTCGATGCTTTATTACAGTCTTTATTTATTACATAATTACCTGACAGGGCCCGGGCTCCTTCAAAATTGATTAGTTTTCCTGTTCCAATGCCATAGGCACGCCAGGCAACCAGGCCGCCTTCCATCCGCTTAAAGTTATTTAGCTTATTGATGCCGGTGATCTTCTGGTGCTCTTGGGAAGAAGAGGTAGTCTCTACAACTGCTACTCGAACCCCCTCAAGTCCACCATGAGACAAGAGGGCTGTCTTCATTTCCTTGGCTGTCGTTACGTTGTTCCCTTCGTTGATGTAAATGCGGATATGGCTCTTACAACGCGCCGCCATCCTATCTGCTGCACCCTTACCTCCTTGCGGATCGCTGAAGTCGGTTCGTGTTACGTCAATACCGGTCGTTTCTGAAATCTGTTGGGTGGCAAGGATGGTACTGGACGAATGATAGCACCCAGCATTGTCTTGGCGAAAAAACGCTCATTCTATCTCTGGGTGTGCGATTTTGAGGATCTTAAGCACATGCTGCAGGATCTGGATAACGGCGGTGCTGTCCTGAGTGCACGATTGCATGACGTGAACAAATGACTGTGACTGGAGATGACCATCAATACGCCTGAATACAACTGCAATATGCCACGATATCCCCCTTTTACCGAACCAATCCTGTTGTGACTCGCGATACCGTTGCGGGAGGAACTTCATGGCCCAGTCGTTTACAATCAGCACAGTCTTACTGTCAAGAATATCCAAGACATCTATGCGTCCTTGATCCTGTCGAACTGACCTGAGCTGATGAGCCTTCCATGCATTGATTGCGTCGGCAGCTGTTTGATAAAGGTAGAATGACTCATCTCGGTCTTCCTCTGTATGAAAGTTGACGCTTTCTACAGTAGCCTTGATCTGAAGCAGCGCTGCGTTCAGACCCTCACAGTGACTGCACCTGTCATTGTGTTCATGGTCGCACTTTTGCTGGAAGTCCAGGTCCAAAGGATCACTTAGTGCGTAAACACTGCAGTGGTTTGCCACTGGGGACGTTTCACTGATGTGGACCTGTAACAACAAGGTACATTTCAAATTCTATATCAGTGTTATTTTAATTTTTCCCGAGTCTTAGTTAAATGGGCAGTTATCGTTAATTAAGTTCAAACAGGACACAATACCTTGAAATCTCCTTTGAGGTACAGTTTTCCTGCTTTCAAAGATTCTAGCAGGCCAGTGTCACCTTCTGATAAGTCGCTGAGTGCGTAGAATTTCTCCACAATGCCTGCTAGATCGTCGAACGCACGTGCACCTTCGGCAGCGTAGTAATCGAGGCCCTGCAGTGATTTGCGCACAGAAGCACTACATTCTGTCAGAACTCGAAGCATTGTAGACTGGCTTAAAGGCTTGAAGTTTATCTCGTCGCACAACTTGTTGTATTGTTGAACGATCCGTTGTGGTATCATGGTGCGGATGACGTTCGGCACCACTATTTCCTTCCCAGACGAAAGCTTTAGGTGTTTTTCGCCAAACGGCAAATACAGGACAAGATGAGGGCTAGTTATAAAACCAAGGAAATGATCAAGCTGTTGGGGATCGATCCGAAGACGTGGGGAATTGTTTTTGGGCACAGGAACGCAGCGACCGTGCTGGATGGAATGCTTATTTGCCATGTCGTAGCGATATCTGGTCAAACCTTGGAATATATTCACTGATGGCACTAAATGAAGCAACTCCCGCCATGACAGACAATACTTGCCGACGCGTATCCCAGCTCGTCGCGCTTTTGTAGGCTTCTGCAAGGGCTTCTAAGTAGACTTCCTCTGAAGGAAGATACGTCTGTTGGATACCAAGAGACTTATGCATCATTGGGGACGTCTGCAGACCTCTCCACAAGTGCGCGGCATTAGTCGGAGAAACCGTAGTCAGAACAGAAGACACAATTTCGCCTGTTATCTGAATATAGTGCTTTTTCGTCCGTTCTCTTGCGTCTTCCCAATCCAACCATGGCCTTCCCAGCGGCAGCACTTTGCACTCCTGCAAAAATACATTTAGCTTATTACGTCGCATAACGTTTTCTGAGGGTAACTCGCTGGATTCTTCCGAAGACGATCCTGTGCTCCCTGTTTCTGGTGTATGGACAGTAGTATCCGCGGATATATTAAGCATACTCATAGCATCAACTAGGTCTTCTGCTGAGGAGCTACTTCCTTCTTCTGTCTGTATCCAAAATAAGAAAACAATAACATTATAACCATTCGTATACACAAGCCATTACTCCCTAAATCGACACTTATAATACGCCGTGAGTAAAAATAGTTGAGGAACTGCAGGACGGAATAGAATATTTATGCATCAATCAGAGTATTGATTTTTTTAAAGAGATAATATAATAATATGCACTGTCCCTTCCACAGGCAGCCCAACCCAAAAAATATATTTGTATGCGCAGGCCTTTTTTATGGGCTTCCTGTGGTTGAGCGCACAAGCGGCGCGCAATACTGAAGTATTATGTTGGGCTCCCTGTGCGTAGAAACGTATTATGTTGGGCTCCTTGTGCGCATCCCGCAAGATGCGCACGCACAAATGTAGTACGTGTGCGGCGTGTCTTGCGAGACGCACACAAAGATTCCAACATAATACGTTTCTACGCACAGGGAGCCCAACATAATATGTATTGCGCGCGAGCGCTCTTCCACACGTGCATACAAATAAAGAAGCAATGCATGGTTGGCTGCCTGTGTCCCTTCAGTACGTTATGCTACCTCCAGTACTTGTTCCTCGCTCTCAGACAACTCCTTTTCTTCTGATGGATCTGGATCAGCAGCAGCGGTTTCAGGTACCGACACAATTATTGCGGGCAGGGCTGGTGTCACCTGGTAACTAACGCTATGCAACTCCTCCAATTTTTTCTTGCATCGCTTACATACCGCTACAAAAAAATAATAAAAATTCCAAAAATTGTTATTCAACCTAAATTGAATGTAGAAAATCAAACTTTGAGAGTTTCATAGTAGAAGTGTCTTGTCTATTGTTCTTTCTAGTTTTCTTTATTCTACAACAAAATCCGTTTCAAAATCAAAACTAATCAGTAAACAAGGTAGCTGACGCCACCTCAATAAAATTGAAATATATCGAGGTTATTTACCGGTCGGGATATCCGGATACGGAAAAACTGTGCCTGAGGTCTTGAGCATACAACGGCACAGTTTTTCCCTATCCGGACCGATTAAGGCCGGTAAATATATATATATTTTTTGCTTTGTGGAATTTTTTTTGCCAACTGTCAGCCATGACTACTCAAAACGTCAACTGCACAAAAAAATTGCAAGCAATAAACAAAACAAAAAATAAATAATTTTAGTTTTCAAATTGTGTCATTGAAGGGCAGTCCAGTAGTCTAGGATACCGCGGACCTTGGTCAGATATAGAACATTCCGCGCGCCCGCTTAAGCTTCAACAACCAATCAGAGCGCGCGATTATATTGCCATTCAACCCAATACCCCATTACTGACTATTGTCCGGGAACTTACGTGATCCAACTGGAACAAGTGTTTTGGTAACTTGAAGTATGTACTCTGACTGGGAGCTCTTTAAACCACACAATCCCTTAGTAGAAGAGAGCCTGTGTGCGGCTATACCAGCGGGAACAGTGCAGGTTCGCTTGCTGCTGCGCCAACGATTTCCAAATAAATCACGATGACGAGGGCACACTGTAGCCGCAAAGTGAACATCCTCGGCAACAAATATACCTAAATGTACAATTGTTTGGTGTATTTAAATTAACAGCATTTCGCTCTCGCATTATGCAACAAAAAAATCATATTAAACTTGCACAGAACTCGGAAAAGCAGAACAAAATTCATTTACTAGACATTACCTGCTCGAGCAAGAAGCAACTTCGATTCACAGTCCACATCTTGATCGTCACTAATTTTACAAAACACCAAGTGCCTAGTGATGTCTTTTGTACACTCCCCTACAGTAACGCACATCACGTCAGCAGGATTTTCCCTACCAGGACCGCAAGAGCCACCTACTAGGTTAGAATAACTACAAGATGCCATTTTAGCTCTGTACACCACGGCTGTACCTTGCGAAATGGCATAAAGCAATTGAGCTCATTGTGTAACATCGACCGGATATTTTCCAGTTAAATCCAGTTCTCGAATTATGACCAGTACCCGTGACGCAACGCCTCGCTTTAACGAGCTGTCACACGGTAATCTGATCACCAATCGAGTTGAATTGTTTACCTCTTAGATCTAAAATCATTTGAGGTGACAGCAAATGCAATAGAAAGTCGTTTATTTTTGTTTAATATTTCAAGAAGAACCGGGTAAGAGAATTTGCACACACGCGTCAGGCTCTGATGCTGTAGTCACGGCCTATAACTTTCGCCTCCAGAAAGGATTCACTTTAAAGTGGTTTCTCTTAACATGGTGACCTTCAGTAAAGCATTTTAGGTGTTTTAGCTGCAGAAAAGGTTTTCCAAACGCGTTTGCTGGTTGGGTTGATTGTTATATATCGTGTTGCGTGACCGGTACTTTTATGTCGTACTCGGCGTACTTGTATAAAAGAGCTTAGGACTTCCGTTACTTGCTTCATATCGAATAGCTTTAGTTTGTTCACTATCATAGAACATTCTAGTGTATATTTCAAACTGATTTTACGTGTTTATAGTATCTGTTGCGATTTCTTTCACATGTAATCACATTCAGTGCTAATTATAGATTCGTGACGAAGTGCCGATTTGGTGAAAATACTAGGAACGTTTAGTCCTCTCCACGGGAGATTATTTGCTGGCCGCCAGTAAATTTTTGATATGATAAATTAGAAAGGTATAGCTTGACTATGATTCAATTTTTATGCTAAAACTTTGTGTACCAGAAAGCATTTAGCTATCTTCAATTTGACCTAAATTAGCCTTCTGATTTTGAGGTCACAACAGGGCTACTTCAGAGACTCAGAATATTTCTTAAACTCCTGCTAGGAAAAGAAAGTTAGCTTCGTTCGAACATCAATATAGTAGACTTTAATTGTGGCAAAAACAAAGTTTCGAAATTAATCGTCCTGTGGCTTTTTGAGACGGTTTAAAATCTGCGAAATTTGCATTTTTGAATTCATGCTTCCGGTCGACCCGGAAGTGATTTCGAATTTGCTCGATTTCTCGGAAAATAAAAAGCGCTGAAACTTTCTGGACTGCTTTTCGAAAATACTTCACAATAAGGGTTATTTTGGTGAATTAAAATGAATTTCGATTTTTGCCCACTTGCATCGAATTTTCGAAAATTACAGACAAATTTTGTGATCACTCCATCATAAGCCAATGCAACCAATAAGGGTGGGTAGACATATGAGGAGTACGGGCATGTTAACCCTACGTACTATTAATGATTTGGCAGAATTATCATCAAACTAGCTTCAACTTACAGGTTAAGTCTCGTTTAATTTTCAATTCTACCAAATCATTAGTACGTCCGGGTTACCATGAGATTTTAACGCAGTGAACACAAAATGACAGAATAACCAAAAAACCATGTTTTAATGGCAAAACAGGAACAAATAAATAATGTTAACAACGATAACAATAATTTACTCAAGCACACCTAGACTCATTTGATTGGTAATGGCAACAGGTTTGTCATAGACTCTTCATTCCAGCCTGCGGTAGCTATGATAACATCAGTAGACACAGATGCACATGCTTTGCTTGTCGAAGCACATCTGGTACTATGAGCAGAGAACACTTGTGTATTGACACCAGCTTGGTTTAGCATAGTTTTAATCCAACGGCCAATGGTAGAACTGCATCATAAGGCTTGATATAGGAGACGAGGAGCTTTGTGGATGATCTTAGACTTGCAGTTGTTTTAAGGTAGTAATCTAGAATTTCATACACACATAGTTCTCTAACAGTATACTTGTAGAGTCTCAGATTCCCAAATATCTTGCCTGGTCTATCCTGCTTAATGTGCTCTGTCAGTGCAAAGTTATAACACCTGTCATCTTTTTGCATGTACTCCTCTGAACTATCAAGAAACGTCAATGTTTGACACCTTTGGCCTGTAGTTAATGCAATCAGCAGAACCAACTTCAAAGTGAGTTCCTTCAACGTGATTTTGTCTGGAGGCCACAACAAGCTCAAGTAATCAAGAACTCGGTCGACTGGCCAAATGTTGTTGTATTTGGGAACTGGCTTAACTTTGTTAAAGACACCTTTAAGATATCTGCATACCAGAGGGTGTTGACCGATAGGACTGGAGTTAGGGCTCAAGCCATCTCTCAAGTCAATATTAGATATCGCTGAGCGAGCAGTATTCAGTGCTGAGTAACTTAATCCCTTTTCAAACAATGAATGAAGAAACATCAGGACCCATTTTGCAGTGGGATGCAAGGGATCGATGTCTTTTTGACAACAAAACTGTAACCATCTGTCAATGTAGACTTTATATTGCTTGTGGGTGTTCTTTCTCCACGAATGCATGATGATGTCGACAATGTTTGTCGGAATCTCTGACTTTGGCAGGGATTGACGGATAATTTGCATACCATCAATTCTAATTGATCGTGCAGTGGATGGGGGCCCAGCAGCGTTGGATGAATCAAATTGCGGCTGTGGGCTTTCACAACTCGAGGGATGTCGGTTAGCATGTGAAGAACTACCGTGAAAAATGGCTGAGTTGTCCATAAGGGAATTATCAGAATTCCAGAAGCTTGTTCCTGAGATATTTTCTGAACACATCTAGAAACAAGACAAAATGGTGGAAATGCATAAAAGCAATAATTAGACCAATCAATGGCAAAAGCATCAACAAATTTGGCCATTGGGTCTGGTTTCCACGAGACATAGTCGTCAATTTGGGCATTTAGTCGACTAGCAAAAAGGTCTAAGTCAGGAGGACCAAACAGAGTGACAATTCTGTGGAAAACATTGGCGGAAAGCATCCACTCCAAATTTAATTTAAGATTGCGGGATAATTGGTCAGCATCGACATTACTGGCACCTGGAATGTGTGCTGCTGATAACCAGATATGTCTGCTAACTGCCCACTCCCAAATCTCTTTGGCGAGAGAATTGTATTCCACAGACTTGCACCCGCCCATGGCATTAACATATGCACCAGCAGTAGTGTTGATGATAGTGCAAATTTAATGGCTAATAATTCTAAATAATTAATGTGCTTTTCGGATTCCAATTTGGACCAAATGCCAGAAGTTACTTAATCATGAGCAGCCTTAGCACCCCACCCAGTCCCAGATGCATCAGTGTAAACAACAAGGTCAGGACTGGTGTGGTAAGGAGGAGGCAGCATGGTCGAGTGGTCAGAGCGTCGGTCTCAGAATTCGGTGATCCCGAGTTCGAGTCCCGCTCTGTCCACTAGCTGCGACTGTATTTGTTCTGGGCAATCCTTGGGTCCTTGCCAGTTGGGTTTCTTAAAAAATCTTTATTTCAGTTTCAGTTTCATTTCAGAGGACCAGATTGGAAAATAGCATAGCTTTATCTGTTACATCCTCATTAAAATAAAAAAATTAAGTGTTAATTTTTTAATTTGTGAAAGTAAATATTTCTTACAGCTGAACGAACATTGTCAATCCACCATTGACTTTCTTTCAAACTGTTATGGGATAATGTCATTTCTGCATCAATAATTCCCTTGATTCAGTTTAAGATAGAATTCCTTGTCAGCCTCTATCTGACGATAATGCAAAGGACCAAGTTCCACTCTTGGGAAACTCGATACCAGAGTACCAAGCAGTGCTGCCACTTGGCGAATAGTAAATTGCTTATTTGGATAAGAGAATGACTGACATAACTGGCAGATTTCCCCCCTCTTTTTAGGAGTTAGATGCACTGTCATGCTAACATAATCAATAACAAATCCCAGAAATTCAATGGATTGTGACGGGAAAACAACAGACTTTTCTGGGTGAATCTTGAAGCCCAGACTAATGAGAAGCTTAGTGCGTGTAAGGTGGTCTCTTCACACTCTGAAAAACTATTGCCAATGTATAAGGAATCATAACCTAGACAAATAGAACCAAATTTACTTCTCAAGGTGGCAAATATAGGTTTCATAACTTTAGTAAAGATTCCAGGACTGCTTGATCAACCCATAGGCAAGCAGGTGAAGGCATACAATTGATTTCTCCAATAAAACTTTAAATACTTTTGGTGTTCTACACCCACAGGGATGGAATAGTAGGCATCCTTGAGGTCAATTGATGTCATGTAGCAAGATGGACGTATAAGTCTTATTGCAGTCTCAAGAGTATCCATCTTTAAATGGTGGTAAGAGACTGATTCATTCAGTCTTTTCAAATTAAAGATCACCCTATGAGATCCATCCTTTTTAGGTCAAATAAAAATTGGGGACACAATGTCACCTGACTCAAATAAAGAGGTCCTGATTATTCCCTTGCTTAGGAATTTCTCTACCTCATTATCAATAATATCTTGCTCAGTTTCAGTAAATGAAAAGTACGGTCTTGTAACATTAATCTGAGGGGCTGGGACATAGACAAACTCATATTACATCCAAAACAAATGGATCTGTTGTAATCTGAGTCCACTCGTGGACATAGTCCCGCAACCCACCTGCTCTAAATGAGGGTTGATTAGAGATAATACTAGAGCATGAATTATATAATTCACTCGCCTTGTTTGAAGCTTCTATTGGGTCTTGTTCTGCTGGGCCCTCGTGGGCTGCTGGGACCGTGACTGGCCCCGGCCTACCCCTAAAAAAGGACGAGAATATCTTGGGCCTTTTCCTCTACTATCATGTTGTCCAAAATGCTGTCCAAAGCGACCCCGGCCACGCGCCCCTCTTTGTAGTACCCTGTAGGGCTCAGAGCGTTGTTTTGGGGTGACTTTAATGCTGAGCTTATTTGATTTGGTAAGCTCTTCCACCTCTTTGTTGAGCTTATCGCCAAACAAGAAGGTTGATACAGCAGTTGACGGGTTGCATAATGCTGCGTATTGATTGCTTAGATCTGGTCGAACAAGATCCCTTCTTTTCAGGTTGAACTCTCTATTGGCAGACAGTAACATACAGCTGCATGTGTTAATGTATCCTTCTGGTTACCCTTTGATTCATTGCATACTTGGAGCACAAAGACCCGGCATTAAAAGGGCTTGAGCCTTTTGGAATGCAGAATCCGTATTCTTCGTTTCTTGACGAAGCTGTTTTGTTTGTTCACCTTAGGGGAAACCAAATTAGGACAATTCTCTGGTCTCAGGTATTTCCCCTGGAGGTCTGACAACTTTTCCTTTAGCAGCTTGTCTTTCAGCAAGCTGTTAATTATCTCAGCCAGAGCACTATTCAAGGCAGCTGAAGTTTTCTCCGTAGTACTAAACTCTTCGGTCAAGGATTTGAATGCATCATTTGCATCATCCTTTTTAGGTTGAATGAACTCATCAAGTTTTGCTGCTAGCGAAGTGCTAGAGCCCGCCACACTTGGTAGATCAATCTGACTAGCATCATCGTTGACAGTCTCAGTTACTCCAACATTCTCAAAGTCTGAATAAATTTGATCTATGGACTGCTGAACGTGCGACAGAATGTCGTTCTTTGTATCCGACTGCAGATCAGCGAATACAGTTTTGATTTGTGCAATTGAAGGTGGCGGTCCTTCGAGATTTTGTTCGGTGCCAGACATCGTCTGAAAAACAACCGAAAACAAGTGGATTAGAAACGAACAATGTCAATAACCACTAACACGGTGGACACGTCCACGTGGTTTCACTGTGTAATGACAGTAGACTTTCACTTACAAACTCGTCTGCGAGAATATGCCTAGCTTTGGGATAAAACTCGTAAAATCCCAAGTACAAGAAGCGGCATAAAACACGTTATACCTATGAACCAAACCCTTCGGGACATATCCCGATGATTTGAGCAGCGAAATCGCTGAGTCGAGTAGTGTGACACGTCACATTCCAACAAACAGGCCTCAAGCCTGTAAAAAATACAGTAGAACGTCTACTATCAGAACTAAGTAAATAACGACAAAGAAATAAACATACCTTGGAAGAAATGTCCAAGAACCAGATAGAAAACTCCGAACGTCGAAACGTTGATCTGAACACACGCGAACGGAAAGTGCACTGACTCACAGCGGTGCGTGCGCATCTCATGGTAACCCGGATGTACTAATGATTTGGTAGAATTAACAAATTTACGATGCATGGTAGCCGTGGTATGTCCTCTTATTTACCACGATATTACGTCATCACATGGTCAAAATGCTATGGACTCACGAGGCGTAGCCGATAATATCGTGGTAAATAAGAGGACATACCACGGCTAGCCAGAATAAATCGCGCAAAATAATGACCCTCTCTGAACAAACTCTTGCTCAAAAACATCGCAGATCGCGCGATCATGATATATAATTTTCTCGCTTTTCATTGGTTGTTGGAATTTGTAAACAAACATCTTGCCGTTTTAATTGGTTGGATTTGAATGCTACTTGCAAGCTTGTGAAATCAGTTTTCAAATTTGGTTCGGGGATCAGCCAAGATCAGTTCAAAATCAAAGTTTTCAAGTCTGAAAGAAACTCTCAGAGAATTATTTGTCAGCTTCACCTGTCATTGTGTGAAATCTGAAAAATGCCTTTTGACAGTCAACAAAGCCGAAAATACTTTAAAGACTAAAATCTGGAAAATGTAGTCAATGGAGAAAGCACGAGGTCTTGGTGAACATGTCTTGAACAATATGAAATAACGTTAGAGAACCTTGTAGAGCTATCAAAATAACACCTCTGGGCCAAGTTTTGGAGCACAAGAGCATTTCTTGACCGAGTTGTGGCTGACCGAAGTTTCCAAATATTTCAGTGTTTGTATCGGCGTTTAGGTAAGAGTTGCGTGACACATCTACAACTCGGACACAAAACATCGAGCCAATCTGAAAATGTCTACAATAATTCATTTCACAATTCTTTCAAACACTGCAAACCATCAAGATGACAGAATTCAGAAAAAAAGTTTTCATTTCTGTGGCTATAACGCAATTTGCAAGCAAATAAAGAATTACCAAGTAACGAACATCGACCGTATATTTCATATAAGCTGCTTATTTTCATTTCTTTCTGCAGGTTTGCCAAGCGATACAGTCTCGTTATGGGGAGCCAAATTTCATTAGATGAAATTATGAGCGATTTCAGCAAAGAGAAGGATAACCTGTCATTCACTCTACGGAGACAAGAGGTGTTCATTAATCTCAAAGACTTATTAGAGATGTTCCGTGTAAGCTCACTATTTATTATAATGAGTCAACAAAATATGCAAATGAGTTTACAAACCATCCAACCTATCCGGCTCGTAGAAAACCTGACTGGACATAGTTAGATAGTTTTAAATGTATTTTATTGGAAAGAACGAAACAACAAGCCTCATATATCGAGTGTGATATAAAATAGAGTGTATGCTATCAACAATGAATATCCTGGATACATTAGTTAGTTGATCGATTCTTAAACTGTCTGGAATAGTTCTATGTGACCTACGCTGTGCAAGAAATGTGCAGAGCTCAAACTATTTTATTTACTAAGCAGAATTATTTCGTCTTTATACTTAATCCACACTAGTACTGTGTATAACATAACTTGAAACTAGTCACTTGAGCTCGAACTATCTGCATACTTATCTAAAAGGTTGTTCACTTTGTCAAGCGTTTTCATTGCTTTGTTGCACATAGCCACGTGTGCGTCTTCGGCTTTACCTTTGCCTTTTCCTTTGGATCGTTTTCGCTTTTTGTTTGCCTTTTTGCTTTTGGCTTGTTTTTCATTGTCATGGCACTTTGCTCTGCTGATTCATTCGAGCTAGTGCTAACCAAATTACTAAATTTGGCGTCATAGACCGAACGCAATAATGGCGTCCAAAATTGCCATTGTTCTGGACTGACTAGCCTCTCATTCAGGTGAAAATGCTTTTGTGTTTCCACATGAACACGAGGTTAGTCAGTCCAGAACAATGACAATTGAAATTGGACGCCATTATTGCATTCGGTCTATATCGATCTTCTGTTTTCTTCTTCTCGGCGTACCTCATTTTAGATGAGAGTACACTGGACATAGGTCCTGAAACTGGGATATCCGTCGACTCTGTGGCTGCTTTAAGTTCGTTGCTTATAATGCGACGAATGCGGTTTATTGCCTGCCTGCTATCCTGCTTCAGGTAAAACTCAACGGCAGGACACGAAAACGGAAGGCAATCAAGGTTTTCTTGCACGGCTTGCAGAACTTCTTCCCAACTCTGTCCATTTTTGTTTTCGTAACAACGAAGAACCAGTTCTTTTTCCGGAATTGTGATGCGTATGCGTTTACGCGATGGACCTGTATAAGATTATTCAGAATATTGAATGAGGTTGCTACATGAAGGACGGGAGTTGATAACGTGTTATTCGTGAAACACCTGATCGAGACCAAACAACACACTGTTGCTACAACTCGGTAAAGTATGACCAGGTATGACTAACTTTTACAATACCTTGCTCTGTCTTCTCAATATTACTCATTTTGGCACTGTACTCGAGTGTATGTGCAGTCACAGCAGCTCCACTGATTTATCAGCAGCCAGAAACGTAAAATGAATTGTGCATGCCGGCAGAACTGATCGACATCAGTATTGGCAACTATATACCACCAACTCACGAAAGTATTTACCACCAACTTTAAAAGTGTGCATTCGCCCATGTCATTTAAATTTATCACACATTTAGTTTCTGCTGATGTCGCGTGTAAACGTAAACAGAAGAAAACATGAAAGACGAAAAAGGAGGAGGCGGATGCAGTTTCACATTTCCATCCTGCTTACTACTATGCTACCTCTCATGAATGTCTGTCTACCCGTCTTCGCAAACGCCTTTAGATTACTTGCAACGTGTTGTAGTTCCTGTGTTAATTGTCATTATTTCCATGGGCCGTCCATTGAAAGAATCGACAGCTTCGTTGATCCACCGTCTTCCCTTTGGACCACACTTACCCTTTTATGGCCGTGACCTCGTCACCATGTACCGTCAACACCGACGGTACATTGTTTTGGCAGTAAATATTGGTGAATTACCCGAGACAATACAACATCTAGTTAGAGATGTTACTCCAGAATTGTGTCGTAATAATAGAAATGGGAACATTAGACAAAGGCATAGAAGAGAAAAACTAAATTCATCTAATCAAGTATTACTGGTTATGATCTGGCTAAGGAAGTATCCCTACCTTGATAGCGTTGCATTGTTATTTGACGTAAGTAGGCAGACTGTATCAGCAGTTATATATCATGTTGTTCCAGTTCTTTGGAGATATTTCCAAAGTCAAGTCACATGGCCTATCATAGCAGGTTGAGTGGAATGCAATGCGAGGCTCTTGGCCATCGTTTCCAAATGCTGTAGGGTGTATTGATGGCACTCCCCATAGGATACTATAGACCACAGGTAGAGCCACAGCGTGCGTTCTATAGCGGATATTGCCATTTCCATCTCGTGAGTACTCAAATAATCACCGACAACGACAATAACATCAGATTTTTGCAAGCTGGGTTTGTTGGAAGTATGGTTGATTCAATGACATACAGACTTATGACACCTGATGGTGAAGGAAGAACACTGGATTTACCTCCTGGTGTTGTTCTTGTAGCTGATCAACGATATCCCGACAGATTGCCACTTATCACACCGTTTAGACAGCAGCAAATCAGGCGAATGGGAGCAATGACGAGACGGCGTGCCCAGAAATTCAACCGACGCCTAAGCCACTACCGTGTTTCAGTCGAACATGTGATCAAACATGTTAAGACGTATAAAGCTATAGGATCTCTTTCGCGTGATCCACGCTGGTACCAACCTGTTGTTGTTGAGCTCTGCACATTTCTTTCACAACGTCACATAGAACTATTCCAGACAGTTTAAGAATCGATCAACTAATGTATCCAGGATATTCATTGTTGATAGCATACACTCTATTTTATATCACACTCGATATATGAGGCTTGTTGTTTCGTTCTGTCCAATAAAATACATTTAAAACTATCTAACTATGTCCAGTCAGATTTTCTACGAGCCGGATAGGTTGGGTGGTTTGTAAACTCATTTGCATATTTTGTTGACTCATTATAATAAATAGTGAGCTTACACGGAACATCTCTATTAGGTGACAAAGTAATTGCAAAGAGAATGAAAACTAATATCGGGAAATTTAAAGTGTATATATGGCCCAAAAAAATTATTTTGGAAATCGATTCTTTATGAAGTAAATAATGGGGTGGTGTAGTAGTTTCCTGGTTTGGGCTTCACACGTGTGAGTTACAGTGGTTTGAATTCTCAATATGCAAATCAGATGACGTAAAGTCAGTCATCATTTATTATACAAAAACGCCTTTGTGCAAATTACCGACATTTCTAAACTTGCGATATCTTTCCACAGTTTATAGAAATAGTTTTATGAACTTTTTTCCTATTTCAGAAAAAAGGCACTACTTGAAAAAATATAATTTAATTATGACAAATTCCCGAATTGACGTCACCAAATTAGCATATTGAGATTTCAAACCTCTATAACTCACAAATGCGAAGCCCAAACCAAGAAACTACTACACCACCCCATTATTTACTTCATAAAGAATCGATTTCCAAAATATTTTTTTTGGTCATATATACACTTTAATGTTTTCCACAATGTTGGAAAATCAGATCCACCAACTGTTATCAACTCACAAAGCATAAGAGATTGTCCAATAAATTTTGAATACGCTGGCTTGATTTTGAGAGCAAAGGAACCACATCTGTATTTAAAAAAATTCGCTGGTGTGAAAATCAATGGAAACGAATATGTGATGGATTTAAAGATAACCCAAACTGATTTCACTGTTTATGGCTTGTTCGGAAAAACACTTCACAGCATGGATTTCTGATGCGGAAGTAGACCTGTTGTTCCTTCTCAGTTATTTAAGTGACTTTAAATTATGCACTGGGATAGGAGGCACACCCCACAACAATGCCGTGGTTAGGAACCCCAGCAACGATGAAAAATGCTTCTCAGTGAATATCAATGGCCTTGAAAAATTCATGTCTCGAGATTGTACACAAGTCATTAAGTCTATTCAGAACCCAGTTTGTCAAAGCTGCCTGAATGTTAAAAAATGTCTCAGTCGCAGAAAGGAAATTTACAGTGACATAATGATTACCAAGAATTCGATCCTTAGTATGTTGAAGATAAAAACAAATTATTAAAACAGAAGCAATACTGGAAAAAAGCATTTGACAATGAATGCGTAACTGTAGATTACTCTGACCACAATGACTATTCGGAGATGTTAAGACTATTGAATCCCTCAAAATGAGTGAGGGAATGCAATTACTTCTTCAACAACAACAGATGGCATTAGAGAAAACATCAAACAAGGGTTATAGATGGCACCCAAGGTAAGTCAAAACGGCTTGTTCATTATTATATCCTGAAACATGATATCGATATACATGATATATCGATTTATACAGGCTCATAAGAATGTGCTTAGACATATTCCACATCCCCAAAAGCCTTTGACACAATGAAGAACTACCTCATACTTCCAAGCAAAAGACTTATCAGGTATGTGTATTTTGCCCAGGACGAAGGTACTCTCCTATATATGCTATATAATAGTAACGCGTCCAACTACACCAGCGCTTATAAATATCATTATACTCTGCCATGGCCAGTTCACCAAATCCAACTGCTGCAAAAATGTCAATATGTCAGTCTCTATGTCAGATTTTGTAAACATTACCGAAATTCGCCCAGTCGAAGCCAATCGGTTTTTAAATGAACGTGTTCAATCCCTACTAGGTATACGTCATTTGAGTACGTAGTGAAGGGAAACCAAACCTCAACTGTAACAATACATTAAAACTGGATAAACTTGCAGAATACACTCTCGCCATGCAGAGTTACAAGGCGAAACATGATGAAAATACTGCAGAAGTCCGTTTAACTTAGTTTTGGGTATTTCTTTGAAACTGACATAAAGACTCCATCAAGCTGGGATAGGGTATAGAATTTTGAGCTTAGGTATGGGATGGGGTATCGAAAATCGCATTTTTATGTCTGGAATAGGGTCAGGGTTTTGAGGTCTCCGCGGCACACCCCAACCCGAAAATATCCAAGTACCCCCCGGGTATTTACAGTTTAGTCCATTATCATAATTAAGTACTCATCACAACACTGATTTTTGCAACAGTTACTACAAGATTTCAATATCGCCCTCTTCTGGGTGGAATCCCGATGTGATAGCATGGTGTAGACGAGAGGCAGATCATCTCAATTTAAACGAAGCAGCTCGTTGGTCAGGATTGATATTTGACCAAATGGCTATTCAGGTTTAAATGATTGTATTTGGCTTTCCATTCAACAACTATATATTGAGAACTACTCGATCTATCACACATCATATTCTATTCCACATATTCGCTTAAGACATTACTATTTCGATGAGTTTATTCATGACATTTTTTTAAATATTATTTTCTTATTTATTTCTCAATTTTTTTTTTATATCTTTAATATATCTTCAATTTATAGTATTTTTTATTTATTTTTATTTTATTTTTATAGTCCACTAGTTTTTAGTTCTTTTTCTTATTGTAAAGCGCATCGAGGTTCCAGGATACGCTATATAATACTCTTTTATTATTATTATTTATTATTATATTCAATCAGTTTTTAATGCTATTCTTTTGTAGGAGGATCTTGAATTTGTAAAAATAGGTGGACAGAAAAAACTTGTTGGAGCTGTTGCTCTTGGAAAGAGCTATGATGATGAACAGTATTTAACTGCATGTAAAAGCACATGATCGTAGACTATTTTCTTATATGAATAGGCAATTCCCACGAGACACTCAAATTGCTTCCATAAATTACTAACACTGACAATACGACACTCATGTCTTCTCTGGACATGATATCATCAAAAACATATTTGATTTGAAATACAGCATGGCAATGATACCGTAAATCTCCCACCAATGATAAGAAAATGCCTCTATGACACACGATGTACGTAATACTGAAATACTGAAAAATCTTCATTCATTTTTTTTTTTTGCTTGACAGTTACAGACAATAATAATTTAGAGCTGGCAACAAAGGTTATGCACTTCGCATTGGTGACAGACACTGGCTTCAGATTTATCCTGGCACATCTCGTAAGCGACCAGCTCTAATTATAACTACGACCATTTTTTCGAATTCCTGAGGTGGTCACTTAAGAGAGCTTCAACTGTAATTGACAATATCTACAACCTGTTAGTTATATTTCTTTCCATCCATTTTGTTTTTGTTTCAATAAAATCTCTTTTTACCAGCTGATAGTAGTATTTATGAACAAGACTCTTTTTACCAGCTGATAGTAGTATTTATGAACAAGACTCTTTTTACCAGCTGATAGTAGTATTTATGTACAAGATTCTTTTACCAGCTGATAGTAGTATTTATGTACAAGACTCTTTTTACCAGCTGATAGTAGTATTTATGAACAAGACTCTTTTTACCAGCTGATAGTAGTATTTATGTACAAGATTCTTTTACCAGCTGATAGTAGTATTTATGAACAAGACTCTTTTTACCAGCTGATAGTAGTATTTATGTACAAGACTCTTTTTACCAGCTGATAGTAGGAATAAAAATAATGTCTATTTACAACATCCAACTCGTATTGTAACATGTATTATAAAATAACATGTATATAACGCGCGCTATTTTGGCTGTACAAGATTCCGTTTTACCAGCTGATAGTAACATATTTATGACCTTGAGAGACTCTTTTTACCGATGCAGTGGATTCAATTCGACAAATATATATATTTTCTGTTGTCAAACATGTTTTTTTACTAAACAAAAGCCAATAATTACAGAATTTCTTATTTTCTCAAGTTCAACTTCTATCTAAATGTGATTTTGTTGTTTTGAAGCAACATGTGCATTGATTAACACATCGTATTGTAACATGTATTTTGATAACGAACAATCCTTTTTTAACCGTTCTTTGAGGGGAAAAGTGCCCACCCAACGTAGCCGTATATGCAAAGCAGACACCAATAAGCTAATTCAATAAATATGAATGTGCACACACCTGGTAGTGTTCTACAATAGTCAATATATATGTCATAAGTCCTTCCACTGTCTCAAAAACATCTATCGTTTATACATTCTTGTTGATTGGCTATGAAAAGGTTCAAAAGTACGACAAAAACTGTAGAATTGGCTACCTGACTTCGTGCTCCATTCATCAAGTTGTAAAATATTTCAGAAAGTTTGACGTCTTCATTGAATCAGCTCAGAGCTTTTCTCAACAGGATACATAAAACAAAGCATTCTTCTGTAATTTTCTGACAGAAAATAGCATTCTTCAAAACGATTTTCTGTCAAAACAATTTTAAACGGCGAAACGGCACGAATCGCTTTGCCATTTTGATTTCTTTAGCAAGATTTGATTGGATGGTGAGCCACATGATGTTTTCAGGAGAATTGCACATTTGATCATGAAAACTTGCGTAAAGAAAACCGTGTAGTTATTTTATAAAAGCAATACAATTTCCGATATTCACTTTTACAAACATCACTGTAAAGACAATAATAAAATCAGTTACATGTACATTGCATACCAAGTCAAACTTTGTATTACATGAAATAAGGTACAATGATCACCTTTGTCGGACCCTCAGCAAACCAAGTCTTTTCTGAGTCCCTTTTCAACCCTTGACAAACAGTTTTTATTTTACTTTTTACACCTTTTCCACCTGGAATTAAAAAATGAACACAGTGTGTGATGGTACGTGCATTACTATATATTTGACTGTATGTTTCCAATACTTGCATAATAAACTTTATTACCACCACCCTTGGAAAATAATTGCAGTGGTTTTACAGTACTGTAGACATTGAAATTAAAATGCATACCATGCCAAGTGTCATAAGAGTTCTTCTTATGCTTTTCTTGTACAACCCATCTTTTTATCTCTGGAACATGGTCATGTGCAACCTCTGCAAATGGATGACCTGCAGAAAGCAAATATGTTCAATAATTATTCTCAAATATTATCATTATTCAATATTATTATACCAATATTATTACCATATTACCACCATTATTATTATTTCCCCTTAGATTATTATGTGTACATTACAGCTAATGTGTCTAGTACCTTCATCTTCTAGCCTTTGTAGCAATTCTTTTGTCATCGGCACTTCACGAGATGCTGCAGACCGCATATCATCTTTGCTCCAGTTTAAAACGCCAACTACTTTATTGAGACGAACACAACATCCATCAGTTTTTTTCTTTTTCATCATTTATTTATATATTATAATTGAAAATATATATTGAAAACTTATCAAGAATAATATATATTAATCCAAATGGAGGCCTAATACTACTGAAAAAATACCTGAAAAAATCAGGCTTAGAACGGGAATCGAACCATGACCTTTGCGATACAGGTGCAATGCTCTCCCAACTGAGCCACTGAGGGTAGGGTAGGTTTGTATACATAGCAGACATAGGCTCGGCCACAGTCAACTCAACAATAGCTCATTATATATATTGAAAACTAATCAAGAATAGCTTTTTACCAATATGAAATGGCAGTTACAGTAGAATGTCGAGCTACTCTGCTGGAATCATGACGTGCATCAGTAATAATAACCTGTAAATAAAAAAAGGACAGATGTAAGTGTGTGTATATATACAAAGCCAAGGACTTTCTAAACAATACAATACAATGCTTTTCACTTACATCACCACCATCAGCTTGAAATGATGGGTGCTGCTTGGGCAGCAATACGTGCTGACTGAATACACTGCTGGTACACACTCCTCACTGCTTCCATATATCCCCATGTTTTGTACACTGAAAATATTAATAACGTACAGTAATTATTATAATATCCACAAAAATATAGGTAAATAACTTTCACCGGGCCCCTTTCCTTTTGGAATGAAACTTTACTTATACTACTATATCAAAGCAATCATTTACCTGTATTTATATATCTCTGATCAGGGCACCCAAAACCATCAGCATTCATAGCATTGATATACTGAGTTTCACTCAGACCAGAGCTTGTAAATCCATGTATCCCTCTAGAGTTTCCAAATAATAAAAACCAATTCAGTTGGACATAAATAATAATAATAAACTATATTTACTTACCTTATATAAAGAAATAAATAAAACTTTCTAAGTTATAGAAATAATATTCATTGTAGAGAGATAGAGAGAGAGATACAAGTTTATCAGTTTCTCTAACAGTTTTGTCCCAATATACAGAGAATACAAATATATATAGTTTATCTCAGTAATAAATGTGTACATGTAAGTTATAACTTAGGTATAGGTTTATACAACACACGTCAATAAGAGACCACTAACCTTAGATTGACAATGAATTTGCCATTCATACTTGGTGAAGAAAACCAAACTAATTTGCAAATGTTTACACAAAAAAGTTGGATTCTTCCGACGTGTCCTCTCCTCTCCATGGTTGCAGTGTCGTCCACAACAAGTGGCTCTTGGCACAAGGGACATTGCCCTAAACTGTCTCTTACAGTGCGAATGAGGCACTTTATTGCTTCTTTTGAAGCGACAAAATACTCATCGTCCTGTCTGTGTTTTGTATGTATCTCCTTTTTCCCAGGAACAGGGCTGTTTGTAGCTACCAAGGGTGGAGGATGCAAAACAACCTGTCTTGGCATGCAGTGATGTCTGTTGATCTGCGATGGGCGATCGTTGTCTGCCATATCTAGCAACTTATTCAATGCTACCAGATTGCTTGTAGTCTTCATTTTCATTTTACATCTTTTAAATCTATCTTTCAAATGTTCCAGGTTGTTTTCGCCGCCTTTCTGTGCATCGATTTGTATGGTAAATCTTGGCGAACGACCAAGTTTAGCTTTCTTACATGACGAATGGCCGCCATTTTCGTCCGCCATGATGCAAAAAGACGCTCTTTCTTCCTCTCTGTGCACGTGTGTGCTCCTTTGGACAATACTGCGCATGTAATAAGTCGAAATCCGCAAATGTAGAAGACAAGGGGCTCAATCTCAAGAGGAAAGACAGTCGATTTCGAAGTCTGAAGCCTACTGGTTCGTAACAACGGGCGCGAAATTTGAAAACTGTTTCATCGAGAATTTCGTCAATATTCTTCGTTCTTGAATATCAAAAAGTATTTCCTAAATCTTTTTTATTAAATTTAAACAGTAATGTTGAATCTATGTCAGCTTTATTGAAATACAAAACAATTATTTTGGGATCGTTGATTTCGAAGACGTTCTGCCCACCATTTTGAAATTATTCAACATTTTGAAATTATTCAAACTTGAAAGGTGTGAAATGAGGGCGGTCCAGTCCCTTTTGTAGCGCGGTTTCGTGTTTAAGGTGATTCCCGCATAATGAATGACCGGTTTGCCGTATTTTTTAACTCGCTCGCTCCGCGTCAATATTGCTTGGATTTTATTGTGCTTAACACAAATACTAATTCAACTATTCTGCCTTTGGACGGTATATTCAAAATTATCATTGTAAGCCGTTTTTATGAATGCCAGCTGATATTCAAACGACACTATTTTCACTAAAACTGCTGCCAAGCGTTTTTCCCTCATACGATTTTTTTTAAACTTCGTGAATGGCCTTTTGAGGTCCCTAGTAATGTTCTGACGAGGTAAGAAGAACATTGATCGAGCCGAAATTAATACATTACTAGGGACCTCAAAAGGCCATTCGCGAAGTTTAAAAAAAATCGTACGAGGGAAAAACGCTTGGCAGCAGTTTTAGTGAAAATAGTGTCATTTGAATATCGGCTGGCATTCACAAACACGGCTTACAATGATAATTTTGAATACACCGTCCAAAGGCAGAATAGTTGAATTAGTATTTGTGTTAAGCACAATAAAATCCAAGCAATATTGACGCGGAGCGAGCGAGTTAAAAAATACGGCAAACCGGTCATTCATTATGCGGGAACCACCTTAAATGAAAAAATCTCAAATGGCCCTACCCTCAGAAATACTCCTTAGGGTAAGCCTTAACTTTGTGCCAACTTTCATGCTTTTATCATAAAAGGCACAATATTTGCACTTCTCTGCCGGACAAAAACGATGGACGTTTTTGAGACATATGACAATATTTTTTCTATGACATATTTTACTAAATATATATACACCTGTTTTCATAAACGTTGACCTAACAGAAATAGTGAAATAGCAAAATAGCAAAATAGGAATTTTAATTACCTTATTAACATAGGAAACAAAGGTAAAGCATTCAAGCAGAAAACAACTGTGGTGCAGACATGCCAAAAGCATACTCGGAAGACCTTCGAAATATAATTATATGGGCAAAATATCTGCTTCTGCAGAAAGATGAAGAAATTTTACTGCAAATATTTTTATTTCTAGAAGTACTGTTAGCAGAATATGTCGACGATATGCTAGACACGGCGCCTTGTCAGGCCGGCCTAATGGCTGCACAAGTTGTTGTCACGAGTTATTATTATTATTATTATTGCATCTCCACGAAGAGTATCTTCTAATACATAGCATTTTAGAGAAACCCGATTTACGGCTTCATGAACTAGCTGCATGGAGAAAAGAGAACAGACTGGATCGATATCAGAGATTGTAGGTAGAGGTAGAGGTAGCTTTCGGGTAGCTGTTACTTCGGGCAGCTAAAATACGTGAATAATTGAAGACGATCGCGAAATTCGTCGTAAACACAACCGTGGAATAAGCATTATGTCACTTTAATAATTTTCATAAGACTTCTGAATAAATGCTCCTGTTCGACTGAGTTATTGTATATACAGAGCTTTCATGAACTTAAATGCTTGTTCCTGTTCTTGTCATTTCCGTTTACCAATATGTTTCTTTCGGGAATTACTAGAAAGGTTCCAAAATTAACGTTACTTTCGGGTAGCCGTTACTTTCGTAATTCTACGGTATTCAGTTTGATTGCTTTCCCATTGTTTCCTATGTTAATAAGGTACCGTTAATTAAAATTCCTATTTTGCTATTTTGCTATTTTGCTATTTCTGTTTGGTCAACGTTTTTGAAAACAGGTGTATACACCTATTTCAAAAATGGTTGTCTGAGAGAAAGGTGATAAGAGATAGGAGAATGGTCATTCTAAGACCAAGGTGGACTGTGAGTCAGTTAACTGAATGGGTCAGTGACAATGCGTGTCCCACTAATCAAAGACCTTCGATGGCGGGTTATTTGGTTTGTGCAAATGTTACAATTCTCGGTAGAAGAGACTGCGTTTTACTTAGGTCTCTCCCAAAGAACAATTGAACGTTAGTTATATCAGAAAATGTCTTACTATTGGTGATGTTAAAACTCTGGAATTAGGACGGCCTTATGGTTAGAGCTTATAATCTTTGAAATCGTGCTAAGCAAACCAGACAATACACTTGCGGAAATTGCACAGGATATTTACAGGGTAACAAACTCCACGTTTGCTCTATCTACGCTCCACTGTTATTTGAAGCGCAATGGAATTACCCGCAAAAACCTAAGCTAACCTGTCCTGCAGGTAATTGTTTGTTTGTTTGTTTGTCAGGAATTACTATATTACACAATTTTGGTGTGATATAATATGCATGTTTGCAACAGAAATGCTAGTTTTCTTCAATGAAAGTGGATTTGTAGGTCAACGTCCCTTTTCTATAGTTCTGCTGACTATATTATCTTTTTGATTGCGTTTAACTGTGTATCATTATCCGTCACAGAGCAAGTTAATATGAACACAATGAAATGCAAATACGCTTACGATTAATGCCAATATTTATTTCATCCTTTTTTTAAATGACAAATTTCACACTTTTTTGTCAAAGCCCTTAAAACGCTAATCCATTATTTATATGTTTGATAGGACAGATGGTCTTTTGGATGTCGGGATCTATCGTGGAAATGTGAACGAAGCCACCTTTCTGGAATTTGTACATGATGTTCTAGTCCCTAACTTACGTCCATTTAAGGTGACTCCAACATAATTGCGAGTGCATTCTGTGATTTTTTAAACTCGCTCGTATTGCGTCACAAACACTCGGATATTTCTGCATTTAACACATGTAATAACTCAAACATGTAGGCTTTTAAGGGTGTATTCAAAATTTTATTTTTCAGTCGCGTTTGCCGTTACGGGCTGATTTTCTAACAGTGGTTTTTCATAATATTGTCCTCCTGTTCGCTCAAAAATCGTACGATTTCTACGAAACTTCAGATTCTTGTTAAATAGATTGTCATAATTTTGTCTGCCGGGTTTTAAAAAAATATCTCGACTGCAAGTTGCGCGGCATTATTTTTATGGTCAGTTTTTAGGCCGCGCAACTTGCAGTCGAGAGATTTTTTTTAAACCCGGCAGACAAAATTATGACAATCTATTTAACAAGAATCTGAAGTTTCGTAGAAATCGTACGATTTTTGAGCGAACAGGAGGACAATATTATGAAAAACCACTGTTAGAAAATCGGCCCGTAACGGCAAACGCGACTGAAAAATAAAATTTTGAATACACTCTTAAAAGCCTACATGTTTGAGTTATTACATGTGTTAAATGCAGAAATATCCGAGTGTTTTTGACGCGATACGAGCGAGTTTAAAAAATCACAGAATGCACTCGCAATTATGTTGGAGTCACCTTAATGGTGTCAATCCTTGGTCGGTGGTTATCATGGGTACGTTTGTAAATTAACAAATAACAAAAACAATAGAAAACAGTTACTGATAGTATACTGAATCACTGTTCACAAAATAATTGAAATGATTTTCTGTTTTGCAGATAACGCATCATACGCATGCTGTTGTCAATTCAATCAGTGGTGTACTTGTAGTCTTTCTACCGCCATACAACCCTGACTTCAATCCTTGTGAGAACGTGATTTCTCAAGAGCTGGATCAGAGCAAATGATGTAGCATGGCGTCTATGTGATCAGTCTGAATGCATGATTTTAGAAGCATTTTTAAATGTAACTGATGATAATGTTCTACATTATATAGAAAATACACATTACATGTAAACATTACTTGAATTAAACTGAAACATGACTCGTATTATTTATGACAACCTACAAGTCAATAGTTCTGTAACAAGTTTCCTTCTTTGACTGTCATATTCATGATCATCAAGAACGTCAGCATCCTTGAGTTCTTTGAGCTCCTTTAGCTGCTTCATGATTGTTCCTCGCATTTGCATCTGAAGAAAAAGAGGAGCTTACAGTTGTAAAGGAATATGTACATTTGACGTATGTGGAACAGGAGGGACTTTTGTGTGCGCATGCGTCGCCACAGTCAGATGAATACAAGATGTACTCGAGACAAGTTGTTTGGTTCCAATGTTTACAGTTTTTGCGGACGTATTACGAGAATTGTATGTACTGAACACGCAGAAATGAATTCTTAATGCTATCTTTGTGCCTTAAAGTTATTTCATTGATCGAAATATTAGAATATTATGCCTTTATTTGATATCAAATTCCTGTTCTTTTGCTGTGCTAAATACTCTATTTTGGACAACATGGCGGCCAGCTGACATGGAGTAAACAGTTTGTCGACGTTGCAAGCTCAGTCGCGAAGAAGATTTAAGGAAAAGTAAATACATTTAGTCAATTCTTATACATATGGAATGTATATTATTATATTTTAGCCTTCATCAACACCAAATCAACTTCAAATAAACGAAGGTAAACTTGGGTATGACGTCTGGAATACTCAATAATCCCAATCTTGAGCCGAAATCTCCACAATTTCCACAACATAATTCATTAAAGTCATGTTTCCTGTTTTGAAAAATTCCAGTAACTTCTCTGGGAAAAATCGCTTGGTCGAAGATTTTCGACAATTTCTTCGTCATAATTTCTAGAACGTGAATTAATCTTCAACACATTCATTATGGTATTCGTTTTATGGTGGGGCCTCTTCTGTCAGTGTTCCAATGTTCTTGTAATGTTCCCATCCGAGGTCATATTTTTAGCTATTATGCTGAGATCGGTCAAAGTGTAAACATTTTATTGAAGTGTAAAGTTTGCATAAATTTCATTACTCAAAAATATACATTTTTTGCATATTGCTTGAAATCCAGCCCAAATCTCCACAAAAATTTTACCATTTCATAGAACTATGTACCATATGCTTTCAGTATACATTATTGAGATTGTTGGAAAAAATCGCCAGAAAAGATAAAATTACAGTTTTTTAAGATAACAACAAAAATATTTTCATGGAAAGGTCAGGGAAGACATCTAAAACTTTGTACAGGTATAGTAAATAAATACCACAAGACACCAGGAGAGTTTCAAGACTGTTATTACAGTATTTATAGAAAAAATAAATAAAGATATAATCCACAAAATCAACAAAATACGAATTTTGTGAATAGCCAGTGTGCAGTGAAAAGCCAGAATTAAATTAACATTTGACTATATAATAAGCCTTTTTGTCGAACTCTGATGATCAAAATAGCAACATAATAAAATATAGCGTTATTATTACTATAATCGAATCGGTTTTTGTGCTTCCGAAATTACGCTTTTATGGTCCAGCGGTTAAGCGCATGCTCATGCAAATTTCCCTCCTGTTCGTATGTGGTTGTTGTAAATTTAATTATCGAATTCATGAATAATTAATGAGGGAATGCATAGGAGACATCTGTAAACCGGCAAGAGATTCGTCCTCATTTGCATTCAACTTTAACTTTAGAAGGATTTTTTTGGATTTGGATGTAAACATCCATCGTTTTAAACTATTTTTCTTTCCGCATTGCTATAATAAAGAACTTTAAAGTTATTATACATGAAAAGATTGAAAAGATAAATTGTAAAAAGACCGAGAAAAAGACCCCTATTTTCTAATTGGGAACCCTGTATCTCTCTTATACATCGTTGTACGTACTCGCATCGAACGTACATATGTACCTGTCTTGCTCTCGTAGTATAGTAGAACGAAGCAGCTTGTATTCACGTCAACACGTACTCGCATCGAACGTACATGTACCTGTCTTGCTCTCATAGTATAGTAGAACGAAGCAGCTTGTATTCACGTTAACACGTACTCGAACGTACATATGTACCTGTCTTGCTCTCATAGTATAGTAGAACGAAGCAGCTTGTATTCACGTTAACACGTACTCGAACGTACATATGTACCTGTCTTGCTCTCTAGTAGAACGAAGCAGCTTGTATTCACGTCAACACGTACTCGAACGTACATATGTACCTGTCTTGCTCTATAGTAGAACGAAGCAGCTTGTATTCACGTCAACACGTACTCGAACGTACATATGTACCTGTCTTGCTCTCTAGTAGAACGAAGCAGCTTGTATTCACGTTAACACGTACTCGAACGTACATATGTACCTGTCTTGCTCTCATAGTATAGTAGAACGAAGCAGCTTGTATTCACGTCAACACGTACTCGAACGTACATGTACCTGTCTTGCTCTATAGTAGAACGAAGCAGATTGTATTCATTCCTACCAAGTCTACCCCAATACTAACCCTAAACCTAACCCCAAGGTACTTGATTACTATATAGCAATAAAATACAAAGTCTTCCCTATCCCTAACCCTAAACCTAACCCCAAGGTACTTCATGATTTTAATAAAATACAAAGTCTTCCCCAATACTAACCCTAAACCTAACCCCAAGGTACTTCATGATTATAATAAAATACAAAGTCTTCCCCAATACTAACCCTAAACCTAACCCCAAGGTACTTCATGTTGTACCAGTTCAAAACAAATTGTACCAGTTCAAAACAAATTGTACCAGTTCAAAACAAATTGTACCGGTACAAAACCAAATTGTACCAGAATCCATATTGAACTACAACATAGACATAATGTTTTTTCGCCAGCTCAAATGTTTCTATGTCAAGGTGACACTCCGCGCTATCAATTAGGAGAACAACTGGCCGAGCTAGAGGGATGTTTGGGATAAAGTGGTTTGCAAGCCACATGTAAAAGGTGGGCGTGGTCATGTAACCTTTTTCAGTCCGAGAAAAACAACTCCCAGGGACTCCACCTTCTATAAGATTGTACTTGACAGGAGCACGCTTTCCTGGATACAAAATGTATGGGAGGATGACTTGTCCTGTTGCACTATAACATGGCAAAACAGTTATATGTTCTTTTGTTCCTGTAATTACTCTGTAGGGTTGTTCTTTTGTACTGGAAGGCCCCATTACCCTGCCAGCCCTCCCTTGCAAGTCGAAACCACTTTCATCACAATTCCATATTTGGGCTGGGCGATCTACCAGGCCGATTTCGTGAATGAACTTGCTGTACTTTGTAAACCATTGATCAACATCTTTTGGTGAAATTTGTGCGCGTTTCTTGCTAAGGGGGCGTGCACTCCTTAATTTGACCTGTGGGTTTCTTTTGATAAACCCCCTGTACCATTTATTGCCCGGTCTGTTCCCTTTAAAATCTGTACTCCGTTTATCTTTTGATATAAATGCTTCCACACTATCCAGGAACTCATCCTTTGTAACCCCAAAACCCCGTTTAGCCCTTTCTATTAACCATTCTGCAAATTGCGTTTCCTCGGCCTTTGAGAGCACCGTGGGGCGGCCTCGAACTTTCCTTTTACCATACAGTCTGTCTTGTAGTGTGGATCTGGGAATACCCCACTTTTACCCTGCTTTTCTTATACTTAGCCCACAGTTGATGTCTCTTAAAGCGTTTTCATAACTTTTGGTTCGATTTTTTTCTTTTGTATTGCTTACCATCACGGCGCCTAAAATGATTGAATGCATCAGTTTAGTTTCAGTCAGAAACTTGTTTTCGCGTTTTTATATTCTACTACTATTTTACTAGAAATGACAAAATACCACACAACCCTACTTGAAAAGAGCTCTCTCGCTTCCCCAATAATGGATATACGATATATACCTATTTCAAATAACGTTGTCGCGTTCAAAGCAACAAGCGTCAAGCCAAGAGAAGTGAATGCTGGTTTTGTGTTGGCAAATTATTCAAATCAGAACTATTTTCTATGGATCGAAGTGTGATATGCAAACAAGCATGTGAAAATGTTCACATTTTGTAATTAGTCTTTATATATTAGATAATTGTCAGCACATTGGTTATGTGGCATTCACTTCGGTCTTGGCTTGACGCTTGTTGCTTTGAACGCGACAACGTTTATTGAAATAGGTGTATATAGGTTATTAGTCGACTAGCCAGCTAATACGGCTGTGTATTTTACGAGTCACGCTGTATTTTGAATGCGAGCTAAAATACAAGTAACGAGTAAAATTCACAGCAGTATTTAATGGCTATTAATAAATTATTTATATCTATTTATTATACTGTTTTGCAAAGATCTAAACCATTTTTTCCGTTTTTATCGTATATTTTTTAACTCTGATAAGTTCGTGACATGGAGGAAAGCCAATCAAATGTCACTGACTCAGTATGGTCTCATATTTTTCGAGTTCTTGTGCATATTGTGCGCATTCTCAGTTGTAGAATTGTTAATAAACGTACCTTATATTTACAAGGAAGCTATAAGCGAGGGAATATATTGCACTTTTCAATTACTTCAGCCTTCTACGACAAGCCAAGCGGTCACAAACTCAACGCAGTTTAAAACACATGCTGTTACTGAAATAATTTTATGTAAATTAACAAAATTATTCACGAAAGAATTTTACGATACTAATTGGAAGATCACAGGTTTCGTGGCGTCTAATTACAAGGTTGAACTACAAGAACTTCAAAATAAATGTAACAATTATAATAATTTTAAAATACAATTCATTTTATGCCGGCCTCAAATCTAATTTTGTATGAGATTTGTGGCCGGATTTTGGCATACCTACCAAAATATGCACGTAATTTCACTCGATCTGAACTTCCGTTTATTTAAGCCGTTCATGATTGTTTTTCTTTGTGTCCAAAGCTACTGATTAACGTCGTATTTCTACCAAATATAATCTGTTTACGTTCCATAACTTACGAGGAAATGTTTAAAGACTTTGCCCGCATGAATTAAGATGCATGAAAACATGAAAATTACTGAAGCGATTGTTTTACCTACTTTCAAAACACATTTGAATTCCCGCCTAAAAAGCGGTCAGGAATCCCACAACAGCAGTTAATAAACCTAAACTCATTAATAATTCATACGATTATCTTGTTTGTCATTTTTTGAAATATACGAGAAATCACAGCGCTTTAAAGTTAAAATGGCCGGATTAGGGTACGGCCGGTATTTAGGGCAACACACTGTACTGTACTTTCTCCCCAAGATAGGACTCGTATGACGTTAAAAATATATATCCATGGATAGTACATTGTTTTCCTGTCGAATGTAAAAAATATATATTACTATTCAAACTACTGTCAGAACGTCAAAACAATAATTACAGGAAGCCCAAATCGTCAAAAGAATCTCGCTTGGGCTGCCTGTGAGCTGACCAACTCTAATCGTGTCATGATTTTAAATTCTTGTATGAGTTCAACTACTGCGTCAAAAGTGGAATATCTTTGTTATCTTTTACTCCTTCCCTCTTCCTTAGTTTGTCTTTTCGCTTTCATTGCACTGATTGCTTTTTCTGTCGATGCGGGATCTGTTAGTTCAGGATGGCCTCGCGATTGTACATATTCTTTGTCTTCTTTTGTCACATATTTATAGGCACTACAATAGGTGTTATGATTGCTACTGAAATTAACATGTATGTCGTGACCTGCCTCTATGGTCTGTCTAACACGTGCCCATCTTCCCCTTTTACTGAGCGTGAGCGCCATATGATAATGCTTCTTATTTTGTTCCACTGTGCTATGTTGATGGCAACCCAGTGTAAACTATTAGCCACGTTTTACTCTTCAAAAGCGCTCACCACAATGTCTGAAAAACGTTTCTCTAGTTGGTACTTTAGTCATATTCGCTCGGCTATGCGTTGATGTCGAGTGGAAGACAGCCATTATATGTAAACCACAACTTTAACGATTGAAGAAGATGTTGTTGAGCTATGTTTCACCTTTGTAACTGATTACGCAATGCTATGATTATGAAAATTGAGGTCAAAACATCGTATTACAAATTGCTTTCAAGATCATAAGTGATTCATTTGTTTACAAAACTCTGTTAACAGTAACTGTACCAGTGCGTTTTGAAAGCTTACGTCCAATATAATACCCAATTTATTTGAGAAAATAAATCGATTTAGGTATAGACGTTATCGTATCTAGTGGTGTATCTTTTCATGATATGGTTCAAATTCTGATAGTTATACACACGTCTAGCAACATAAACTGATATTTATTTCAATAATGTTTTCGTCCTTCATTGACACTATGTAATGAAATAGACTTGACTATTATTATTATTTTGTTGTTGTTGTTGTAGTTTGTTGTAATTTGAGGCATAGGCACTCTTCCTCATGTCTGGTGTTGTGATTGACGCCATCAAAACATACGCTTTCAAAAACTTCCCTCCCAAAATGCTCGAAATCGCATCAGCGGTGGAAAATTCGAAATTGTGATTAAATTATTGTATAAAATTGATTAGTTTTAGGGTTTAGTCCTCTCTAATAAGCCCACCTTTTTCTTGGACTTTACTTTGATTCTGCTGGCACCTCTGTTCCTTCTGGCAAAGCCGACATGTTCGATTCCGGCATTTGTGTGCTTACACTGAACATTGTGCACGCCTTCACCAAATCTTCACTGATAGTGATTAGGGATGGACCCGGCTACTGAGGTTGATGATGGCCTCAGACACTATGTTCTTCACGAGGCAACCAGTATGTTTACTTCCTATCTGAACGGTAGTATTAGTTTGAATAATATCTGCAATTGACCCACCGTTTTGGATTATTTGGTTTTGCTTAATTTCACCTAATTCATTCACAGAATATTCTGGAAAGTCAAAATGGTATTTGATTCTTGACTTGAGGGCAGGGTTGACTTGGAGGAATTGTTGTATTTCTTTTTTGTATCCCGCAAAAATCATGACAGGATCGGATCACCTTTTTCCATAGAGGCCATCAATTGATTGATGGCAATCCTCACTTAATCGGATTCACTATGGGGTGTTATTAAACGGTACGCCTCGTCTATGAATAACATCCCGCCTCTTGCCTCTTTTATGTCTTCATTCTTGGAGGTTAAGTATAATGACTTATGCTGCTTTGACTGAACTCGGTTTTATGGGTAAAAGCCACGACAACAAGCTGTATTGGCGTAAAATGGCTATGAGATAACGCCCACAGCGCCTTTTATTATATAATTTCAATTAAAATTTATATTTGGATATAAAATTAGTTTTGGCCCAGAAAAGGTGTGGGCAAGACAACGCGGATAACGCACCACAATGATCAAGGTGGCTGAGAATGGGGAGGAGGTGAGCCGTAAATTGTACCCCTTACTTGTTTGAGACATTATTACACCATGGGTGTACCAAGACAACGTTTTGCCTAAGGAGGGGGCTAAGTATATTGACCCCTCATCGCCACTGCCAAGCCACGTCATAGATATAATATAAATAAATACAAATAGATATGTTGCATAATCCTGATTGAAGAACAAATTTAAGAAACAAACAAATTGATGACATCAAAATCCTATATTTTATTTATCTTTGCGACACATTTTGCTTCTGTTCCGCCAAGTTACTGACCGTTGCAGGTCTTCTGGTGATCTCAGGCTCACTAACTGCATGGATCCTTTCCTCAACCACTAATGCCCCCTTGTGTCTCCCCTGTGACAAGTGGTCTAAGAGGTTTCGATCTTTGATCGTAAAATAATTTTATTTTTAAGTTGTCGATCTGTGAGAAGTTGATGTACATCTGTCTGTACTTTAGGGCGTAATACTTCGGGGTGCACTGTTAGCTTAGTGCGAACTTGTCGACTGAACAGCATTTGATTTGGGGAATACGGGAAGTTACTTATGGGTGTGTTTCTATATTCCATCAGACCTTCATTAATGTCACACCCCTTTTTGAGAATGCTCTTAACAATGTGAACGGCTTTTTCCGCTAGGCCATTCGATTGACTATAAGTGGGACTAATGGTTGTTAGTTTACATTTGACACGGTTTTCTTTGTTATTCATAGGGCTTTATCTCCGGTATTGACCGGTGGAACAATAGAATTGAATTGAATTGCTCATTATGAATTCACCGGGATGTATCCATATACAGCCCTGGGTTGTATATGGATACATCCCGGTGAATTCATAATGAGCAAATGCTATTCAATTCTACTCATAGTATTCATGCTATTCATAGTATTCATGCTAAAAAGCACTCCAAAAAATACCAGAAAATGCCTCAGATTGCTTCTTGCGAAAACCTTGTCAAATGTAAACTAAGTCAGATAAATACCTCGAACGTCGGCAATAAGCCTATAAATCCCTCGGGCCTACGCCCTCGGCATTTATATCGCTTATTGCCTCCGTTCTCGGTATTTATCTCTTACTTATCTTTAGGGTACACTGTTCGGTATATTTGCGCATTTCGAGCGAGTTGTATGGCATGTTGTCTGCTATCATATTTTCCGGGTATCTGTGTCTGGAGAAAATTTCATTTAAACCTTTAATGACATTACTGGCCTTTTTCCCAGGCATTTTAACAGTTTCAATGTATTTCGAGTAGTAGTCGATTACAACTAGGAAGCTTTAACCTTTATATTCACCGATATCTGATGCTATGACTTGCCATGGCAGCTCTGGTATTTCCTTCATGTGGAATGGCTCCCTTTGTTGTGCTGACTGATATTTGAGGCAATCTTTGCACTTGCCTACGAAATCTTCGATATATTTGGTCATGCTTGGCCAAAATACCGCGTTGCGTGCCTTTGCTTTACTTTTCTCAATGCCGGTGTGTCCTAAGTGAATTTTATTCAATATATCACTTTTCCATTTCGCTGGGATTACAAGGCGGTGGTCTTTCAGCAGAATGCCGTCAGTGAGATATATATCGTGACGTTCCAGAATGGGCGCACAGCCATCGGGACTTCATGTTTGTTGGTGGGCCAACCATCTTGAGCAAATCTACTTAAGGTTTGTAAAACTTCATTTTTGGCTGTGATTTCTCGTAATTCGAGTAGCTTGCTATCTGAGATGGATAGATTCTTCACTACACTATGTACTATGTTTTCGATTCCTTCATAGGTTATGCTTATTGAATGCTCTTGATAGGGTATCAGCAACATATAGGAATTTTCCGGCAACATAGTTCACATGTATGCGGTATTTTTGCAAGCGGAGACGCATTTTCTGTAATCTAATAGGAATCTTGTACATTGTTTTTTTTGAAAATGCTCTCCAACAGTTTGTGATCTGACGAAACTTCAATTTCTGTTCGAAAAGTGTACATGTGAAATCTTTTGCATCCGAAAACTATCGCCAACATCTCTTTTTCGATCTAAGCGTAATTCTGTTCTGCGCTCGTCATGGCTCTAGATGCATATTCGACCAGTTGGTTATTTTGTAGTAGACATGCTCCTAGTCCGTCCTTAGATGCATCTACTTGCAGCGTAGTCGGTAAATTGATGTCGTAAAAATGCAGTACTGGTGTGCTAGACAGGGCTTGTTTTAAACTCGAGAGAGCGGTTTCATGTTCGGGGTACCAAGCCCAATCTACATATTTCTTGAGCAATGCTCTTAACGGCGCGGTTAACTCGGACATGTTGGCGATATATTTTGCTAGATAGTTAATCATACCTAGCAATCTTTGGAGGTCTTTCTTAGATTTGGGAGTAGGCATATCATGAATAGCTGAAACTTTATCTGGATCCGCCGAGAAACCGTGTTCACTTACAACTTATCCCATGTATTTGACACGATTTACACGAAATTGAACTTTGGCTCGATTAAACTTTCAACATTAAAATGTTTCGATATCTCGCTCAACTTAAAACGTTTCGAAGGGTTTCATCGTGTTCCGCTTCTGTTTTGCCTCCAATGATTATGTCATCGTAAATCGGTAGGGCTCCTTTAATGTCACTGAAGTGTTTCTCAAATATTATATTCGGATCCAGTGTCTAACTTACAGTCAATAGATATGCCTTCTACCATCAACTTTGTTTGAATGGTCTTTAATCCTTGAGAACCTTTGACTTCATCAATATACAAGCCATCGAGTTCCTTGCCGTCAGCTGTCTCGACGTCTAGCTCAATGCCACGAACTTCTTTTTGTGGTCTTTGCTCTCTTCTGTTACATACTTTTTGGAAGTGGTTTCTTCCACTGCAACTGTAACATGTTGCTCCCCATGCTGGGCATTTCCCCCTATCGTGCGATAGGGCGCAGAATTTACAGTTCATGATTTTTGAGCTTCTCACCTCGTTGGCATTCGGTGGAGTGTATGTGGTTGGTTGGTTTCGATTACGCATCGTGTTGACGCTCGCTTTCTTGATACTATCCACTGTGACCATCCACCATCATAGATGAATTTGCTAAGACTTTGGATTGTTCTTTAGATTTCTCAGATGCTCGACATGAGTTTATAGTTTTTTTTCGAGTTTCAGATCAGCTTCGCGTAGAAGCCATTCTCTTAACGCGGCGTTGTTCGTGCCAATGACTATCTGGTCGCGAATTAGAGAGTCTTTCAAGACACCAAAACCACAGAGGTCTGCTTGTCTTCGTAACTCGGTTAGATATATGTCGAACGGACGTTCTTCTTGGACCGCCATTCGAAAAACATATCTGTCATGGGTTACATTCTTTCGTGGAATGCAGTAACCTTCGAGAGCTGTGAGTATTCCGTCTTCAGATCTGTCTGTTATGTTGTCTTGCATACCTGGTAGTGTCTTCAGGACACGTCTTGAGCGAATTCCTAGAACGCTTTGTAATGTTGCGACTTTAATTTCGTCTTCTTTCTCAGAGAGTCCACTGGATATCTTGTATAGTTACCATGATTCTTTTCATTCTTTCCAACTGTCTGCTAGATTAGGACTCTCAATGTCGAATTCTGGAGGAGGCTTTATTCTTTCCATTGTGATTAGATCCAAGTTGTTATCGGTTACACTCCTGGTACCATGTTTTGATCCCCAAAGAGAGAGAGTCAATGGAGTTTACACTTGTGATCTTTAATGTTGTACTTGATCTCAATCTGTTTCATGTGCGTATTAATATATTCAGAACTACAACGTCATGCCCACAAGGCATTGTGGGAACAGTCTGGGGTGGTATATCTTCGTTAATACTAGTATACTCATAACAAGACCAACTGCTAATTGCTGCGGCATTTCACGGCTTGACTTGATTACATTTGACTTCTTGTTACCAATTTGGCGCTCTGTCAGGCACATGGAGATTGCGCTCTGGACCAAACTCATTGCATTTTGCTTCTGCAGAAAGAGTAGTATTGGGGCCGTTGATCGCCCTTCTGAAAAAGCAATATAGTTAATTAGTGAAATGATCTTTGGAAAGAGTTTCAAGTGAGCCTCCAAACTCCCACATCTTGGACTTGTTGATAGACTTTCTCAAATGCAATTCTGCATTATACAATGTCTTCATGTCGTCCTTCATATCACTCTCCTGTTGACAATTGGACTGCTGTTTCCTTAATGGTTACTATCTATGCCTCATTTACTCTGTTTAGGCTTATGAAACTCAACATCATCAATCTCACCTTTTTATTATTATTATTTTTATTTTTTACTAATAACTTTTTATTTCACTTATATATATTTGTGCCCTTAGTCATTTTCCTACTGAGTCCTTCAAAAGGAATTTACTGCATAATTATTTTGCTCCACTTGTTTAAATGTTGTGGTATTTTATTTTTTGCTTTCGCCACTTTATTTTCTATGTATTCGTAATGTTTCAAAGAGTTTTTAAATAACGACAGAAGGGACTTTTCCGTTTTCCTTGCCTTGTATAGTGATAGTTTGTAGATTAGAATAATAAAATTGCTCATATTGTCATCGATTCCTAGTATAATGTTTACTTTGTTTTGGTAATTTTATATTAAATCTTTCCAGCCAATTTTGAATTTGAAAGTAATAGTTTTTTGATTCCACACATTCCACAAAGATATGGTTTATTGTTTCTGGATAACGTAGACAGAAAGAACAAGAGGTATAATCAATTAACTTAAAACGAAAAAGGTCTCGGTTAAGATAAAGAATATTGTTTAGTATTTTATATTGAAACATCCGTAAGTAAGTTCTATATATATTCTACCATAGATACATTCCCATTCAAGTTGTGTATTATCGTTTATAATTCGGTTGCTTAAGTGTTTTTGAGATGTCGGGGTCTCAAATTTCGAACTTACTATGTTTTGGTAAAAATGATGCTTTCACTTTTCCAACTTCTATTTTTTTTCTATTCAGACGTACAAATCGTTAAAATCGGTTAACACCACGTATTGAAATCATCAAATCACTTTTACGATAACTGTATGTTAACCGTTGTAAAACGTTGATTAATTACGTTGATATGTAAATAGTCGTTATGTTTGTCAAAAGTATAGTTTCTTGCACACTCTTAACTTCACTTCGTTAGTTATATTCACGTTTATGCCCTTTAAATGTTATAAAACTGAGAGAACACAACACTCACAATAGCACGGTTCACAAACCGGAAGTTACGTAAATGCCTAACCGGAAGTAAATATATATTTACAGATTGTGAGAGCGACTTCATTTCTTATTATGCTTACCGTAACTCATTAAACACAACATGATTTGTTGAATGATTAATTAGTATTTTATTCTGTTGCCTTTTTTCTTTATTACTAAATCTATTCTATTATTCATCGACCCAATAATGTTATCAATAGTTTTAGAAGGAAATGTTAAAAATGTTTCAATTATACGAGTTTGAAACTCCTCATAACTTTCTTTAGTGATATTTCGCTTCAAAGCCTGCTTGCTTAGTTCTTTTCTCACTAAATGAAATAGATTCACAATTGCCCATTGCAAAAAAGAGCAGAGGGCTGGGTTCGAGATTGGCCGCGTAGGCCTGAGCAACCCGTTTGGGTAGACAGCTCATTCTCTGTACAGTGTTTACAACATGGCTTGTTCGACTTCTGTCTCAAAAAGTAGCATTGTTTTGACTGAATCCGACATTCCTGGAGCAATACTTCCTCGAGAATCACCAGAGCAGTGTAGTGTTGTACAGTTGAAACGCTGGCTGACGTTTCGAGGTGCTTGTACTTCAGGAAGAAAGCTCGATCTCGTTTCAAGGTATGTTATTGATTCTTGGTCTTGCTCTTCTTTCAATCGGTAACATACTAACTTCACTTTACTTTTTATACTATTTTAATGTAATTATACACTTTGTAGCTTATATACTTATCTTTATGTATGATATTTAGGGTTATAGATTACGTAAAATCTGGTCTACATCAAACGAACTTGAGAGATCCTGACGGTGGCGTCCACTTGGCTCGAAAGAAGGCCGAACTCGGTGTTCTAGAAGAACAAACTCCGGAAAATGTTACTACTTCATTTCCACAAGAAGGATTTTGTGAATCTCTCCAGGGACTTCCAACAATAACATTTAAGACTGTGTGGACATATATGGTTTCATGTGTGGATGCCAAAAGGCAGTTATCAACAGCCAAACCTATGATCAAGGGCTTCAACTTTTACAAGTCAGGTCACGTTTTAACAGTGAAATCATGCAACAACGACAGCAGCATGAGAACTTATATCAAGTCACAAGTATTGCCATCCATGAAAAAATCATCAGCATATTTATGCCACATCATTGTGAGAAAAAATGGATTAGTCCAGAAGGCATTTTGTGGATGTCCTGCTGGGGTAGATGGACGCTGCAACCATGTTGCTGCAACTCTGTTTTGCTTGGAAGAGTTTTGTAAGTCGAGAGCAAAGGATTTGGAGGAATCCTGTACTTCAAAACAGTGCCAGTGGAATGTACCCAGAAAAAGGAAGGTAGATATGATACCAGTTGCAAATATGAAATCCAGAAAGCATGAATATGGAAAGGTAAAAAAGGAGAAAACTGCAAGAATCCCTCCTGCGTGTGATGTTCATTCTGCAGTTCAAAGTGATGTAAATACACAAAATACAATATCTTCAGTAAAGTTATGGCTTTTCAAGCAAAAACTGGGAAACTTATTGGACTGAGCCACACTTTACAACAATATACAACAGAGGATATCCAACAAGCAGTTAGCCTGGATCATGCTTATTCTAAACCCATCCCAGTTGACGAACCAAGGGAAGAAACAAACTGCCATGATAGGTTGAAAGACAATGAATTGATATCTCCCATTAAAGTCCACCCAATGTCACTAACAGATATCTACAAGCGTTGTGAAAGTGTCAAGAAAAAGTTGCAGTTAACAGAAGAAGAGGCACAAACTGTTGAGCTACAAACTAGGAGCCAGTCTGAGTGTAGTGAATGGTTTGTACACAGAAAGTATCGCATCACAGCCTCTAAGACTTACAGGTGTGCTTCAATGAAAGAATCGACATCGCCCACAAAAGCAGTGGAAGATGTCCTAGGATACAAAGATGTCATATCTACAAAGACAATGAAAGCTGGTCTTACCAATGAGCCTGTTATCACCAGAGAATATATTGCAGAGAAAGAAAAGGATGGCTATTCTGTCATTGTACAAGGGTGTGGGTTGTTTGTAAGTTCTACTCATGGTTTTCTTGGAGCTAGTCCAGACGGGGTTGTGCTTGAAAGGAAAGGTACTTCAGAATCAACAGGCTTACTAGAGATGAAGTTCATTCAAACTAACAACTCAGAAAGTCTTACTGATGCACTGCTTAGAAAGAGAATATGTGTAACTGTTGCTGGTAATGAGTACATTAAGATTAATCCTAAACACAAGTACTACTACCAAATTAATCAACAAAGGTTTGTGACCTAGAAGACATGGACAGACTTTGTTGTTAAAGGCTCCTTGTGTCAGTCCATTTACATACAGCTAATCCAGAAAACGTTGTCGGCGATCGACTTCATGAAGCCCACGCGACTAGACCGAAAAGGAGTATGGGTAAATATCAATGCTTCTATAAATACACTATCAAAAAGGAACGTCTCTCACGGAATATGAATCATTTCACAAATAGAAGATGGCTTTCTATGTTCTATACAAAAATGATGCACGCCTGAGCTCTTGAAATACTAGCAAGTGGATGCACGAGCGAGAGCGAGTGCATTCAGTCAGCTGCATTTCAAGAGCTCAGAAGTGCATACATAGAAAGCCATCTTCTATTTATTTTATATTATAAAAATTATGGAGTATTTCACTGGAAAAGACCAATATTCTGAAGTTATTGTAAACGTTCGAGTTAATTAATATTCAACATGAGTTTATGTAAATTAGATAATGACATTCCAGCGTGCAGCGCGCGAACTTCAACTAAAATTGTATTCATAAACACAACAGAATCTTCAACTTCCTTGCCATTTTGTTCGCCATCTGCTTCTGTTTCCTTGTTTTAAAACGCGTAGGCATACATTTACAGATTCACCTGCCATTGCCACCAAATACGAAAAGCATGCAAGTGATTTATCATATCTACCCATACTCCCTTTCGGTCTAGTCGCGTAGGCTTGAAGTCGATCGCCGACAACGTTTTCTGAATTAGCTGTAGAAAGAGTTGAGTTTGATTCTGCTTTCTGGGAAGAGATATTTCCAAAACTGAAACTGTTTTTTGAAAGCTACATGCTGCCAGAAATTGCATATCCAAGTATAAGATATGGTCATCCACGACTTGTCCTAGGACTAGAAACAGCAACAAGGAACATTTAATCCAGTATTATAGTACTAAATAGTACTACATGTAGAGTGCAAACCATATGTCCGTGAAACAGTACTAACTAATTAGTACTAAATAGCACTGATGAAACAATAGAAAACAATAGTGAGAAGTGTGTTATCTGAGAATAACTATCCTCCTGGAATCATAAGGACATATGAAAGAACACTAGATCATCTAAGAGATGGACAAGATCACAATTCAAGTGATAACAGGGACAATGAAACAGCAACAGTGGTCCTTCCGTATGTCAAAGGAATCTCCGAAAGAGTGCAACGGATCTTGAAGCAACATAACATCCGGGTTGCTCATCATCCCATGAAAAAGCTTGCCAATGTGTTCCCACGTCCAAAAGACCCACAAGACAAGAGTTCAAGAACTGGCATAGTATACAAGATCAAATGTGACGATTGTGATTTTGTATACTATGGTCAGACTGAAGGATCTCTGAAGACGAGAACAACAGAACACAAGAGAGCCATTTCTCATAATTACAGCAATTCAAAGATCGCACAACATGCTAACAACACAGGCCACACTTTTGACTTTAACAACACTGAAATCGTGGCGAGTGAAAGTAATTATCACAGGAGGCTTTTCTTGGAAGCGTGGTACCCGGCGCACGATCGCAACGCTGGAAATGACTACATTAGCATTCCAGATGTTTACCGCGCGATAGAACTGAACACTGGCACGAGCACGCGCTCTCATAGTATTTTTTGAAATATATCCGCGCGCAGTTTCTTATTATCCAACTGATGAAGACTGTTGATGTACAGTCGAAACGTCTGAATAAAAAAGCTAAAGTCAGAGACAAAAGTATATCTTTAATTTAAAACATGAATCCTGACTGCAATTTCAACATTTAAAAAAAGAGATAACACTATTTAGTACTATTTAGTAATAGTACTATTTCATGGACATATGGTTTGCACTCTATTTATGTTGCACTTTAGTGTTTGCACTCTTGTACTCTAATATAAATGTATGAATTATTTGATAAATTTCAAATAAAGATACACTTTATTAATTACATGTATATTTACATTTGTTTATGTTGATTACTGATGGTTACTTTTGAATTGTTAAGGCCAAGAGTAAACATGAAAACAAGGCTGAACTCATTGAACTATTTTCCATAATAATTGAAACCTTTACCAAGTAATTCATTCTTGAAAACACTGACAACTGCAATATTTTTCATGGCATAATTATTTCTCAATTTGATGGTCACTTGACTGAATATTTTGAGCTCATTTTATTTATGATTGCAAATGGGCCAATGAGTTTATGATCCATATAATAATTGTTGTCATAATAAGACCAAGTCAATGACTTATGTCAAACCTAAGATATTAATGGGGGTAAAAAGTTAGTAAATGCTGACAAGCCATTACTATATCTGAAGAAATTGGAGCTAAAGTGACAGGGATTCTTCTATCTAATATGTGCCAGTTTCTGATTCTTTCCATACATCTTTCGACATGAACTCTTAGGCATGCAACCTTCTTATTAAGTTCTGCCTCCTCTTTTGTAAACTTCCTGGCTTTAAGAAAGGAAGGCATAACCAATCTTGCTCCAACTGATACCAGTTCATCCTTGATCAAAAATCCCTTGTCTGCCATGATCTCATCACCAGCTTGTAACACTTGTAGTAAACCACTCTTTTTGACAATCTCCTTGTCTGATATGCTACCAGGGTACAACTCGCTCACAAATGCAGTGACTCCACTTGGGGTAATGTCTATCAGGCACTTCATTGTTGTTCTGGATTTGTATTGTGAGTAACACACAGACTGATTATCTAATGAAGATGGCCTTTCCATTTCAAATTCTGTGCAGTCAATGATCAGTGCTGTTCTTGGGTAGTGTTCCTTAAACAGTGGAGGCATTTGTACTTTCAGAACATCCCTTGGTGGCAGAATAATCAGAGGCTCAAGTTCTGATCTCAGTAATCTTATCCAAGTTCTAAAGATCAATGAAACAGAACTTTCACTGACATCAAAACGGTGTGCCAGATCATGATTAAAAAGTCCAAGTCGCAATTTCATTAAAACCAGAGTAAATTCTTCGAAGCAAGACAGCTTTCTCGGCCTACCTAGCTTGTTATCATCAGTTAGCTTGGTGTATGAGCCATAGTTCATGTTTTTTGACGACTCTTCAACAATACTATAGCAGAGCATAAGAGTTTCAAAATCATAAAATCCTGTATAAAATGATATATCAGCTGGGCTGTCCTTATAATGTTCGATGTTAAATTTAGAGTTTTCAAGTTTGACCTTGAGCTGTTTTAATTCGTTTGTTAGGCTTTCGATCTGCCTCTGATATTCATCCAGTTCTGTTAACAGTGTTAAGTACGATTCTTCAGTCTGAGTCTCCATGTTCATATAAAACGGCGACTGGTCTACTACGATTTCTTCTGTTTGGGTGCCTACATCTATAAATAGTGATTGGTCTACTAACATATCTAGATATTCCCATTTCGAGACCAATATCTTCATGTAAGCTTACTTCGGTTGTTGTTGTTGTTGTTGTTACCATGACACTCGACAACGATGCGTTTCCCTGATCATATTTTTTGGTTTTCCGTGGCAGTTCCACTCGCTTTAGTTCTGTACGTTTATCTGTCTTGATTGTCCATGGAAAGATTGAAGGCAATTGCTTACGATTAAGCTTTTTTCCACCTTCAAAATGCTTTGAGCAAATCCTTGTATTGTCGCTATCGAGCTTGAGTGTTTTGTTTCGTATCAGTCTTACGTATTGCTTCCTAAGGTCGCCATCCTTTGGGATCCTGTAGTAGTGTAGCCCAGGTGCGTTTCTGAAGTTGTTGAGACATCCTGGGACACAACAATTTACAGGTTTGGGCATTTTTAGCCAAAATATCTCGAAAGGTTTAACCACTTGTTCGATTTCGCCATACAGTGTAAACACAACGTCAACACAGCTGTCTACCCAAACGGGTTGCCCAGGCCTACGCGGCCAATCTCGAACCCAGCCCTCTGCTCTTTTTTGCAATGGGCAATTGGGTTTAGATCAGGACTTCTGGGTGGAATACAAAACAATTCTGCTTTCATCCTTTTTAGGGCGTTCTTTTAACCCCGGCAGCATTTTGGCTTGGGTCACCATCCTGAAGCCAAAGCCTTGAGGGTGCTTTATCAGCTTTCTTGAATAAAACAGGAAACTTTCGCCTTACATATTGCTCAAAAAAATTTCCATTGAGTTTCTCGTAAGGATCACATGCTATGACACCTTTGTTGTAGCTAATGCTTACAAATAACCTCACAACTTTCCCGCCACTGCCTTCTTTCTTGCCCTTTGCGGTGCAACCCTCAACCAACCCTTCTTTTCTTGTTCGCCATATACGACCTTGTGGCGCTCTTGCCTGACCTGAAGGATTCCGTTTGTAGTAAAAACTTACTCCATCCAAATAAAAATTAATCAGAGATACCCATAAATTACTTGGTCTGTTTTTCTTCACTTGTTTAGCGAACTTTAGGCATTGTTTTATGTCTTTTGACGTTAGAACCACTTTTTTCTGGTCTGTCTGTAACCATATCCATGTTCATTCAATCTTCGATGCACAGTCCGGTTGCTTACTTTTGTGGAATCTATTCCACATGCCTCAGGGAGGCTTCCAGAACAAAAGTTAGGATTTTCCTTATGCAGCACTTGTACCTGTCGAATGACCATTCTCTCTGTTCTCACACTGGTGAATATGATTGTTAAAATATAGACTTTGTTTTCTTGCCCTTGTGTAAATGGTTCTTAAAAAGACCCACGAACTAAGCGCGTCCATCTTGTACATTACAAGTTGCTGAACTGAGTTAATTACGTAAAATGTCTTTGTTAATCACGTTAACACACGTCATTTCAGTTCGCGCGCGCAGACTTCGTTTTCCGAAATTTGAATGAAAATATAATGTTCGTGGTTTGGCGGCGGCCTTTGTCTTGTACTTTCGTACAAATCTAGATCTCAAACACAAGTAGGAATAAAGCGTTTTGTTAATATCACACAACTGCTGGTAAACTGCCCGTTGTGTTTGCACAGTATAAATTCCAGGTACTGTTTGATTCTTGTGAAATTAGATGCCCTCGAATTAGAGAAGCGAGAGAAAAAACAAGCATATCTACGAAATTAAACATTACAAAAGTTAGGATTTTCCTTATGCAGCACTTGTACCTGTCGAATGACCATTCTCTCTGTTCTCACACTGAGTTTTCTGGGTCCTCCAGGACTGATATTCGATACCATTTTTCTTGATTCTATATATGGTTGCGAGTGAAACACTTAGTTCTTTGACAAGTTGTGATGGCTTCTCTCGTCGATCATTAACGCGAAACAAAATAAACGCTTTTAAACTGTCCACTTTTTAACTGAGCTCCTTCAAAAACCATTTTGCCACTAACTGTGATTTTTCCTAGCACTGACGTCACAATATTTTAAGCGTTTTCAAAGGCTAATTAGTTCTAATTAACTATAGAATGCTATGATGTCACAACCCTGTCACACATATTTATCTTTAATATCAAACTATACGGCTAACAATTACACATTGCTTGTTTTTTGAGAAATTGAATAAATACAATCATGGACAAAATGAAAAAATTATCCGTTTTGTGTCTTAATTCAATGAGGTATTGGTTGTTGGTAAGTGTTTTTTGATGTGAAAGCTAAAATCATTATATTCATATTTACATACCAAGTTTTTCCAAATCAGCAGCTGATTGTTTATTATCGACACTTCCATTCCATGCTTTAGGAAATCCATGGATCTGGTTTTCAACACGAAAAAAACCCGATGGGGTTTCTGACCCAACCCAGTCATACACTTCCTATTTAAGGAATATAAGACAGTTTTCCGTGTTATATACTCTGATCTAAACACACAGGATGTTGGGAGAACACGAGAGAAGCGTAGGAAACCACGACGCGTAGCGGAATAAAATAACTACAATGATTTCTTTTTGAAAAAACCCTTTATTTACGCGAGATTCTAGTGATCAAATTTGCAATTCTCCTGAAAAGCGTCAGAAATTGCCCATCAGCCAATCAAATCTCACGAAAGAAATCAAATTGGCAAGCGACTCGACAACTTTTATCTGTTCCGTTTTAGTGTTTTGACAGGAAAAACGTTTTCAAGAATGCTGTATCCTGTGAATACGAAAAACGAAGAAAAGCTGAGCTAATGAAGACGAATCGCCAACTTTTTGAAATATTTGACAACTAGATGAATGAGCACGAAGTCAGGTAGCCAAATATCAACAGTTTTTGTCGTAATTTTGAATCTTTTCAGCGTTTTTCTCGACAAGAATGTATAAACGATGGACGTTTTTGAGATAATTGACAATATTTTTTCTCTTTGACATATTTTACTAGAGATATTTTCAGGCGAACACTTGTCAATTTGTAGCTACAAGAATCGCTCTGTTTTGTGAGTAAGTTCAATACAGCTATCGTTGCTTGGTATTTTCAGTCATTAACTTGAGAAAATAATTGTAGCTATAGAACTCAAAGAACGATTAGTATGTGATTGAGAAAACTGAACAGTTAGATTATTTAGTTCTCTTCGTTTATAATGTGATTTGTGGACAAAAGTGAACGATTCGTCGCCAGTTTTTGGTGTATTTGAAGCATCGTTTGAAGCTCAATTCTTGCAAATTTTCGGTTTCAAAGCAGCAAAATCACATCTAGATAGAACTTGAACTTGAGAAAACAAGAAAAACTAATTGTATGGCTTTTGTTGAATATATATTTATTAAATAAAACATGTTTAAAGCAGAAATATATATATTTGGTGTCGAAAAAATCCACTGCATCACTTCAAGGTCGTTCAAGGTCGTTCAAGGTCATGACGTAGCGTGTTTAGATACTCTCATCTAAAACGTTGTTTTGACCAATCAGAGCGCACGTTATATCTAAATTATTTTATAAAAGACAATACATAATACACATTTTTATTCAAAGGTCTCACATGGTAATTTTGGCTGGGTGCTGAAGTAAGATAATTATATATTCAAAGATCCAATGAAAATCGGCAGGACGTGGGTTCGTTTCCCACCTGGGACTCAGATTTTTTTCTGCAGTGGTTGAGTGTGTTTCTACGTAGGTTATCGCTTCCTTATTCATTTATTGTATAATCATCATCCTATATCGATATATAGTAATTTGCATAATCCTAATTCTTTGATTTTAGCTATTATTAAACCTGAATCTAAACCCAAGTAACCTTTGTAGTATGTATGTGAAAAATCAATTGTAAAATTTGAACTTAAGAGGGCTTATTCAGCCATTTTATGATGAAAATTACCCACAATGCACCCGATATATTGATATATTTGATTTTTACAGAATTTTTGCAAATCGCTGTACTCTAAGGTATATTTTTGTTTCCAAACAAACTGAAACACTTAGGACAGGTCTCTTATGAAAACCCATGCATTGTGATATATATAAACACCCACAACATTTTTTTTCCAGTGTCTCATGGAAGCCTCTACGCATGCCCACACTCTCTCCCAGGGACTCAGACAGCGCTCGACAAAAAACCGCGAACACCTTGCTCTACAATGACCCCCTTTTCCCCTATTCCAAGTTGGTTCGCTAGGTGCCGTACTCTGGTCTTTTGCAAACTATCCAACTTTGGTTAGGGGGAAAGGGTGTTCGCGATAATTTTGTCACCTGCTGCAGGTCAATCGTTGTTGTGCTGTCATTCCTCTGCCTGTTGTCAATTCACCTCATGTCTTAAGGCTTCTCATAAGAACTTGCTCTATTACAAGATCCGTTGATAGACCTGCCCACTCTCGGTCACTCCGCACACATTTTCAGGTGTTGATCAAGAGTCATGTGCTGAGGGACTTGGCTCGATGAGTTCATCGTTGATCTCTACTTGTGGTGGTTTAAAGTTGGTTGATGTTGTGTCTTTGCGCATACTCTGTTGCGAACTTGAGAGTGGAATAGATACATTTCTCTTCATTAGAATGTGCTTTTTGGAGGGTTGGGGGACGGGGGAATAGATCTAGAGTGCGACAAATGATAAGCATACCCATACTTATATGATATCGCTCATTTTACTGCATGACTGTCGAAAGAACAAAAAAACGTCTGTTTCAACAATGACAAGACTCGAGATTGAGGACATCATAATAAGACATAAAAGTGCTTTGCATATAAGTTCAACTAATACATACCCATGATAACAACAGAATGTGGGTTATTACCATTAAACGGATGCAACAGAGGAACAAGCTCGGTGTTTACGAAGTCAAGAAATTGTTGCTCATTGTTGCTCTATCATTCCTTCAGTACATAAGATAGGAATTGCGGTTATTTGTGGCACCCAATGTCCATACCAACTTCCTTGTCTGTGCCGGGAAGCCTCGAAAACTATAACCGTAATTTTTTCACCCCTCCTGAAATATTCAATTCATAACAAAACATGCATGTCAAGTAAAAATATAATAGTTTTCAATATTCAAATTCACTTTCGTCGAGGTACAGAAGCATTTCTGGATTAAAATGGCATGCTGCACATCTATAGTTAATTCGTTCATCTTCACTCCTCAGATTAGAGACTCTCATTAAAGGGGGACTGACGAAAATCGTTCGAAATTTAATTTAGCTGAAACTTCATTGAATAATTCATCAAGGGTCTAATAATCACTAGTTAAAATCTTTTTTTGGTATTACAGAGGGAAGTACTATATTTTTATGTTTTATGAATATTTTGAGGTGTCAGTGACGTCATCTACTCAACCCAAACATTTTGTGAGTCAAAATATCTCGATGTTTTGTTCAGATAACAGCTCTACATTGAAGAAAACTGGTCAGACAATCCATCCTATGCACAAATAATGTATGTAAAACTTTTAGCTTCATAGAAATAAAATAATTCAAGAAACTAAACACAAAGAAATGTATGGAGCGAAGCTGTATTTGGGTTGAGTACATGACCTCACTGACACTTCTAAAGATTCATAAAATGTAATACTTTCCATGAACTATTCAGGTGGTCTCGTACCTGGGGAATGGAGTTTAATGTCAAGAAGTGCAAAGTTCTAAGGGTGGCACGTATTAAATCTGTTTTTGATAGGGATTATTTCCTTGGAGGATTTAAGTTAGAGCGTGTGGTTGTTGAAAAAGATATTGTTGTCTTGGTTAGACATGATTTAAGTTGGAATAACCATATTGATTACATCTCTTCCAAGGCTCAAAAAATGCTTAATCTGCTTTATCACACATGCAAAGATATAACTAACATCAAAACTAAGAAATTACTATATATAACGTAGGTTAGATCGCGCCTAGAATATGCTAGCGTAGTATGGTCTCCTTATACCAAGAGAAACATCGTTAACTTAGAACAAATTCAACGCAGAGCCACACGATTAATTCTTGGCAAGGATTTTTCAGAGCATGAGCGCTTACATAAATTGAACCTACTACCGTTACAATATCGTAGGAAAATTAATGACATAATATTCTTTTTTAATTGTCTTAAGAATTTATGTAATTTAAATATTTTAGACTATGTATCGTTTCGCTCTTGCGATAAGCCATTGCATAATATTGATCATTTGACACTTACTGTTCCCTTTAGTAGGACCGAAACATTTAAGAACTCATATTTTGTTCGTATTTGCCGTTTATGGAACAACTTAGCTCTTAATATCAGGTAGTCGAGTACTCTGTAATAATTTCGTAAGAATTTAATATATTTTTAATATGATAAATTTCATGTTAATTTTTTATTGTAATTATATATTTTTAACATTAATCGTGTGATGTATTTATTGAATATAAATTGATTTTCTGTTGTTTTCTTAGACTATGTATATTTTAGACTATAGTATTAAATTATAGTAAATTTTATATATTATATCTTAGGTGGCCTATAGTAGGAAATCTTGAATTCTGTTTAGGTCCACCTCAGATTCATTAGATTCACTGTGAATGTAATGCATTTGGAATTTGATTAAATTAAATGAATAAATAAATACGAGTTTTGAGAAAGCACATTAACCAGCTGTTTGAGATTATATCATTATCGTCAGTGTCCCCCTTTAACTGTAATTCATTAGCCTGTGAACAGACTCTCCAAGGGGAAGGGGAGGGGGAAGGAAAGGGAGGGGGACTGGGGAGGAGGGAAGAAGAGGAGGGAGAGCCTGTAAACATTCTTCAGAGAAAACTGTTCCGCCCCCTAATGATTTTCGTCACGCTTCGAACAATTTGCATGTGAGTTTGACAGCTCTCTCGAAGTTAACCATGCACGTATAAAGAAGAGTTTATAAATTTACTGGCATTCTAAAATACAACGAATAAACGAGCGAAATACAGATGTTAGTGTTCAATACAAGAGTCCCTAGAGTATCGATATATTCTGTTTAAAGAAACAAAAGACTGAAAGAGCTTCCAACGGCTCCTACACAGACAGTGAAAATATCTAACGTCTTTAATGGAAAACTTGGCTTTACATGTAATTCCCCTTTCAAAGAGGAGAAGAGTATCCAGTACAGTTCTGTGCTGTTTTAAATCGTGCTTGGCAAATACTGTAATGGGTCAAACAGCGAAGAGAAAATAATAAAGAATATCCACGTCGAAATCTTTGCTTCGCAACTCTTTCTCATCTTCGAAATCTTCTAAAGCGATTGCTTTCATGCTCAGGGACGGTTGTTTGGATGGCTGACTTGGTCTTTCATTATTGATATGAGTGGCGTATAAATGACGGTTGCTTTGGTCTGCTTTTGGCGTTCGACATCGCTCCGGTTCTTTCAAAACGTATAGCAGAAGTTGGAATATAAAACTTTAGCGAATTCCGTAGGAAGAATACCCCAAGTCATCATATTTCCTTGCAGTAGACATTATACAGGCCTTCTGCTCGCTTTTAAGACTAGTAACATGTTCAATTGGTTTAACAGACTCCTCTAAATTTAACACTCGTTCAAACTCGTTCTCTCAAAAATCTACCATTTTGTTTACAGTTGTACTTGCTCATATACAGGGCATGCTGAATGTCAAAATGCCAGTTGTCACAAAATTGACCAATCAGAGGCTGATACCAGATTCTGGTATCATGGAACAGTTTTCTCTGAAGAATGTTTACAGGCTCTCCTTCCACTCTTTCCTCCTCTCCAGGAGAGGTGATAAGTACAGTGCCAGGTTCATAGTTCCATAGTAGAAAGTTCTGCAAATGGTGACGATTGGTCGAAGTTTGAGGTTAAATGATGTGTTTGGGGTCTGTTTATGATCTAAATAAAAGCAAAGTACTTACCTTTTAGAAGTCTTTAGACATCCACAAGCCAAATATATTTCTAAACCATTTTTTTCTGCATTTGAGTAGCTTTGTGAGTCCATGTACATACGTGAAGCATATCAGAATGGTGAAACGAACAACATTTTATGCATTTTATGGTCTAATTTATTCAGTTTGCTTAATCAGTCTTTGCTTCATACGTAGGATGTAATTGTTATTTCATAAGAAAATATATAATAAACAGTCAAGCCATATCAAGTATTAAACAGGCAGCCCAAGCAATAAACTAGTGGTGGACCCCGAAAAAAATAGAAAAATTAACCCAGAGATTGTAATCAAATTTAGTGCCTTCGAAAATGATAATGAAAACATTGCGTATTACTTCAGACTTTAAAAGTTATATTCATTTACTGTCCTTTGTGTCTGTTTTCAATTAAATAAAACAAAAACCAATGCAGATTAACTATGAACAAACGAGTGTTAAATACCCACCAACTTCTTTACTATTGTCTTTCGTGTCTGTGATAACAAAAGCAGTTTCAATTAAAACAAAAAACAAATGCAGATTAACTGGATTAAATACCTACCACTTAAACTAGCAAGAACATTGTTTAGTTGCTGCAATTGCATGTTGTCTTCTATGCTTTCTACTCTTGTCTCCATACATTCCATTCTGTGCTCGTAGTGACAGAATAGATCTGTCACTAAAACAATAAAACCAAATAAAATTATTCAAAGATTACTTTCCATAACTTCAAAAACACTCAATGTAAATGAACTCAACGGTAGAGTGTAAACAATATAACCATGAAATAGTATTATTTAAACAATAGAGTAGTTCCATTGAAGGATTATAGTGATTTCATTTAACCCGTGAAACAAAATATAATAGTCAGTGTCTAATAGTCAATACCAAAGAAAAGAAAACAATGCAATTAAAGTGCATATCAGGGTTATTTGTTTATTTTGAAAATGGATTACATATGAAGTGAATAGTGGGAGGCCGGGCCTATGGCGGGGATTTTACTAGATGTGCTAACCGTGGGCTGGGATTTTGATTAAACACTTGCCCGGGGTAGGGAAAATTTGAAAAGTAATATTACAAGTAAAATTAAAATTTCCGCGGCGAAACAACTGCCGGATCAAAGCATGCTTTCAACACGTACGTGATCAGACTCACGTGATCAAGTTTACAGCACAGCAGAAGAATGGTATTATTAATTGAGTATCGTAGGCCGGTGATTAAAAATACTCAAATGTTATTTCAGTCGACGTCAAATGTTCGTACTTTACTCTTACATTAAAGACAAACAAGTTTCATAAGTAACTTATTGATTTGTTTGGAATGACGATAATTCGTGACAGTCTATCGGTTTATTAAAACAGTACAAGGGTATTCCTTCCGATGAAATTATTGATGAAGTATCAAGAATGGTACTTTTGACAAGAGAAGAAGTGAAACTGATGTGGTTTGAACACCTCAATCAGGTCCAAGTGTGGACCTCAATAACTGAAGTTTGGGTTTTGATGATCTTTTTTTGTTTTGTTGTATTTTTCAAAACTGACAAATGGGTTTATACAAACTATATCTCTCGACGCAAAATGAGGGAAATTTTGCCCTGGGTATACAATTTTTTTACCACATTTGACCTTTCCTTTTAGCCCATGGGGAGGGAATTTGACTGAAAATGTCTTGAAAAATCAAATCCCCGCCATAGGCCCGGCCTCCCCCCCCCCCCCCGCCGGCTTAACATTGATAGGTGCATTAGACTCATAAACTCATAAACACAGTCTTCTATGTGAGACAAACCACGGTTCCTGTACTGCTTTTCCTATGTTACTTATCATGGTGTGAAGACAATTTGAGGTTTTCTGTAGTTTTGAGATATTAGCAATCAGATTATCTTCAATGAGGTTACATATCTCTAATCACTCCTGAACAGATTTGTGAGTGGCTTGGGTGGTAGTGCCATGTTTTCTCTGACATATTTCCTCTGAATGACAAGTACTTTTTGAATTGCCCAGGCACCACCATGGTGCACTTTTGCCAAACCTTCTGGAGGCATGTCCCTTACATTAAATATAATTGGCTGAATAAGTTCTTCTTTTCTTGCTTTGTCAGCAGCAGTTTTGATGACCATATGAAAAATTTGTTCCATTAGTTCTGCACCAATAGCACTCTGTACAGCTGTTAAAGGTTTTGTGTCAAAGAACATTTCAAGGTGACTGAGATAATCATGAGATCTTGTGACGAGAAGATACAACTGTCTGAAAGTCTGAAACCATTGTCTTGTTGAAACTTCTAGCTTTTCAATTGCATCCATGACTTCTTTAAGAATAATTTTACATGATTGACACCAGAAGATGCTTCAAAAACTTCCACATTATCAAGGCATTCAAGGATCTCCATGTCTTCTGCTGATGGATGAATGGATCGGCAGCAATTGGTATCACTGCATTCATCTGGGTAGTAATGGCATTTGCAAACATCCAGGCATTTTTGACTTGGGGGAAGAAGTTGATGAGCAAAAAAATTCATCACCTGGACATCACTTGAAGCTCGACTCTTGTGAGGGCCACATACATCAGCCCAGGAACAAACTCCTTTGAGCAGTGAATAACTGCTGCAGGCAAAGTTAATCCCTGCGATTTATCAGAAGTGATTCCATACATAAGAGTGATAGGGAATTGTGTTATTGTGCCTACTGCTCCACTTCTTGAAAATCTTTCACAACTGATTGTAAAATCCACTATGAGATTTTCCCCATCAACTCCTACAAATAAACCAGCGGTACCGTTTTTTAACGTCTCAGAACGATTCCACAACAGCATCACCTGGTTTCAATGGCAGGTCTTCATCAGCTGGACATTTCATTCCGCTTGTATCTACCCTATCGATCGATTTAAACTGTAATAGTTCTCCAGGAAAAAACAAATATGGATGGCATTTTCATCTTTGCATGTAATTAAAGGACTTGACAAGCTTTGAAGAAATATATGGGATTGAAAGCTGCAATTGCCAAGACGAACGTCTGTCAAACATTGTACAAAGTTGACTTCACTTGTATCTTGACGTAAGATTTCGTTCAATTCTACCCTGTGTGGAGCTGCCTTGTGGAATATTGGAGATTCGAAAAAAAATGACCCATATCGAAAACGTTTGGCACAGGACGGAGCTGGAAAAAGTCGTGCACCAAGACAATCTGCTTCCCGCCAAAATGTGTGAATTCCTTGTGAAATTCGCTATCACACACTTCGTAGTGCATCCTGTTCGTGATCCTTCTACTCACCATGCTTATTTCGTCAAATATCAATACATCGATTCCTCTTATATGCTCACGTACCAAATTATTTGATAGTGCTCTTTCCACGACCAAAGGCCATGGCAAATCAGCTTTCCCAAGCCCATAGAATGAATGGACAGTCCACGCAACACTTCCAAATTCTTTGCCGTACACCGTACAGGCAATACCAGTTGAGCAGAGTAATGCAACTTTTTTTCCATGTGATCTCAGGGATTGGACAATCTCTTTTACAAGAAAGGACTTTCCATTCTCGGCTTGTCCTGTAATCACTGTGTTGTGACCAGCCACAACTGCTCTGAGTATTTTTCTGAACATGTGATTCAAGAAAATTTGAAGAAGAGCACATAAAAAGTCTACAAACCACTCACAACGGACAAAAAAATCCTGACGTAGGTTTTCCCTACAAATATCAGTCGGTTGTGATTGGTCCGTGATTATATTGTCCCTCCCCTGTTGATTCTACCATTTGACGAGTTTTTTTCCATGGGCACTCCCCCACGGTCGATAATTTGAATGTAGATCGAGTTTATGTTTGGGTTTCCTGTGGAGTAACGACTTCCTTGGCGTCCAGGATATAAGTGGGACGTACTTTTTATGGCGATTTTTATGAACGTAACGGCTTATTTCAGAATGATATTGATCGGTTTTCTCGCATGAATTCACATCGAAGGACTCCACGACTATCCTTCCTTCGTCTAGTGATGTCAGAAATCGAAGGTTTATCGTTTTGAGAGAGAAAATCGACCTGAAGTAGCGTGATCTAGCTGGAAATCGTGGTCCCTGCCTTCTACCTTTACTTCTCTTTAGTAGGGGAAGGGGAGGGGGTACCTAAAATCGCTAATAGACGCTTAAAATTGCAAGAAATCAAGACAAGACAGTAAGTACAATTGTTATCTATCATTTCAAGCTTTATTGACAATATTTTACTGAATAATTTTTCGGGATGCATTCTTACCATACATTCTCTTCACAAGTATACAACCTGGGTTGCCTGTGGAGGTACAATGGCATACAATTCCGGTAATGAATGCCCATCAGTTCCAGATGGTGGAACAACTAGAGTTCCGTTCCGTCGGAAGCTGAAATATGCTTATTCCAGTGCCATGGAATGACGCAATTGATGTGGTTGAACTCGGATTATGGTCTATTATGGTCTAGGTTGTCCAGTGCACCAACTGAAAATATGCCCTTCCTTAAACAAGCAGGCAATACACATGCATCATCCTTAAAACGCTCACTGAGGTCGCAATCCAGTCTTCTATTTCCATTATGCGATCATAGGAAACAGAAACCCCGATCTGATAAAACTTTTCAATAAGCATCTTACTTCTTGTTAACCGATGTACGGTGGCTCTCGAGTTGCTGAGTGGCGTGTATGACCAGTTTTAGTATCACAGGCTCTCGTTTTCGTATTGAAGACAATCATTTGAGAAACTGTGAGACACGCTTGGCATTCTTGATCTTGAATATTAAGTCCATTAAGAATCATGAAAATAAGTGGCTTTAGACTTGATGGTTGCCAAGGTGTGTCTTGGCAATCTAGTGAGAAACATCCAGAAAATTGGAATCCTTTGTGAGCATGTCTTTTCTCACAACGGTTGCCGCTTTAGCCAGTATTGCAGCATGTTACGAAACGTTTCTTTTTTTCAAAGCCTCCTTCAATAAGTTACTCATTCCCTCCTGGAAAATTAAAACGGTGTTTTACCATCAGTTTGTTCCTGGAGAACTTCTTTAAAATGGACACAAAAACAATACCGCGCGCTGTCTAGACACGGTGTACGAGCAGGGCCTTTGAAGAGTTTCATTTGAAAAATCCCTTTCGGAGGCAATTGTTTGGGATCTGACACAAGGGCGAACTTTTTTGAGAAAAAGGTTTTTTTCTTGTGTAGATATGGATAGTATAGAGTTTACTGGAGAGGAATCAATACGATTAAAATAAGGCCAGCGTTAGATTGTGACACTATACGTGATTCTGAACATTGATAAAAATTAACATACAGTGATAATCGATGATACTCATCACTCCATCATAATAAATAAAACCAACTTTCAGTACACGCAGAGCTAGCGATTGTGCATTTTGATTTCCGCATGTGTTCCGCCATATTGAATTTGATTCTTCGGGAAATGAGCTTGGGGGATTGTCGTACATTATCCGTGACGTCGTGGAATTGAATATTTAATGAGGTCCTTTTGAGGCATCCCTTTTAGCTTCCACCTGGTTGTGATTTGGGTTCCCCTTAACCTGGTTACCAGAGGCCGAAAGGGGGCCGGGAGAGATTGGGAGAGAGAGAGAGGGAAGGGGGCCTCTGGTCACACGAGTCGCCAGCCTCACTTTCGTGAACTCGTCATTTCATTGGACAATATTGTTAATTCAAAAGAAACAGCATTGTGATTGGACAGTACATTCAGCCTGTCTGAAAACCGGTTTTCACGAAATCAAAACAAATTCTGCGACTGTGAGTACATGTGAGTAGTGAAGATGACCTGGTATTTATTGAAGAGCGATAGAAGATGCTCTGTTGAATCTATTAGCAGGAGAGATTGCTGGCTGTTCTCTTTGATTTTACAAGCCGTTACTGGCCGCTGTGTCGTTCGTGTTCTGAAGGGTTTTTCTTAATCCTTCTAATCCAATAATTGCTTATTATTTTTCCCTTGTATGCTTGATTACTTCACATGCGAAAGAATTAGATGCTGTGGAAATTTCTGCTTGCTCTCTCACTGACGAAAATCTTGTCGAAGATGGTTAAAGCTGGGAAGTTTTCGATAGTGTTTGCCCGTGGCAAGCGATGCTGCAGTCGTCTGTTTACCAGCTAGAAGCACGATCGGTGATATGTACGTGATTTATTACTGTCTTTGAAGGATACGGTAATCAATTTTGACCTGAATTGAATGGAATATTGAGTGAATCTTTTACGGATTCATAGATTGTAATTTCAACTGCTACTTCTCATATCAACATCGGCCAAGTCTTGAAGTGGTTCTTTTTGATCGAGTTATTTTTATTGAAGTTTTTGTGGGGTTTGACATTTGTTGCAGAGTTTGACCTGATTTCCTTGGTTGAGTCTCTGCGTGGAACATCATAAACTCAAACCGTTTTGCGAGTTCATTAGCATATTGAACTCACGAAAGTGAGGCTGCCGTCTCGTGTGACCAAAGGCCCCCTTTCCAATCTCTCTCTCTCGATCTTTCGCTCTCCCAATCTCTCCAGTCCCCCTGTCGGCCTCTGGTATCCAGGTTAGGTTCCCCTAATTTGCTTCATGAATGATTCACTGACCTGTTCATTTTCAGAACTACTGTTCTTTTGCTGGACTTATACCACCACTTATGTTGGTGCTGGTAGTGGTACTAGGGATGCCAGTTTTGATGTTGGTGCTGGTACCGGTACTACCATTGGTGTTGGTATCAGCATTCATGCCAGTGCTGCTGGTACTGGCATCAATAATAAACGCAATGTCAGTGTTTTCCTGTTTAATAATTGTAGCGACTTCATCGACTTTGGGAGCTAGGACATTGCATTTGTGAGTAGAATTGATGGAACAAAATGAGAATTTCCAGGAGAGCTTGTTATTACCGTGCTATTGTCCATTGAACTTGGTTCCACTGGAGAAGAGGTGTTAGCTTGAATATTTAATAAGGATATTTTATGTGATAAGTGACAATAATAAGAACAATTTTGATGACTGAAATACAACTATTTCAATCTAAAACACAAATTGCTGTAGTGTTGTTCTTACTGTTATTAATGTTATTGCCGTGCTATTGTCCATTGAACTTGGTTCCACTGGATAAGAGGTGTTACTTGAATATTTAATAAGGATATTTTATGCGATAAGTGACAATAATAAGAACAGTTTTGATGACTGAAATACAACTCTTTCAATCTAAAACACAAATTGCTGTAGTGTTTTTATCACTTTGTATTAAATTATTACATTTGAATTTATTAAAATCAGAAAATATGTATATTGATAATTAAAAAGAAAAAGAAAATATTGCAATTAATGATCAAAATTAGTGCGATTAATCACACCATTCTTACCCATTCAGGATTGCAGGATTTACTAGTGATTTCAAAGTGAATATTATTAATATCATGTAAACAGACACATGAGAACTGTTATTACAAAAGGGGTCTAGTCAACAAGACCCCTTTTGAGAACACAGAACTCATGATGTATCAAAACAGCTAGAATATTGTTTATCTCAAAGTTTGGCTATTCCTACAAGATACATGTCAATCTCTCACTTTGTCATGATTTCACAGACCTCATGTTGTATCAAAATCGCCTAGGATATTGTTTGCAGTTCAATTCTTTGCATCAAATATTTTATTTACAAATATTTTATTTACAGCAACTCGTTTTATCTGCTGCAACTCGTTTTTTATTTGCAGCAACTTGTTATATTTGCTGCAACTTTTTTTTTTTATATTTGCAGCAACTCGTTTTATGTCCTTGGACCACCGTAAAAGAAAAGAGACAACAAGTTTTTTTAACAGCTTTATTGGCCTTCAATTTAACTAGCCTTGATGAATTTTCTGAAAGCCCGATATGGATTGCGCTCACCACCCTCTGTTTTCCTTTTTCAATAATTCATAACAGCCTTAGCCAATTTAATGCTTTAGAATATACCAACGTGGCGATATCAATAAACCTCAATAGTAAACCAGCATACTGAAATTCGGGGGCGGCTTTGAATATTGCAGGGGAGTGGGAAGTGATTACTAATTCCATGACCTATAATGCTATAACACATAGAGAACTCTTGGTTATTGAACTGGAACGTATAGAGAACTGTAATTACGTCATCAGTTCTCTATACGTCTAGTTCAATAATCAAGAGTTCGCTGTGTGTTCCACCTCGGGAAGTATGATAGGTCATGGAAATCTGAAAGAAAATATGCCATGAAACTTTCATCAGCATATATGCTACATTTTACTCTACAATATAATAACATATTTCAGAGTATTAGACTATACTTAATAACCTATGGAAACTTATTATACTTGTAGTCAGACATAGAGCGGTTGTCAGTATCCGAACCAAAACGTCTTTACAATTCTAGCAAGTCAGCGACAACTACTTGTTCACTTTATGAGCTTTTATGGAAACATGAACGTGAAATTAATGGAGCAATTATTAAAAACTGGATTAACTATATGCAGCCCTAAGTGTATCGCTAGCAACAGTATGGCTCTTTCAGTTCCCTGTGTGCCATTTTGGGGAGGTAGACGAAGTTTCAGAGCCCCACAATGCAATGCGAGCGAGTTATTCCAAAAAAACTATTACTCCTCCAAATGAGCTCCGATTCCAAAACTACTTACAGATTTGAGTATCATTGACTCTTCCACTTGCAGATGAGTTTGACAATTTTGGGCTTTCTACGACTGTATCCGGGTAACTGCTTGTACCAACATCAAGAAATTGATGTAAATTGATCCTCATCAAAAACATTGTAAACATTAATATTATCATTATATATGGTTTCATTACCAACAGCACTCGGTGAATCTAAACTAGCTAAGTTTTGTTCACAAGTATTATCAAAAATATCTGACATATATGACAGATCAATATTATTTAATTATGTATCAGAAATATCATACTTATACATTTCGTCAGCCTCTTCTGAAAATAGATTGAAATGAAATGACGGTAAAAGAGAGGAATCAACTGTTAACGAGCTACTTGAAGGAGCTGAAAGAACACTACTGACCTTTTCTAGCTGCTTATTCGTCGGGCTCTCATAATGCATTAAAGCATTAGAACCTATGTCCGGTTCTTTCTCTAATAAGCTTCTCCTCTACGCCACTTTGAAATAGTTTACTGGCGCAAGTAATTCTCCAACAATGTGCAGTTTTCCGTGGTAAACCCGGCATCGCACACAATTTATCTGGGTGAAGTTTGAGGATCTTACTCAATGAGTGAATACCAAGTGGAACCGTATCATAACCTAATGCCTCAATATTTGCTTGTCTAAAATAGAACGCCCCTACACCCTCCGCAAAAGCTTCAACTTTTGAAAAGTACATCGAGTAAAGTTTCACAAGACAACGATTGTGCGGGCGACCCTAAAACGAGGAATCGCGGAAAGACGGAATGACGGACAATCCTAAAACGCGGATTGACGGAAAATCACCGGGCGACCCTAAAACGCGGAATGAAAATAAATGAAATGTACACATTTCTGGATGTTTTCAAGCCAATTTGATATATCATTTGTACATCATCAAAATGATACATCAAAATGATATAATAATAATAATAATAATCTTTATTTTGAGTGGGTTTACAAATATCTTACTAGCTAGTTCTCGTGTCGTCATTCACACACAAAATGTTCAAAATAACATACATGTAATAAAACTAACAACACTAAATATTACAAAATTCACGTTCTCATATCGCCGCGCGAACTCGTTTATTTGATATTCCGCGTTTATCATGTCAATGTTCCGCTAAAATATTATTCCTGGAGGTGTAGCATGCACAATAATACCAACAAGTCGAGTACTATTCTCACTAGGGAAATCGGAATAAAAAGCCTAAAATCCAGGTTATTACATATTCCTACATTCCAAGCGTGATCCACGGGATATATTACATCACCCAGTGTGCACCGCTCCCTATAAATACGCCTACTTTCATAGATTTATTCTAGTTTAGCTCTTTTTCCAAAAGACGTACAGAAGCGAACGAAAACTTCTTTAGTCACAGAGTTCATCGCTGCGCCTACCGCCTCTGGATTCCGTCGAAGGTCAAAGCTTCTCTTTGCTGCATGTCCATGCAGTATCCACTATATTGGTCAGTTCTTCTACTGGAAGCGGTTTTTCAGCAGTTAAATATTCTGGTCGAGAACTACAAACCTACATTGCACTCGGACAAGCCCAAACTATTTCCAAGAAGAACAGTAACTCGTCATGTCCGTTTATCGCTCTTATTCGGTTATGGTAGGTTTTGCTAAAACAATATTAGGTGTTTTTGGCAAAGTACATCTGCTGGGATGACCTCGCTCGAAAATATTAGTTGTGTTTGGCAAAGTACAGCGACTGGGATGACCTCGCTCGAAAATATTAGTTGTGTTTGGCAGAGTACAACGACTGGGATGATCTCGCTCGAAAATATTAGTTGTGTTTGGCAGAGCACAGCGACTGGGATTTTACATTCCAAGCGTGATCCACGGGATATATTACATCACCCAGTGTGCACCGCTCCCTATAAATACGCCTACTTTCATAGATTTATTCTAGTTTAGCTCTTTTTCCAAAAGACGGGAGGAAAGAACGAAAACTCCCCACCCTCCTCCCCGCAGCGATGATACCCACACCATATACCATTGATCTTGAGACTACCGCTCTCAGACTCGGCCGATTGTTCCCATATCTTAATAACCACACCCTGGGCTTTGTGTGCGGATTTCCAAAGTGAGAATATATCACGATCTAAACACAACTTTATTCTCGAGAAAACCGGCTCGCAACAACACCCAACATTTTGTTGGCAGTTGTTGGTCGACGTTGGCGGTTGTGCTCAAACTTCACCCAACAAGTTCCAGCAACCCCCAACAGGATGTTAAAACTTTAAAATGGGCCTAACTCTTGATGTTGTTAATCAACAATGTTTGAAGCGTTTGTTAAATGATATGTATTCCACTATTCCTTTCCATCATACCTTGCAGCAAGATGTACTTTCCCTGATATTTTCTATGACGTGAGATAACATAGTTATACAATGCTTTCTCGTGGCACTCCATGGAATATCCCACTAAAGGCTCATATGTACACTTAGGAAATACAAGTGACGTGTGTGATATTCCATGCCACTCAAGAGCATTGCATAATTATTAGCATATATCAAACTGGTACATATGTCCAACTGACATAATGGAGTCGTGTACAACATTAAATTAAATTTTCATCATTGGTCATTTCTGATGAAACATCTAAACCCCTTATATGAAAACCTACAATGCCGGACTGAATGATATAAAAATCAATAGTATCGGTATACCGCTGAGTTCGGGAACCTAGCTATCTGATTGGTTCGCTATCTCGAAACGCCGGTTATTTGAAATTATTATACCTTTTACTCATTATCTCGCTTCTCATTGAATAACAATATTCTGTAGTGAAATATCAAGACCTTTTATATCCACTCCGAATATTAATTTCAAAACAAAACTTGAGGGTGTTATTCTTCGCAACTGTTTCTGAACATAAAATGCTTCGAATATAAGACAAATTTGACGTTTAGTGCTCAATGATTGGGTTTTGGTAAAACAAAATCAGTAAAATGAGCTCACAAAAATAAAGAGAACACATGATAAAAGAAGAGTTAAATAAAATATTAAGAAAATTCTGCCTGTCACGTTAGCAAGAAAACTAATGGGGATTATTTCAACAAAACAAACTCAGCTTATTTTTTTAGTTACAGGAATTGGGATACTGTTCGTCTTAGGCATTAGTCAATATCACCTCGAATTCAGTTTATATGTGTAAATATGCAAATATATTCACTTCGCCTTCGTGAGGAATAATTGGAAATTGTTAAAACAATCATTTCATACACCGAACTCACTCTCAAGGTGTTTCAGATGTATGTCATCCATCTGCTGCTTATCTTGGGCTGGTTATATCAAGTTGTGGGTAGAACTTCTTACCATGAGCCTGTTGGATGCACGCCATTTTAGGATGGTAGTGAACTGGCTCAGGTTTGATTGACATCCGTAGTCCACCATTAGTATCTGGGATTTGCCTCAACTCTAACCTGGCCAGAACAAATTCCCAGGGCGCTGGTGGAACGACTTCCGGCAAATTCTTCTGAGGCCTCGGGCGGATATCTTGCCGACAGCCATAACATCTGTACACCCTGGTATTCCTAAGCCATTTTACTTTGAAAGTAGTGGTGTCCAGAACAGGTCTAGTGATGGGATCAGCCGGTGTTCTTTGAGAATACTCTGCAGTTGATCTTGTTGTAGGCTGCTTGCTACGTACTCGTTTCTTCTGGCCATCTCCTGGTTTACCGCCGACCGATTTTGGTATATTTCTGTAGGCGCATTCAGTCAAATTGCTGGACTGCTTTTGTTTGGATGACTTTTGTTGAACTTGGTTAGCAGCTTCGATGGTCAGTCTATGGACCTTGCTGTTAATTTTTTCCTTTTGTGAATGAGATTTGCCAACGTACTCACAAAATAGTACCTCCAGTTCGCGACGAAACTGTTGGGCGACCTTATAGGGACCTTCGTCAACGACAGCCCTTTCCGCGTTTCTTTCTTCCTCTTCTGAAATGGACTTCATAAAGTCTACAATTTCAGTCCAAGTCAACTTCCTGTCTCCATACGTGCGCACTTTTCGGGCTTTAACGCGTTGGTGCTTCGATTCAGCCGTATTATTGTAAAATAAGTTATCTCCAAGACCAGCACGCCTTCTAACGTACCAGCACGCCTTCTAATGGCGGCAATCATTTTCTTCTTCATGTCTTGTGATACATGTGTCACAAAGTATCTGTAGAACTTTGCTTCGTTTGAATCTGAAAGACCTCTGACTTTTTTCTCTCTCTCATTCCAAATGTATTCTAAGCTGTCAACTTTTCTGTCAAAGTCCTCACAACTCTCCGAATCAATAATGCCTTTCTCTTTCTTGACATCGCTTCCAAAAACGTCCAGAAGAAAATAATTGCTTTGTGCTGGAGATATGTCAAGGGAACTGAGTTTCATTCGACAATCATCTTCAACATGACGCTTACAAGCAAGCCAAGTTGCGAGGATGAGGTAGGGGCTCATTCCTTTCTCTACCGCTTCTTCACGGTCTGAGCTCATTAATCTAATGTTCTTAAGTTCGTTGTCAAGTCCAGTCATGTGCCACCAAAGTATTTGAATGTGTCTGTATCCTTTCTTGTGTGGATAAGTGTTGGACCTAGTAGGAGTGGAGGTTTTCCAGTTGTTCTGTCTTCGAGTAGTAAGTGCCTGTATGTTGTGGGTGTTAAATAAAAATCTCCGATGTTGAACGTTGTGTCGATATAAAGTATTGAGCATGTGTCAGTCGTATTTGCACAAAACCGTTTCACGTCTCGAACTTGCCTATCAGAGGTCACCACACAAGCAGGGCTGGGAACGACTTGCAAGCGTCGGATGTATATCTTACCCGACTCCTCTTCTTCTTTTGACTTAAGCGTCAGATCATACAGTGAATCTGAACTGCAGATATTTTTGCCTTTATATTTTACATTTTCCACTTGTTTTCGGTTCCTTGGAATGCTTGAGATGCTGCAAGCATTAAGCAGTTCCCCAGCTTCTTCAAATATTCGGTCATAAACTTGGAATGGCGAGGCGCTTGGGATGGCTTTTATGCTTTCCAAGATTCCCGGTTTTGTTCTGTGGTAGTCTTTCTCTGACTTTGCCTGCTTTCCGTTGATTGCATGTTGGTGTCCATGGAAGCTGTACTGGACAAGTATGTAGCGCCCTCTTTTAAACTTACTGCCATCATACCTAGCAATTTCGTAATTTCTTCGAATGAAATCATGGTGCTTGCATGCTTCCAGTTGGTTCTTTTTAGGATGCTGGTACTGTGATCAACCTTCTCTGGTTTCTTTGTTGAGCAAAATTGCATCACAGTACCCTTGTCAAGGAAATACCCAACCGAGTGGGTTCCAGTGTTTTTGAAAACTCCTAGATCATCTGCTTTCCAGTCATATGGATGCCGCATCGCTGTTGACAGGGTGTCTATCAGGAATACGTGGTTTTCCTAGTATTTCACAGGTGGCTTCTTTGAGATCTTGTCTTGAGGTGGCTCGACTAACAAAGTGGCGATGTTCAGGTTAGACAAATACTTGATGTCATTAGCAAAGATAGGGATATCTTTGTCGTCAAGGTAGTACAGTGTCAGTGGTTCGATGTTATTCTCATCAGACTTCTGGGATTCACTGGTCCTGCTTGAAGCACTGTCGTTCGCGAAGCTACAATATAATAAGAAGGCAATTTATTATTTTGTTCAAGCATTTTAAGCACATACTATGTAACTGTTTATCAGTATATTTTTAAGGATGGAAAAAGGATGGAAACATCACATTTTCGGAAAACGTATTTGCTAGGTAAACAGTTGCGATTGTTTTGAAGTATATAAGGCCCGGTTCAAATGTCGAACTTCACATGCGCCGAGCCTAATTACTTCAAACAAGACGGCCTAATTATCTATTGTTTCGAATTTTGTACTGGGCCTGGGTATATAATATATGGGTATATTATACATAGTTCAAATGTTTTATTTAAACCTTGATGATTCCTCTCCTCCCATTACATGTGTACCACTTTCATGTCTTGTACCGACCGTGTCGGGAATGTCATTGCTGTTGAATTCAAATAAAGCATAAATTATTATTTATTTAATTGATTTAGTTAATAAATAACCAAAATAATGAAATCGTTACCTATCATCTTCCAAGCTTCTCTCAGAATTTCCTGAGCTATTTATAACTAAAACGTCTTTAGAGTTGTGTTCACTGAAATATAAGACCATGCATGATTAAATTTAGTTGCTTATAACAAATGATTTACTACAGTCGAACCTCTACTAACGGCCACCTCCCCACAACGGCTGACCTCTCTATAACGGCCAGGGTTTTCTGTCCCAAGCAACAGCCAGCCCATTTTGCCAGCCCATACATTTATTTTTATTTTTATTTTTTTACATCAATTACCTATTAACGCCACCACCGCCGGAAACACTTGTAGGGTCTTCACTTTCAGAACTATCGATGTAAATACTATCTGGGACTTCCTTGGTTTCGCTGTAATATACAAGAATATACTCGATAAAACGGTAGTTTTGATGTATCACATTATAAAACTCTGACTTACCTTTCTAGATGTATCCTTCTCTTAACGAATTGTTTTCCCTTTGTTATGTGGTCTGGTTCTACCCTATTAAGGTAATTCCTTAGTTTTGCACTGCGCAATTCTACTGCGCATATATTATATAGCGTGACGTATTGCGTGATCTATTACGTGAAATAATAATTTGGTGTTGAAAAACACCGCATAACATCCGAAACTATGGATTGTGGATTAAAAAGAACAAGAATGGTGAAAAAAATGGCAAGGAAGTGGAGGATTATGTTAGAGCGCGCGCTAACTTACGCCATCGAGCGCGCGCTGGGTTTTAGTTAAACAAATTTGTTAAGGATCATTCAGGGAAAGTCTTCAAACCGATTTTTCTCCGAACGAAGCACGGTGACCATCAATTTTTATTGTATATTTTATTTACACTACCGATTTCACATCTTTTGTGAAAAAAATTAAAAAAATTCAATTTGGGAAGTCAATTTTTTTTCGCGTTTTCCGTGTCATTTTCTCGATTTGCATACGAAAATGGAAGGAAATTCGGTCATTCATTTGTCAAAACCCGGCTTGTAAATGACTCAATTGGTAAAATTGTTATGAAATTTTTGGTACATCACCTTTGTTGAACTGGTGTGATTTAAAAAACGCTAAATCGGTTGCAAAAAAGCACTCCCACAATTTTTTTCAGCCATTTTAACACCATGACACGATATTCGATTGTTTTGCTTATATGCTTTGCTTATATGCTTATACCGCATGGTCTATTCTGACCAATATTACTGAAACAAGCGCGGTGAACCCCATTTTTTTACTTTTCTGATAATAAAAACTCAAAAATAATTCACCTGCAAAATTTCAGCGATTTTTCAATTTGTGAAGATATACTGAGGAATTACCTTAAGTGCAATTGACGGAGAAAACCGGGCAGTCTCTAAAATGTGGGTCGTCCGATTCACTTTATATTTACACCATTTAATCCTTATCGGTAAATATTACGAACCGTGAAGTATGACGAAAATCGGGCTTTTCGTTTCCGAGATGACCACCCCCCTCAGTTTTTGGCCTCTGAAGGCCGTAAAATCGACTTGATTCTGGACCAAAATTGAGAGGCTTAAACATTTCCTTCGCGAAATAAATGAACTCTCCAATTGCTTCTACATATTTTTGATGGTCGAAATAAGATATTCACGGCGACAGACTTTCATTTGGAAAAAATCGGTATTTTATGCAGGCCGTTAAATATCGTTGATCGTCCAGTAATGAGCAGTATGGCAAATTTTGGTCAACTTTAAATGCCCGTTTCTCAAAAGTGCGGCAGTTTATTGAAGACTTACTCCGTTTCGTAGTTGTACACGTGTTTCGTGTTAGATTTAAGCAAACTCATGATTGGTATCTTTAATTGCGGAAACGCAGCGTGTGTTTGAAGTTCGACTAAAATGCTTCTTTTCCACTAGCCGATTTCCCGCCAAAATAAGAAGTCTCGCCACAAGTGAAGCCGTAAATGTCTCTGAGGCTATCGAGAAATAAGTCAAAAGATATTGTATCTCAGCTCTAGATTATTTTGTACATATAATCAGATTATTGGGTTCATAGGGCATTACTAATGAGGTGTTGACAACTTTTAGTGGAAGCCGAGACTATAATTTTGCCGCGAAATGTGATCGGTCCCGCTTGAGGAGTCACGCTAGTGAAAAAAAGGCAAAACTAATGTTAACAATAACGAAACAATGCAAACATTCAAGTTGTAAGTACTTTATTTAATTAGTATATGGTGAAACTGCGAGGTTGGTTTTATTTTATCTCAACTGTATCACGAAAACTTCAATGTAACCTTGTGTCAACAGCTAGAGACATTCATGTCACGCAAGTGACTGGTGTTCTTTGAAATTCGTTTATTCGTGGATAGAATACATATCGAAAACTCCAATGTATATAAACCTTGTGTTAACAGAGACCTTCTGTTGATTTTACCCCCATTAAACACCTACCAAGAATAATACACACAGTATTGCTTTGTTTTGAAAAAGGTAATGATAGATAAAATAGAAGGTGACGACAGATTTGTGTTTTTCAACTTTTAAAACTGTTATATATCTAGACAACGTACAATTAAAACCTAAGGTGATTGTGTCCGTGATATCGTGTACTATCCACTTACGGGAGAATACAGTCGAAGCTCTCGTAAGCGACTACGTGCTGAAACAATAGTGGCTGGTCGCTTACGAGAGCTTTTAGCTCTTGTCAGTATATGTTTCGTGAATACGTAAGCACGATACCTGCCCTAATAATATACATGAAAAAAATACTCGATTCTGATTGGCTTAGAGTAGTGCAGTTGAAAAGTCAGTGCAAATTACCTTTAATATGCACTGCAGTGCAAATTACTTTTTTTGTCATGAATACTATTAATTGGTAATCATACGATTTCTCGTTCAATTTGGAATAATTTGCACTCGTGTTTTTTTCAAAGACCTCAAATTGCACTCGCCCTATGGGCTCGTGCAATTTTGATACTCTTTGAAAAAAACACTCGTGCAAATTATTTCCTAATTGAACTCGAAACCGTATGATTACCTCTACATAATGCGCACTTGCAAAATTTACAACGTTTCACACAACAGTATTTTGACTCTAAGACTAATATTAAAGAAGTTATTGAGTGTTGACTAATGCGAATCACATTCTGAATGGTCGCTTACGAGAGCTTAAAAACAAAGGAACCATGTAGTTGGTACTGACCAAAAGTGGTCGCGTTCGCTTACGGGAGCGATCGCTTACGACAGCTTTTAACGACAGACTTTGAGTGTCAATACAAACGGTGTTTCGTAAATGTGGTCGTAACTAGACCTGGTCGCTTACGAGAGTGGTCGCAAGGAGAGCTTCGACTCTATTTTATTTCCTGTGCAACATAAAGGACAATTTAACAGCAGTTTTGTGCCAAAGGTTACGTGGCGACCGGGGGGGGGGGGGGGGGGTGTACTCCCATATACACCTATTTCAATAAACGTTGTCGCGTTCAAAGCAACAAGCGTCAAGCCAAGACCAAAGTGAATGTTGGTTTTGTGCTGAAAATTATTTAAATCACAATATTGTTTCTATAATTAAGCACTAATTACAAAATTCGGTCTTGGCTTGACGCTTGTTGCTTTGAACGCGACAACGTTAGTTGAAATAGGTGTTTTTACATCACTTGTCAAATTTCTCGCGCGCTGATTGGATAAGAGCCATTGTCGATAAGAGGACAGACGCATAGAATGACGCCCGCGCACGGAACGACCGCGCGCTTGAATCAGATTTTCTTTCAAATCTATTTGTCGTTTTGGGAGCCTTTTCCGCTTTCCTGAGTAAATGCTGTTGTAAAAAAAAACAAATCGAACATGGTTTTCCATTGTCTGTACTCTTATCGACAACGGATGACGCCATAAAATGTTCAAAACTTTGCAGTGATGAGTTTTGAACATTTTATGGCGTCATCCGTTGTTGATAAGAGTACAGACAATGGAAAACCATGTTCGATTTGTTAAATATGCCATATAGGTATGTGTCCCCGAATAGGGTAGTAAACCTGTTTAGTTAAACCACTTTAAAACATGCTTAGGCCTTGGTGTGAATGGGGTATTAGATAGCTTATAACCGTGTCAAGAGACCATAATACTAAGAGAGCGAATCTCGTACTGATGTGTGGTCGATGCTCGTGGCGCTAAATCTATTTTTAGTAACACGGTTTTTGCAGCGCGCGCGCGCTCGATCGATGGCGCGAGTAGCATCAGTAGCGCGCGCATGGCTGTCGTTAAAACGAGGACTGCGGATTGCGGGCAGCGGATTGTGGAATTTGTAGAATTTAATATTTTAAGCAAATAAAATGACATATAACGGCCACCTTCGGGACCTTGAAAAGTGGCCGCTGAATACAGGGTGGCCGCTGAATACAGGGTGGTCGCTGAATACAGGGTGGCCGCTGAATACAGGGTGGCCGCTGAATACAGGGTGGTCGCTGAATACAGGGTGGCCGCTGAATACAGGGTGGCCGCTGAATACAGGGTGGCCGCTGAATACAGGGTGGCCGCTGAATACAGGGTGGTCGCTGAATACAGGGTGGCCGCTGAATACAGGGTGGCCGCTGAATACAGGGTGGCCGCTGAATACAGGGTGGCCGCTGAATACAGGGTGGCCGCTTAATAAAGGTCCGTTAAATCAAACTTTATTAATGAAAGGCGAATGCCGGTACACCAAGTACGCGCGCATGACTACAATTTCATTCACAAACACAACAGAATCCTCAAGTGTGCTCACCAATTCCGATTACTAAAAATATATTTAGCGCCACGAGCATATCCCAAACATCATTCCGCGCGATTCGCTCTTAGTATTGTGGTCTCTTGCCGTGTATGATGAAATAATAAAATAAAACGTTTTATTTTTTCTGGCTAACACAGGTTATAATTTTTATCTCTCTGAGCCTGGTGTTCGAAAGGCGACTAGCGCTAATCCACAACTAAATCCTAAGAAAACCATTGATTTTAAGTCGGGCCCTGTTCTCTAGGAGAGCGAGAGAGCGTAACACAGAGAGGAAAAATAATAGGAGGAACCAGGAGCCCATAAGTAGGAGCCTCCATCTGGGATGTATTCGTGAGACGACCTGTGACCGGATCAGGCTAGTTTTAGAACACCAGTTTTGCCGCGAAATTTTAACACCAGGGATTTTTGATTTCGGCTTTGTTACGGAGTTTCTAGCTTTTGGCTTGGTAGGTTTACTATTTGATGTTTTTTTAGTTCCTTGAGAAACAGAACACGAACTTGAAGACTCTTGGTCACTTTCCGATGAAGTACTAAACTCTGCAAAAGAGTCACTGTAACTATCACTATCATTTTCGCTCTCTTCACTTTCAGTTTCTTCAATTTCGCCAATTTCTTCGTCCGCCACTTTGTTCATCACAAATAAACACAAATCATCTACCTCATTGATGCTGATTGGCTCTGTTTAATTCCCATGGGGGATTCCTATTGATTGATGATTATTCGCGTGGAAATGTGTTCTAAAAATAGTCTGATCCGGTCACAGGTCGTCTCACAAACCCAGTACGGTAGATGGAGGCTCCTACTTATGGGCTCCTGGGGGAACCCAATCTAATGCCCAGTGTATCCTATTACAATCAGGCCTATTGACCAATACTCCAGTGGAGAGCGGAGGGGATGTGCCAGAGGGGGCGGGGGAGCAGATGAGAGGGGGAGGGGGTGGGCCATAGGGGGAGGGAGGATGGGCCCCATGACCAGCAACCAGAAATACAAATGAACTTCGGATCACTAAACTAGTCTATACTGTTTACATACCAGAACCAATAGGAACAACAATTTGGTGGATGTCAAAAATTTCTGTCGACATTGCGGCATTCACTCGACGTGGAATCTTCAGCTGTTTACGTTGTCCTTTATGCGTCGGATGGCAGCAAGTATTCCTCTTACGACCTGGCCAATCACTTGTCAATTCACGCCGGTCTAGTCTGTGCTTCGGTAGCCTGCGTAGCGGCGCTCTGGGGGGAGGGGAAAGGATCGGAAGGGGAGAAGATCGCTACTACGCAGGCTAGTACTTCGGGCAAATTGTCATTGCTCGAATATCACTCTCTTCAAGGACTCCATTCCAGCACGATTGATAATCAATTCTATTTCTGTAACTGTCGAATGCAATGTGCGGCGACCTCGTTTCCAACCCCGGGTTAATCCAACTTGACCCGGCCGAACTAATAAAATGTGAAGTCATGTCTTCGTCACAGTTTAACAATGGAACAATTATAGAATTACCACTAAACGAACCACATATTGCATTTTCTGAACCAAACGAACAATTCATAGACGCAATTCATGATGGGTTCAAAATGCAAATTAAGATTGAGAAATCACCGCATGTTTTCGAAGCCAATTGAATGAAAAGTAATTAATGGTTGCAATATATTGATGAGAAGAATTTGAATGCACTGGCATTCGAATCGATATGTATTCTATCCACGAATAAACGAATTTCAAAGAACACCAGTCACTTGCGTGACACGAATGTCTCTAGCTGTTGACACAAGGTTACATTGAAGTTTTCGTGATACAGTTGAGATAAAATAAAACCAACCTCGCAGTTTCACCATATACTAATTAAATAAAGTACTTACAACTTGAATGTTTGCATTGTTTCGTTATTGTTAACATTAGTTTTGCCTTTTTTTCACTAGCGTGACTCCTCAAGCGGGACCGATCACATTTCGCGGCAAAATTATAGTCTCGGCTTCCACTAAAAGTTGTCAACACCTCATTAGTAATGCCCTATGAACCCAATAATCTGATTATATGTACAAAATAATCTAGAGCTGAGATACAATATCTTTTGACTTATTTCTCGATAGCCTCAGAGACATTTACGGCTTCACTTGTGGCGAGACTTCTTATTTTGGCGGGAAATCGGCTAGTGGAAAAGAAGCATTTTAGTCGAACTTCAAACACACGCTGCGTTTCCGCAATTAAAGATACCAATCATGAGTTTGCTTAAATCTAACACGAAACACGTGTACAACTACGAAACGGAGTAAGTCTTCAATAAACTGCCGCACTTTTGAGAAACGGGCATTTAAAGTTGACCAAAATTTGCCATACTGCTCATTACTGGACGATCAACGATATTTAACGGCCTGCATAAAATACCGATTTTTTCCAAATGAAAGTCTGTCGCCGTGAATATCTTATTTCGACCATCAAAAATATGTAGAAGCAATTGGAGAGTTCATTTATTTCGCGAAGGAAATGTTTAAGCCTCTCAATTTTGGTCCAGAATCAAGTCGATTTTACGGCCTTCAGAGGCCAAAAACTGAGGGGGGTGGTCATCTCGGAAACGAAAAGCCCGATTTTCGTCATACTTCACGGTTCGTAATATTTACCGATAAGGATTAAATGGTGTAAATATAAAGTGAATCGGACGACCCACATTTTAGAGACTGCCCGGTTTTCTCCGTCAATTGCACTTAAGCTGTATGGATAAATAAGCATAAATCGAAAATAATAAAAGCTGATCGGTTAGTAGGGGCGTAGCGTGTTATTATTCCAATGTACGCACATGGCATCGAGCGCCGAAGGCGTGAGTATCATCGGACTTTTCTCGCTACATAAATACGTAGTAAAATGCATCTATCTTTCATTTTTGTTGGGATTTAAAGGAATTATGTAAAGGTTATACACCTATAACATTCCGAGGCGAAGCCGGGTTTTTCAGTATTTATTGTGTTTGAGAGACTGATCACTGGGCGTGTCCCCCCCAACAAAAAGGGTCTCTGAAATAGCATTTCCTGCCTTCTGAGAGAAACGTTTCGTGGAAGTTAAACTTAAACTGCAACTTTAAGATATATATATATATCCTTTGTTCACGAAGAAAAAACAATAGAGAAACAAAAGACATATATATATCCAAAGTTGCAGAATTTTTTTGGTTAGGTGTATGTATGTGTATATTTAAGAGTCGATACACTAGCCCGTAAAAAACTCATTCATCTCCTTGAAAGACCGTAAGGATAACTTTCAAAACAACCCAACATGCCGCCTGATAAATCCTACAAAGTCAGAGATGGGAAAAGTAAGCAAGCGAATTCTTGACAGGATAAACAAAACCATTATCAGTAAGACCGGTGTTCAACAATGGAAGAATACAAAGGCAACCCTTGATTGGTTTAACAGCGTTCCGAATAAAAAAACAATGCTCATTCATTTCCTTCGACATTGTTAATTTCTACCCGTCCATCTCACATGAACTCCTTAATGATGCCCTAAAGTTCGCAGCCTCCTATGCCGACATCTCCGCGGAGGAAAGTGATATAATTTTGCACACTAAACAATCTTTACTGTTTGATGATGACACTGCATGGTCTAAAAACAACTCACCAAACTCATTTGATGTAACAATGGGATCATTCGATGGGGCGGAAACCTGTGAACTAGTGGGGTCGTACCTTCTATGGCAATTACCTGGCAGCATCAGAAACCATGTAGGCCTGTATAGAGACGATGGTCTAGGCGCATTACAAAAACCACCGCAACAGATCGAAAGAATCAAGAAGCGCATTTGCAAAGTGTTCGCAGACAATGGCTTAAAAATAACAATTGAAGCAAACAAAAAGATCGTCAACTTTCTCGATGTCACCTTAGACCTTCACAACGGAACCTACGAACCATACTCCAAGCCCAACAACACACCTCTCTACGTGCACCTCGAAAGTAACCACCCACCTTCCATCTTAAAGAACATTCCATTAGCGGTCAACAAGAGGCTCGCAGAAATATCATCAAACAAAGAATCATTCGATAAAGCATCGCATATATATCAACATGCCTTAGAAAAAAGCGGCTATGAACACCAACTGAGATTTGAAACAACTGTAGATGGCCAGGTATGCGACAAGAAGAAAGCTAGACACAGAAACGTGACGTGGTACAATCCTCCCTTCAGCAAACACGTCGCTACTAATGTGGGAAATAAATTCCTAAACATCATAAAGGAATCCTTCAAGAACGACCATCCACTAAGAAAAATCTTCAATAAGAACACCTTAAAAGTGAGCTACTCATGCATGCCCAACCTGGAAAGAAAGATCAACACCCACAATAAAGCTATCCTTGGGAAACGTCCACAGACACCAGAAAGAACATGTAACTGCAGATCCAAACCCAGTTGCCCAATGAATGGCGAATGCCTAACCCAAAACGTGATTTACCAGGCCACCGTGGAAAGCGACAACGGAACAGAATCTTACATCGGACTAACAGAAAACCAATTCAAAACAAGACACCGTAATCACAAGGCCTCATTTAAACATGAGAACAAAAGAAATTCAACCGAGCTGAGCAAATACATTTGGTCATTAAAGGACAACAACACAGAGTTTACTTTGCATTGGAAAATAATGGCCAGCGCTAATCCCTATTCAAGTACGACCAAGAAATGCAACTTATGTATAATGGAGAAGTACTTTATTATATGTAAACCAAACACGTGCTCATTAAATAAGAGGAATGAGCTAGCTAGCGCATGCCGTCATGCGAACAAACATTTACTCAAGAACTTGTAAACCATTTTCCTCGTCTTGATTAGTGTATTTAAGGAGCCTAGTTAGTCTGTTGTATTAGCCATTACCTAAACGAGCAGGGGACTGGGACCAAGTCCGTAAAACTAATTCAATAAGAAACTGAGCTAGTCTGGAAAGTTTGGTGAACTTCGGCTTAATATTGACGATGCTAGAGGGCATCAAAGATGTCTATTTTCCCATACAAACTCTGTAAATTTTTGACGTTGTCCAGCCAAACCATACATTCACTGTAACATTTTGGCTGGACAACACAATTTCAAAAGTTTATAATTAATTTCGTAATTGCAATAATTCTAATAAACTTGTTCCCAGTCCCCTGCTCGTTTAGGTAATGGCTAATTGCCGCACCTGACGAGAGAGGACCGGTTGGCCCTCTCGAAACAGAACTGTAGTGCCAATGCCATCGTAATAAATTTTCCTTTACATTATTCAATTATATAGCTCCATCACTGTAGAGCACTGTTCGATAACAAGAGAAAATATTTATTTATACATATATAATATATACAGCGATTTGCAAAATTCTGTAAAATCCTAATATATTGATATAATAATAATAATAATAATAAGTTCTTTATAACGCATCATACAATAGTCTCGATGCTTTTTACAATTAATGAGGACGAAACAGTGGCAAAAGCTAAATAGAAGAAAAAAAAGTATTAAATATTCCTAGTAAACAGGAAGGTTTTAAGTGAAGATTTGAAGGCAGCAACGGAGGCAGAGTGTTTTAAGTTTTCAGGGAGATTGTTCCAGAGTGCAGGTGCAGCCATTGAGAAAGTTCTGTCGCCAAAAGTAGAAGTTCTTGATGTCGGGTTGTGAAGGAGGCATATCGATATATAGTAATTTACATAATCAAATTTCTTTGATTTTAGCTATTATTAAACCTGAATCTAAACCCAAGTAACCTTTGTATTATGTATGTGAAAAAAAACAAGTGAAAAATTTTACGATGAAAATTACCCACAATGCACCCGATATATTGATATATTGATATATTAGATTTTTACATAATTTTTGCAAATCGCTGTATATATATATATAAGTAGAATAATAGTGGAGATCCAAGACAATGAACTTGTAAATGTATATATATATATACTTACATCACCATTCTGTTGGTATTCTGGGGTCAACATCACTTCACTTCTGGCAGCAGACATGGACGCATCGCATACCTGCTCCACACAGTTATAGTACCCCCAATGCTTCAACAACTGAAAAATAATGTATATTACAACAAATAAGAATATATAACCACTGCATGCAGTTATATTATATTTTACCACAGGGTGACAGGATTGCATGCATATGATGACATTAATAAAATAATATATTTGGCTTTTGAATATTGCTTGGACATGCCTTTTGTGTATAATCACATATTGTCAGTCACATCTGCACTTACATGTGTCCAAGGTTTTGTCTCCAACAGAACCTATCAAAGCAGCATTGCACGCAGACATATACTGTGTCTCAGTAAGCCCCGAAGACAAGAACCCATGCAACATTCTTGATTGAAATTAAAAATAATAATAATAATAATGACAAAATTAGAAACAAGATGTATATAATAATAATAATAATATATATATATATACTGCATGTAAATAGTCTGTATAACCTGATTTATTTATACTTGCAGACACCATATATTACAACCATTATCATTGATTAGCTATAGTGTGACCCTGAAAACTACAACGCTTTGAAATCAGACAATTAACTCCAGTCGAGATGGCCATGCATGTGTCAATCAAATTAGCTTTGTTATGATTGGCTAAATTCTGGACACACCCATGTTGTTTGATTTACGTCCAGCTATTGTCAAACCTGACAAGCTCTTTTGAAGGTCATGCACACTTCAATGAAAGTGGTTATAATACTGTTGTCATGCAGTAACTTCGTTACCTCATATTCACATAATACTTTACAACTGCACCGTTCGACATCATAGGTGAACTGATCCACTTCAGCTTGTCTTGACAAATACACTCCACTATCATAGTGGCACAGTGCCCTTGCCTAGTAAACTTCATTGATGATGATATAAAGTGTTTATTGCAAAATCTACAATTGCCTTTGTTACTCACAAGAAACTCCACTAGAGATTCTAGTGAAGATTCTGTGCACATGATTATTCTGTCATCTGTTGACGCAGGGGTTGTTATCTGTTCCGTCCTCGGCACATAACGCTGAGCAATTGATTATTTTGTGGAACGAGTTGGAGTCGATGCGGATGGGTGGTTATCGGAGGATGGATGATGTCTGACAGGTGTATCTACACGAATGAATGAACCTGCAGCCATGCCCAAGGACGGTGAAGTGGGATCTCTGCTACGAAGAGGGGAAATTCGGAACGACCCAGAATCGGATGAAGACAATGTGCTGGTGCTGCAGGTACTTGATTTCAGGTGACTGTACTCAAAAGGGAGGAGGAGAGCTTCTATCAAGTCAGCGTTCTGTGACGAGGAGGAATTTCTCGACAACCCCAACGTTTTTTACAAGACTGCACTCTCTCTTTTATGGAATGCAGTCTTTCTTCTTTGCCAAGAGGTAGCTCAATAGTAAAATTAAACTGTAGCCTAGCTTTTCTTCTTTGCCCTAAGAAACTTCACGGAGAGACATTATAATTTTCCTGATAAAATGGACAAGTAATTGACAACCCACGTTCGTGAATTAGTGCCCGTGAGAATTCATGCATGCACGAGAAAATCACATCGCAAACTCAAAGAATACTCTTTCTATTTAGAAATAACACTTACCTTAGGCAATCGAATCCCTACCTTTACCATATACAAGTACAAAGATGTACAAATTTTGGCGCCTTTGACATGATTGCATGTGTAGAAAACTTGATCAGCAATAATATAACTTATAATTATCGAGTTTATTTTATACCAATCGAATGACCGAGCATAGTTTTATAATTACAACTGCTTACCACATTCTGATTGGATTTCCGCTCGATTGGTAATGGAGTAGGACTGGATAAAGAAGGAATGGGGGTCGAATTGGGATACATTTTGTGATCCGCGCGAAATTCGAAATATAGTGAACATCGAATCCTTCGTAAAACCTACGTAACAATCGATGTTACGGCTTCACGAAGCCTTTTGGAGCTTTTATACTGATTTATTTTAGACCTTTAGATACCTTTTTTATTAATTTTCTAACAAAATTCGACATTCTAAATAAATATTTTCTGCCCGTAGTTCAAAGTACGTAGGGCAACAGTTAGCCGCCATTTTGAAACTCATTGTTATTCAAAAAATTGTGGGCGGAGCGATGCCCTTTTATAGTGCGTCTTCGTGTTTAAAAGGTGTCTTTACCCGAGCTAAAAAATCCTAGGTGATTTTGACACAACATGAGCTTGTAGAATCATGAGAAAGTGATAGGGATGGACTGTTTTCGTGAAGGCATAGCTAGCCAAACTTCGAGCTAAAAACAACATCCTAGGTGATTTTGATACAACAATAATATTGCGATAGGGGTGTTGCTCTCTCTAAATGGGCTGTATTGGTAGTATTTTCTCATTTGATTGGAGCTACATATGACCCATGCGCGCAAACTATAATAATGTGCTCTTGATTGATTGATTGGTTAATTGTCATTGCAGCTTTGCGGCCTTTTAAATTAAAATGTGTGTACGCAATCGTAGGCAAGGTATGACATGACGCGTAGCAAAATAAAATGGGTTCTAGAATTCAGTGGAATTTATGCTAACCAAACTCATGTATATATATAATATACAAATATACAGTACAAATTAATATGAGCGAGTGTGTTAACTACATCCATGAACCGATAACAAAACGAATACACTTTATTTTCTATCACGAAACACTATACTTGTTGTCCTATACTAATGGCCGCTCGTAACGTTGTCACCACGTTTTCGGACCCAGTCTCTCTCATCCTCAGACCCAGTCTCTCACATACACCCCTTCTTTTAAATTGTTGTCCACAACAATACTAAGAAACTACATATTCTGACTTCTGTTACATTGTGTTGCTTTTGCTACTACTTTACAGTCAGTAATATAATAACAGTTCTCCTTTTCTGGTGAGTTGATCAGGCTCATCATTTCAGGATTCACTACAATGTTCATCTTGCTTTACCGGTACTCGTCGCGGTTCGTCTACTTCAGAATATCCCTTGTTTCTTTATCAAACACGTGATTTATAAATCCGTACTTAGTTATGTGAAAACACATTTATTGTTCCTTGTTTCTTCTTGTTTGTACAAGTTCCATAGAATTTGACCATTGTCAATTTTGCTTTACGGGTGTCATGTTCTTAACTGTACAAATATAGTTCCGACTAAGTCATATCAACCCAATGGTGTAGGACAACAAAGGTTGCAACTCGAACCATTAAAACTAACTGGTTGTGGTATGTGGAAGTACCACGGTGGATACCCGTAACTCTGTGTTGTTGTGGGTGGATACCCGTAACTCTGTGTTGCTGCGGTTGGATACCCGCAACCCTGTGTTGCTGCGAAGGGTCCAAACATTGGAGTACCTTGATAAGGACTACCTGGCTGACCAGTAACTCGTCCTGTCTGTGTCTCAATGGAGTTGGCTTGGTAGCTGACTTGTGTGGGGTCCCCAAGATTTTCATACGTGAATATTTGTCTGGGTTGCCTTGCTCGTCCTGATCTGTGCTGTCTTGAACGTCGCTTACATCTGACTGCACCTCTGAATCAACTGTTGCAAGCGGTGGGTCGTCAGGTTCTGATGGTGGTGTCGTTTGACTTGTCTCCTGTTGACTTGTCCATTGCAGCCCCCTGAGGTCCCGGGGTGCGAATCCTGTAAGTTCCTCTTCTGAATCTGAATCTAGACGCCTAGAGTTCTGCCCTCTTCCCAGAGGAAGAGTCTTGGGCTTTTGCCTTCCTGTTTGTCGGCGGTTGCGTATGCTCCGGTCATTCTGCTTGTTGTTCGTTCTTTGGACGCTCTCGTCTCCCACGGGCAAGTAGGAGCAAGGTAAAAGAAGATTCCTGTGTAGTACTCTGGTCCTTCCTTCACCATCCAGTAGTATGACTTCATAGACAGGTAGGTCTCCTCTCTGGCTCTTGATGATGTGGATGAAGTCTTCCCAATAAGAGCGCAACTTTCCTGTACCTCCTCGTTCACTAAGATTTCGCACCAGTACGCGGTCACCTTCCTGCAAGGCAGTGTGTCTCACCTTCTTGTCGTACTGCTGCTTTCCAATCATTGCACTTTTGCTAGCTTGTGTATTGGCTAAATCGTAAGCAGCTCGCATGGCCTCTCGCCACTGTTTCACATATGCTGGGTAGTTGCAGTAGCCTTGAGGTGGCTTCGACCCGAACATTATGTCGATTGGCAATCTTGGTGTTCTTCCATATAACAGGAGAAATGGAGAAAATCCAGTAGAATCATGACGCGTGCAATTATAGGCATGCACCACTTTGTTTAAATGTTCAGGCCAACGGGATTTTTGTGTTTCTGGTAGGGAACGCAGCATTGCTAGCAGTGTTCTATTAAACCTTTCTACTTGGCCGTTCCCCTGTGGGTGATATGGGGTTGTTCTTGAGTGTTTTATCCCGCTCAGCTTTTCCAGGTGATTGAACAGTTGATTTTCGAATTCTCCACCCTGGTCGTGGTGAATTGCCTGTGGGAATCCATACCTTAGGATGTAATCATTGAACAGTTTATTTGCAGTGGTCTTTGCTGTCTTATCTTTAGTTGGATAAACTTGGGCGAATCGGGTGAAATGATCAATAATAACTAGAACATATTGATACCCACCAACACTTTTATCCAGGTGTAGATAGTCCAAGGACACCAGTTCAAAGGGTGCAGTCGTGTGTATGGGACGTAGTGGAGCTCTTGTGTGTGTCGTTGGCTTCCTCTGTTTTAAACATCTGCATACTTTAGTTACATAGTGGGTGATATCTGACTGCATATATGGCCAATAGAATCTTTCTCTGGCTAGGTCGATTGTCCTTTCAGCACCAAGGTGACCCATGTCATCATGCAGCTGAGTGTAAACAGCTTTTCGAAACTTCTTTGCTAGTACTGTTTGATCCTTGAGGCCAGATTTGCGGTATAGAATACCATCTCTTTCGACATGAAGTTTGTCCCACTCGTGTAACATTTGCTTCACTGGTGCTGCCTCTTCTTTCCTTTGAGCGTAACTAGGTCGTTTCCCATTCCCTTTGAAGTGAAGGATTCTGCTGATCACTGGATCATGTTGTTGAGCTAGAGCCAACTCTGTCGTTGATATTACTTGAAGGTCTACATCTGGGTACTCTTCCTCATTCAGGCATGGGACAGCTGTAAGTGACGACAACCAGGCTGTTGATGGGTTGTTTGCCTCGCGAGTCGCGTTCGTTACTGTACTAAATGCTTCTCCATTTATATAGTTCGGTACAGTTGTCCATGAATCCATTGATGTCCAAAGTTATCCTAGACAGTGTGTCAGCATCTGCGTTTGATCTTCCTGGGCGGTATTTAATGTTGAAGTGAAAGTCTGCTAATTCATTTACCCAACGGAGAGAGGTTGCATTGACTTTAGCAGTAGTTAGAATGTATGTTAAGGGATTATTGTCCGTATACACTGTGAATCCTGGTGAGTGGTAGAGATAATCTCGAAACTGTTCAGTCACTGCCCATTTGAGTGCCAGGAACTCCAGTTTACCAGCATGCATGTTATAGTTCCTTTCAGGTTTCGTCAATGATCGAGAGCCGTACGCAATAACCCTCGTGACACCATCCTGCCTCTGATATAAGACCGCTCCTAGCCCATCCTTACTGGCATCCGTTGTTAGAATGTATGGCAATGTGAAGTCAGGATAGGCCATGACTGGTGGACTGGTTATCTTCTCGATCAGGTTCTGGAGAACAGTCTGGTGTTCCTTTGTCCAGCAAACCGGTTCCTTTGACGGCCGTTGTCCTACTTTCTTTTTCTGGCTGCCACCCTTGTCTTCGCTGATTAAGTCATAGATAGGTTTTGCGAGTCTTGCAAAGTCCTTGATGTACCGTCGGTAATAACTAAGCAAACCTGCTATCTGACGTACTTCTCCAACGTTCTTAGGATGTAAATCCTTCAGCTGGACAACTGCTTTCACGTTGTTAGGATCCATACGGTATCCGTCTTTAGACACTATTCTTCCCAAGAATTTCACTTCATGCTTAAACATGTCACACTTTTTTGGCTTCAACTTCACACCGTGTTTACGCAATCGGCGCAACACTGTCCTAAGATTCTCCACATGTTCCTCGAAGGTTTGGCTAAAGACGATGACGTCGTCAAGGTAAGGTATTGCAATTTGGTCACGCAGACCATCCAGGCATCTTTCCATAAACCTTTGGAAGTTTGCAGGTGCATTTTTTAGCCCGAACGGAATGCGCACCCATTCATAGAGCCCGCACGGTGTTATAAATGCCGTGTAAGCTCTACTGTCCTCATGCATGAAACCTTGGTGGTAAGCCCTTCCTTGATCAAGTACACTAAACCACGTGTTTCCTCCTAAACTATCCAATGACTCTTGCACACGAGGGATAGGATGTCGGTCTGCTAATGACTTCTGATTGAGTTCCCTGTAATCGACACACAACCGCAGTGAACCGTCCTTTTTACGTACACACACAACTGGCGATGAATATGGTGACTGAGATTTAGTGATGATGTTTTGATTCAACAAATCTTCAATGTACTGCTTTACCTCTGGGTATAGTGGTCGAGGTACAGATGTGTAGCGTTTCTGGACAGGTTGCTGGTCTGTCAGATTTATCTGCATTTCTAGGTCTGGTATACAACCAAGGTCCTCGTTACTCGTTGCGAATGATTCATGTTCTTCCATCAACATCTGTGCTACAACACTATACTGTTCCTTATTTAGACTACTGAGATCTACAGGTGGTAGTGGGCCAGGACCCTTTACACTTTCCTCCTCAGCCGGTGCGGGTGACCTCTCACTGTCAGAAGTCGGTTGTGAGACCTGACTTACTTGGGTTTCACACAGCTTGACATCCATTGCCGTGACTGATTTAACTAGTTGTAAGTGTCCTAAATTAGCTCGGTTTCCAAGTACAATATCATGGCCGGACATGTTATGGACTGGTATTTTGACTTTCGAGGAATTTCCTTGTTTGACATAAAGCAGGCTATCTTGCAATTCTATGCCTTCGGGCAACTCTGTCTGTTCTATTGGTTCAAACATCACTGGAGCTATATCGTCAATAGGCCCAGTTTTGACAAAACAATTAACATAAACAGTTTTCAACTTGGGTATAACAACAGCTTTCTTTCCGGTTTTTACTTGACACAAATAGCCTGATGCGTCGCACTGAATGAAATTCACAAGAGTATCAATATCCTTGTCACTTTTCCCTGGGAAGCTGTCGTAAACCGCTTCCATTTGTTTGGGGTTCAAGTTCTCCTTTAGAAGCTCCTCTATGACATTGTATCCAATGATAGGGGATTGTAACTGTTCATTTGTTACTAAGAAAGGGACAGTTGTTGTGCGCTTCCTGGTTCTGGAGGGTCAAGTAGCCTTACATTAATCTCTACCCACCCCGAGTAGGGAATCTTTGTTCCATTTGCAGCAGTTAAGTTCAGTTCGTGGTCAATCAATTCAGATATCGGATGCACTGTCACCCCTTTCAGGTACTCTCTTAGAAAGGTTTCACTAATCACAGACACTTGTGCACCTGTGTCCCATAAGGCATTTTGATGAACATTGTTGAACAAACACTTGACTAAACACTTACTTCCCACTAACCCGGTAATTTTCTTACGTTCATTTGGAGTTAGATGACTAACATGTGCTGGATCAACAAAGTTGTGGGTACTTGAAGATTGTTCCTTTGAAATTCTTCCAATTGCTTGACACCAGATCTTATGCTCTACCCAGTGTCCTTTTTGGCAATCAACAGAACAATTCATAACACTTTTGCACTGTTTACATCTCATAAACTGTGGATCTACTCCCTCTTCTTTTCTACAGTGGCTACACTGGGCAACGTGAGACTCCTGCATTTTCCCGGCTACCTCCGGCCTCTCGGGGGTAGCCGTTGTCCATTTGACGGCGTATCACAATCTCTTGCAAAGTGGGATGGGCTGCCACACTTAAAACAGTGAGGGCATTTATCATTTCCCTGCTCTTGGCAAGTGGAACACATGGGCGGGGCCCTTCGCTGGGGTCTGTAGCTGTCATTCTGTTGGGGCCTGTAGTTGTCATCCCTCTGGGGTCTGTAGTCACCATCCCTCTGGGGTTGGTAGTCACTATCCCTCTGGGGTCGGTAGTTGCTATCCCTCTGGGGTCTGTAGTCACCATCCCTCTGGGGTTGGTAGTTGCTATCCCTCTGGGGTCTGTAGTCACTATCCCTCTGGGGTTGGTAGTTGCCCTCCCGTCCCCTGGTATTACTATTAGGGTTACTCTTGTTACTCTTAAGGCCATTCTTAAGGGATTCTACTTCTGCTTTAATTGCATTAATTGCAGCCATCATGTCTGATGGTTGTTCCTTTTGATGTTTACTAGTACTGTTCTTGGGTGGATCATCAGACACTGCAGTTACAGATATTGGGTTAGTCTTAGACTTGTTTTAGCATTTTAATTTCTTGCTTATCTCATTTTCAGCTGACATGGCGGCACCCATTTGTTGAATGAGCAGCTCAACTGTAACTTTAGGGTCTTTCAGAAAGGGGCGAATCTTGGCACGGATACTATCATCCTGTAAACCTGTTTCTACAGATCTTAGAAACAGGCGTTGGATGTGTTCTGGGTCAAACTGTAGTGAGTCATCCTCTAGCCCCTCCCCAATTTGCTGTCTGAGGTCCAAAGCATTCATAAGAAAAGCTTGTGGTGATTCTTTTGGACCTTGACATATACCAGCTAAACTTTGGTATAATTCTGTGGTATTTGTGACCCCATAGTGGCTGCGAAGAATTTTCTTCAAGCGGTCTAGAGATAAATCTTTATATGTTTCTAGATAACTACGAAGAACCATACCTGGACTTATGGCACGAATCACACCATCCACGATCTCACTCTCTTTATACCCTTGATTCTGACCAGATAAAATTTGACGAACCAACGATGTGAAGCTAATTTTATCCTTCTGGTCTGGCTCTCCCACTTGACCACTTATTTTAAACTGCCTTCTCAGCGCGCTAGATGATAGAATCTCCCGAATAGAGTCTTGTTTTGACCCCTCGTTGCTTGTACCACCGACCAAATGCCCTTTCTTCTCAACTTTTGGTTCGTCTGTCGCTGCCTTCGCTATTTTCTCGCTGATCAATTCCTTGACATCTTTGAGATAAGAACACTTTTCCGCTTCCTTTAGCTTCGACAACTCGTTCTCCAATGAGCCACACAACTCCTTTACTAGTACGAGAGTCTTCTGACCATTGAACTCGACCTTGAAGAACTTGCATACTCGTTCAATGCCGGCCAAACTAGCTGTAAAAATAAGCTACTTCGTCCGCCATAATTTCTTCTTTCCGCCACTTTTATCGGTCCTCCGCTTCTCTGACTACGACATTAGGGTCCTGGCAGGGTCGCCAAATTGTTAACTACATCCATGAACCGATAACAAAACGAATACACTTTATTTTCTATCACGAAACACTATACTTGTTGTCCTATACTAATGGCCGCTCGTAACGTTGTCACCACGTTTTCGGACCCAGTCTCTCTCATCCTCAGACCCAGTCTCTCACAAGTGCGACAAAGATTTATTAGGGTTGTTCGTCTTATTTTAGGGCTCACGTTTTGAATAACTGTGGCTAACAGTCCGTGCCTTTTTGGTGAATACTTGAAAAACAAATTCATTTAGTGTTCCTATCCTGTTCCTTATCATTTGAATCTCACACGAGAACAACAGACGTCCTTTGCTAAGGCCCCCATCTTTGGAAGCTCTATACACAAGCCACGTGTATTCTTTCAGCCAATACATTTGGAAATATCTGTTTTTGTCGTATGTCTTTTTCTTAGGAAACACAAATTTCCGGATGGCGTCAGGAGCCCATAAGTAGGAGCCTCCATCTACCGTACTGGGTTTGTGAGACGACCTGTGACCGGATCAGGCTATTTTTAGAACACCTTTTCCCGCGAACTAATAATCATCAATCAATTGGAATCCCCCATGGGAATTACACAGAGCCAATCAGCATCAATGAGGTAGATGATTTGTGTTTGTTTGTGATATATGAACAAAGTGGCGGACGAAGAAATTGGCAAAATTGAAGAAACTGAAAGTGAAGAGAGCGAAAATGACGGTGATAGTTACAGTGACTCTTTTGCAGAGTTTAGTACTTCATCGGAAAGTGACCAAGAGTCTTCAAGTTCATGTTCTGTTTCTCAAGGAACTAAAAAAACATCAAATAGTAAACCTACCAAGCCAAAAGCTAGAAACTCCGTAACAAAGCCGAAATCAAAAATCCCTGGTGTTAAAATTTCGCGGCAAAACTGGTGTTCTAAACATAGCCTGATCCGGTCACAGGTCGTCTCACGAATACATCCCAGATGGAGGCTCCTACTTATGGGCTCCTGATGGCGTATAATCCTTAATCAAAAGGTCATATTTTTCTTGGTCTGAAGAAGCTTTCTGTTCACTGCTCCAGTCTCAAGCACGCAGTCCAACAAAGTGATTATTCCCTACGTTTTTATTAGATATTCTGTATTTCACTTCTACAAAGAAAATTAAACCATTTGACACTTATTAATATCCATGTGCATGAGAATAATGGATGTTATATATTTTTTACCAGATTGTGCATGAATGTCTCAAAGTACCTTGTAGATGTAGATGTATATCAAGTTGCATGGTGTTGAGTTCACAACATGTAAGATCTCTAAAATACTATATAGAACTGACTTGCGTGTGTATTTCTTAATAACAGCTAATATAGTTATTGCTCAGTACGTACAACTTGGAATCAGAAGTTCAGTTATTTAAAGTTTGGGATCCCTGTGTAATTGTATCACGTGAACTGTGTGTGTAGAAGAACGTCGAGTAAATATATTTGTCTTAAAATTGTGTGCTCCATAATTTATTTCCTTTGTGGCTCTGAACAACGACAGTACTCATCAGTTCATTTAGCACAATCTTAGTTCAATCTTAGATTTCATGCTTTCTAAATAATTCCATTCTTGTATATGGTGTGAAGATCCAAATCTGGTGTCATGAAAACTCCACCAATGACCGCGAGCAATTTAGAATCGTTACGGCTGAAAGCACTTCAAGATGATCACAACCATATATCCTGTATAGCCTAAGACTATGATGGCTAAGTCCAATAGAAATCAACTGTTCAGAGTCAAACTGTATACACATTCTTAAATTCAGAGTTTCTAGAGCTTGCAAATTATTCACACTACTCAGAACTCTAGTAGCTATCTCATCATCCATATTTATACAGTGTTCTATGTGAAGCTCTTTCAAATACAGGCGGTTAACGACAAAAGAAATGTCTTCAATGTGAAAATTTGATGTCAAATCTAAAATCACAAGGTTAGAATAGTTTCCTAATTGTTTTACCCTCAGAACACATACAAGAGACGCGTTGGGACAAAAATGGAGCTTTATTGTTCTGCCTGTGCAGTGGTAATGCTTCACGTACAATAAAACTCCAACGCCTTAAGGGCGGGAGGGTAATGGGTGAAACAACCGATGTTGTCCTCTATGTCATGAGATTACGACTGAGGTCAAATAACCTGCCTCAGACTGTTAGAAAGCAATATGATATCAGTTAACAATTACCTATCATCACTTACTAGGTAATGATATACCAATTGTTTTACCCTCAGAACACATACAAGAGACGCGTTGGGACAAAAATGGAGCTTTATTGTTCTGCCTGTGCAGTGGTAATGCTTCACGTACAATAAAACTCCAACCAAACCCAAGCGGATGTTGTAAGTGGGGGGTTAGAGGATAAAACAAATGGATGTATTAAAGAACAATAACTAATTGGTAATTTTAAAAAGAACGATTACAGGTTGTTTACTGTAGCCTAAGTCTAAAGCATATGAATTTTGTGCGCCATTTTCTGTGAAGCTCTGTGTTTTTGAGCATCTGTCAACTCTAGATAGACCTGATAAGCGTTGCTGCGCCAGTCGCCTTGCATTTTGATAAACTCCGCGGGTAGTCCGCAATCAAAAGCGAAAGTCGCGCCTCCCCGTCTAAAACTATGTGGGGAAAAAACACTGGGATCGTGACCTATAATTGATATCAACTGCTTAAGAAAACTACAAAACATTGAATACGTAATAGGGTGCGATGACCCGGGAGCGCTTAATACTGAAAAAAGTGGTTGATGTGGAGCTATTTTGTTTAATAGCAAATGGTTGCGTAAGGCCGAAATCGGGCACAAGCGAGAACCTGAGATGCTTGGAATAGGTATGCAGAGCTTGCGTTGCTTAAATTGGATAGTCTTAGTTTCTCTAATAGCCAGACTCGCTCCGTGTTCCGTGAATGTTAAATCGGAACCTAAAAGGACCTTAGTAGAGTTGGAAGCGTCGCTAAAGACTAAATTTGATTTCCGCAAAAAAACGAAAAGAAAGCTACCAAAAAAAGCGACCACATCGCGGCATGTAGCGGGCTGGTCAGCTTTAAGCATGCCGACATTTGGTGTAACATCTGGGGCGTAATAGCCTGTTTCCGGTTAACAAAATTACTCGCATAGCGCTTAAGACCTTTCAAAGTTAAAGCGAAAAGAAAGTTAGTGTCCCACCCCAGGGTGAAACCGTGTAATTGATGAAAATGTTTCAAACTTGCGATATGATTTTGGATTGTGCCGTATTTGCGGCCGTAATAGGCTAAAAAAGCTACGTAACGAGAAGCAACCAGCGGTTGTATTGGGAAAACAACATAGTGTTGTGTATTACAAAACTTGATATGATCTAAGATGAGACCGCCGATTGGCATGTGTGGACTCGGCGGAAGCCAGATGGATAAGCTGTGTACACAAATCATCCAGGATCGGCTCCATCCCACCTAAAATATAATGAATAATGAAATATATAAAGTAGCTAACTAATGGTATAATTATTCTACCTGAAACTTGAGCATTGATGCTGGAACTGATACAAAACTATACTGTATATCTAGTTTAGCACACTCGGAATAAAAAATGTCTTGATATTTAGCGCTCATGTGCCATCTGCTCAGTGCGTCCGCAAGTGAATTGTGCACGCCCGGAATAAATGATGCTCTGAGTTCAAAGTCGTGTAAGGCCGCGGTAAACCAAAGCTGACGAAGACAGCGCTGCATGAAACTGTCTCTTGAGGATCCAGAATTGATTGCAGTCACGGCAGCCTGATTATCGCATGAGACTATAACACGTCTATGTGCAAGGACAGAAGACCAAGTTCGTGCGGCGACCACGACGACGACGAAGAGCTCTAACGCTGAAATATGCCCGGCGTCATTGATAATGTCTGGTGGGAGATCGAATGACAAACACTGGTTGAGACATGTGGCTCCGCCGCCTTGTAAACACGAGTCGGTTGTAAAATGAAAGTCGTCGTAGTTCCAAGTTGAAGATTTTATAATGGTAGTACCGTTAAATTGCGGGAGAAAAGTTAACCACCAGGCGATATCCGATATTAGTGATTGCGTTACTGCTGTGGTGCGTTGACGTGACGGAAAGGCTCGCAGATTATTTAATAGACGTGACATGAAAATGCGACCTGCTGGGACGCAAGCTGTCGCGAACGATAACTTCCCAATTAAGGATTGTAGTTCTTTAAGACGATAGGATTTCTTGTCCTTCCATGTAAATAACTCTTGTAGTAAGTCGTTGATTCTATCTTGAGGAACGTGTAGAGAAAAATTTACGGTATCAACTTCGATCCCTAAACACACCATGTTCGTAGAAGGTGAACAATCTTTCTCTGGTGACGACTGTAATCCAAGGTTATCAAACAATGTTTGAAGAGTTGTGAAAGCTTGTGCTGCCTGACAGGGCTCCTCAGCTCCATAAAAGTCGTCCAAATAGACGTCTGCGGTGTATCCTTGTTTTGTAAAAATATTAATGACGGCCGAAGTAGTACGTTGGCAAATCATGGCGCTTGACCGTAACCCGAAAGGGCAGCGAAGATCGAAGTAAAACCCTCCATTAAACGAAAATCCTAGTAGATTATAATCCTTAGGATCAATGGGAAGTTGTCGATAAGCACGTTTTAGATCTTTTTTATAAATTAGGCAGCCAGGACCGTGGTGTACAATAAATTCGCATAACCGATCAATGCCTGGTAGTCGAAGTTTGTACGAATCGTTGAGATAGGAAGTCGATGAAATCCCGCTATTTACAGAATGGCTATCCGGGAAACTCAAGTCCATTACTACACGACGATGAGTTGAACCTCGTTTAGGTACAGTCTGTAACGGTGAACATATCAGAGGCTGGTGTAGAGGATTTGTCTGAAAAGGTCCCGCGATAGCCTGATAGCTTAGTTCAACATCAATGTAATGATTTATGTGTTCTGTATACTGATCCGCAGACGGGTGATTTTTCGTTGAAGAAACTGGCCAGCGATCGGCTGTATAATCGATTGGCCAACCGTAGCGTAAAAAGAGTGGTACGTTTTGATCGTGATAGTCCTTGAGATAATAATCCCAAGCGTCAACCTTTAAGTTCGTGATAACAGGAAGTTTTGCGCCGTATGCGTTTGGTAGACCCGTTTGCGCAACTAACATGTGTTGAATTATGGCTGTAGTAGTGAAATGAGCTTGTTGTGAAAAAATTGGAATCGTGTCCGTAGAGGATAAATCCGAGGGATGTTCAGAAGTCGAAACCGTGGAATGATCTGGAAGTTGGCGTAGTCAAACCGTGTCATTTGGATTTTGAGTGATGTCGGGAATTGCTGACCGGCGTTTTGAGCAATGAAGCATCATCGGATGATCTTTTGCGCAAACCCTGCATTTGTGATGGCCGGCAAAAGTGGTGGACGAGGAGTCACATTTGCATTGACCAGTATAATTCCACTGGCGACATGCCTTCGGGGTCGTGGCCTTGTCCGGTATAAAGGTGCTGGATGTCGAAACATTTGGCTTTGTATCTCTAGGGTCTCGAGGCTGGTATGCAGATCGAAGATCAGAGTGTTTGAAGTGAATTGTCGCTAGATCGCGTATGACGGCTTGATCTTTAAACTCCAAACGGCACAATTCTACTTGGCGAGCAAGATGAGCATAAAAGGTGCGCACGCTTTTCCAGGAATAACTGCAAGATTTTAACATTACTAATTCGAGTAGCTGGAGCATGACGTCCTTGTGTTGTGGCTCGTAGGGTTTGATCATCGCTAAATAACCAGCCACAAAGTCGGGCATGTCCAGCCGCTCGAATTCAGTCGAGGCCGCACCTGAACAAAATTCGTTGGGCCAGTCGATGACTTTTTTCTTTCTTTGTTGTTTCTTTGTTGTTTCGTCTTGAGTTGGATCGCTGAGCTGGAGACCTCGTTGCGTGATCGACGTTTTTAGTTTTATTAATTCAAGCTCGAGGGCCAACTTGTCGCGCTCCGCTTCTGCTAGTCGCGTTCTATCTGAAACGGGACTGGGAATATGGCCTGTTGTAGGACGAGGGCTTGCCTGTTGGTTAAATTGTTGATCTTGCCGAGGCGTCGACCTCGTGGTTGTTCCTTGTGGCGGTGGCGATAGAGACATTTCTTCTAGCCCGGCTTCTAGGAGCTGACGTTCGATGTCTGCATACAAAAAATCCGGGTCCGACTTTGGTTTTGTTTTTCGGGTTGAACGTCGAAGAGCGTGAGCCATGTTGCTTGAAATAGGGACGGGAAAGAGCGTGGTTATGTCGAAATGAAACAACCGATGTTGTCTTCTATGTCATGAGATTACGACTGAGGTCAAATAACCTGCCTCAGACTGTTAGAAAGCAATATGATATCAGTTAACAATTACCTATCATCACTTACTAGGTAATGATATACCAAAGTTTGCGTAATATATAATTTTCTAAACCCAAGGAACAATGCTTATTAATGCTTCTGAAAGATAATTTTAAAGCTATGTGAAGAATCATCACAATAATTTCATCTGGGAGATCCAATAAACCTATTGATGTAAATAATTTTCATGTCATTGAAAGATTGACTATGGTATCTTTTAACCCTACTGTGACAATATCAATCACATAACATATTGCATTGTATTGTATAACAGGTTGTCCAACCCAATACCAAACAAAACAATTCCGGGACCATCTGTATTCAAGGAATTTATTAGGTGTCTTAATTATGCTACTACTATCTTAAATTAAATAAACAAAGTACTGACTTAATGTTAAGTGACTAACGAAAAATCTTAAAGTTAAAGCTTGATTAAACTACTAAATGCAACACAAACGCTTTCACTCAGATGACAGAAATTCCAGCTTTCCAGTAATCAAGAAATTCTAGCTTTTTCTAGAAGGAATCCTCAAATGCATGGATTAATTTATTGGATAATTCAATGATAATAATAATAATAATCAATATATATAGCGCTATTTCTAATTTATCCAATAGCGCTTTACAAGAAAAAGAACAAATATATATATATATAATAATAATAATAATAATAATACTTATTACTAAATAAAATAAAATACTATATACATGCCTAAATGTATATGATTAACAATTTAAAAATTTCAAGAAGAATTAAGCTTTTTTTTGCATTACCAGGAAGGGTCAAAATGTCCAGCCTTTAGGAGAAATATCCACAAATTTAATTAACTACATGCCTCCTGAATGCCGTCTTTTGTGTTTGTCATTTGACTTAAATACCTTGGATTGAAATATCAATTAACAAAAGCTGTCTTCAAGAAAGTCCAGCATTTTTCTAGAAATTGATTGAATAAACAAAGCAAGATTTTTCTAGAAATTTCTAGAAAAACAAAATCATTAATAAAATGAAAATGCAATGAATAATTCAAGAATCAAACGCACCCATTGGTGAACTCGTGGATTTCCGTCATCTGTGTGACTGACGAGGAACGCCTTGAAGAAGACGAGGGCATGTTTATGTCGTTATATCGTTTCGTGTTTTTCAGACTTCATATGTCTTCACAGGGTCTCCCGCAAAGAATCGTCTGCGTTGTGAGGGCAACATTCCTGTACTGTGACCTCTGAGGTCATGACAGCTCGTGTTGTAAATCTGATACAACACAGCCGCTCATGTTGTGAACACTACTTCCAAACGGCCTGAGTTTGTTGATTCGGCAAACAAAATTATTGTAGAACATGATTTTATTCATCTGTGCATATGATAATAGTCCGATACAATCGCCCGCGGCTCGACATTGAAAATTTTGTTCTGGTCGTTCTGGTTTCGGTGAGCTTAATTTAAGCAAATAATGTGATTACCAGCAAGCTGACCAATCAGCTTCTTTGACCAGATTCGGGTCAAAAATGACGTCACAGTACAGGAATGTTGCCCTCACAACGTAGACGCTTCTTTCGGGAGATCCCTGTGGCGAGCATAAAAAAGCGGCTGTATCCGCAGGCTAATGTCGTCGTACCGTATGTTTATATTTCGCTCTTAGTAAAATGTATTCGAGAGGTAAATTTCAGGAGATAACTGATTAAAAAGATTAAAGTGATTGAGTGTTGCAATTTGGGTTTATTTTTCATCTACTCATCTAGACTTCGAAACTACTATAAACCCGGGTATAAAGTGTTTGAGGTGATCGAGTTGAAGTCTTGTTCGTTTACACGGGACTCTTGACATTGAATTCACACTAAAAATCAAAATGCAACTGAAACTTACGGAGTGTGTGTGATTCATGAGTTACCCGATAATTCGCTTCAGCGAAGGCGTCCAAAACGGCTTAGTTTGTCCCACTAATAAACTGAATCCGACATTTACAAACGTGCATGTATCTTCTCCTTCGAAGACGACAAAGAAAACTGCCATGTGATTCAAGTCAGTGACACTAAAGGTGCGGACACACGGTGCAACATTGCGTGCAATATTGCTGGCAATTTTGTTGCAGCGTGTGTCCACCCATGAAACTGATTGCTCGCAATTGACTAGCGCGCGCTAATACGACGTAATTTGTTGCTCGCAATGTTGCAGAAATAGAACTCCATTCTACTTCTGCAACATTGCGCGCAACATGTTGCAGAGGTGGACACACACTGCAACAATACATGTTGCACGAAATGTTGCACGAAATGTTGCACCGTGTGTCCGCACCAATATTCCATACTCGATCCTCCCTGAATGCTTTGTAAACTTGCATGGCTTTCTTCATTCGGCACAGCTACATGTACACTCGATCCCGGGATTGTAGTTATCCACGTTTTCACATTATTTAGTTGTGCTATAATTACAAACATATACAAACAGTGTTGTTGCATAAAACACACATATACTGGGGCAGTCATCACTATGTAGGTGCACATACTTGTTATGGAATGTAGGTGCACATACTTGTTATGGAATCAATTACAGCCTTTTGCAAAAATTCTGTCGCGACCAAGTATATCAGTATATCAGTATATCACTATATACCCGAAGATTTATACTATCAAATGAATGTGAAAATAACGTTTGTGTGTAGATTGTATCGTATTCATGACTCTCCAATCCACGCTTGTACAGTCAACCATCTTGAAATGCGTGTACGGGTAGCGTTCGGGCATGCGGGACTCACACGGGTATATAGTGATATACTGATATACTTATATACTTATATACTTGGTCGCGACAGAATTTTTGCAAAAGGCTGTAAAGCAATATATATATATATATATATATATCACTCCTTTAACTGACTTACGACCACAATGATTTGCCTATTTCCTTTTGTTAAGCTGCAATTGTCTTACTCTTGTAATAGGGAAATAAAAATATGAATAAGGGCCTGTTTTCAAGGAGATAGGGTAGCTGTTTTCATCATCCCCAGGGCCTAAAAAGAAAATTTGCAAAGCAGCTGATAGTGGTAGTCAAACGACGTCATCATGAAAATGTTCTACTGAAACAAGCAATGGACAAACATGGAGGAGGGTGGTCTTCCATACATACAAATATGTAGACTATATACACTTTGTGATTTGGTACGAAATTTAGCCACTTGGTCTACATGGGGTCGTTAAATTGATCCCACCAACGACGTGTGCAGTACCCCTACCAATCCCCATCAAATGGGCTATTTAAAAAAAGCCATGTTGACGTACTCATTCTCTTATTTGTATTTGTACCTGCGAACTCAGGTGTGCAGTCTGGAACCTTTTGTGCGTATAGATTTATGCAGACTAATACATCTTCTATATGAATATTTACAAGGAAGGTGCGGGTTCCATAGGCTTCAGGCAAACAGAACATCACATCGGGCTTTCCTCCATGCAATTCTGAATTTATTTATAATTTTTAGAATTATTTGCATTGATGTTCCACATTATTATGATGTTCCACGTTTTGACCAGAAGGCTTCTATTCGTTGGTTAGCACACTGCTTTTGCCTTGAATACTCTTTTTTCACTTGCTATAGATCATCTCTGTCGTCCATTCTGAAGAGTGTTTGCATAACAGATAATCAAGCGTGTTCAGTACCCTTGTCCATTCGCAACATGCTGGGAATACCTCTAAGTTGGTCAACGCTGTGTCTAGGAAATATTCAACAACAACATTTGGATTTTTAGGTGCTACCTACTTCCAACCAAAGCAAACGCCGAGAAAATCCGTCGATGCATCCAAGAATACTAAAACCAAATGGCTTAAGTTTGTCCCAACCATCTATATGCCATACAAAATTTGGTTACATATTGTCTTCTCTTCAATCTACGTCTTCTACTGTCCATACCTTCCGGGTCAATTACACGCATAGCTTACATAACAGTATCCATTCTAACGTTTAACTTGTGCTTCACTCTGAGCCGCATGGTCATTTCTCGATAGCCAATTGACGACCCAAAATATCCTTCCATTTTCTCTAAAATAGCACCTAAGATGTTTATGTAAAGATGCCTCCGTATTTCTTTGTGCTCGTTTTAGACCCAGTCGCTTCACCTTCTTGGTGTCGGGGAGACGGTGAGCGATCGATATTTCATCGGGTGATAGCTGGATTCCCACTTCATGGGCAAGTTCCATTACGATTTTTTGGGGGGGATCTTGTCCAAGTTCGTCAGGGATGCCTGTTATCTCCAAACAGTCCTTGCGAAGGCACTTTTGGATCTTCTCTAAGGTGTTGTCATGTTCGTATAATACATCATTCGTTTTGCCGATGTGATTAGCGTTAGCGTTGATCAGCTCTTGATTATGTTTTACTTGTTTTTCTATTGCCCGTATATAGCTAATTGCATAATCGTTGTCGGGTTGAAAATCATAAATCATAGAAGCTGAGACCGCAAGGATGGATGGGAAATCAGTTCATAACCCGCATTACATGCAGATATATTCATTGTTCTCGTAGTTTTGAAAATATATGAGCTATTTAACTAAGATCCTACAAGTCTGGATAAAAAGGTCGATCATTTGACGGTGTTATTTGAGAGTTTTAATTTCCCAGAATTCCTTTTGGTCATAGCTTTCATGATTTTCAACCCGACAACGATTATGCAATTAGCTATATCTATTTTGGTTGTTTGAATCGTCTTAATGATCTTGTCATATTTGCCGGAAAGAAATTGCTGTGACTCTTCGATCGCATCGAGGCGAATTATTGAGGTTCCAATTTGAGATTGGACTTCACCTAGTAAGTTGCAGCATTTTGCTTTGCTTTTGATTGTGTTTTTTTTTTAGCCATTGGTGCAATAAGTAATATGTATACTGTAAATAATGGCTGACAGGTCGAGAGCACGTCAGTCGCGCCATTTATAATAAATTGAAGAAGAAGTTGAAGTTTTTTGCCCTTACCATTGCTGGGCTCCGTAAAAAGCACCATTTGCTATTCTTGTAAAATCAACATTTACTTGATTTTTAAAGCAGCATGTGGATGTTGTGTTTATTTCAGTCCTGGCCCAGCAAACAGAGCTAAGCCCGGACAACAATTTTACGCGGGTAGCGTTCTGGGTTCACATTCAGCGGAATGCCTAATAATAATTATCTACATTTTACGGTTAACAAAATGACATCTACTTTGGAAGTAAACATTTATGGTATGGAGTTAAGTTCAGCGTTGGTCTCCTCTACACAACATTCTTTTAAATAACCCCTTCCACAAATCCAATACGTTAGATCGTATTTCCTTGCTTATGAACCCATATAAGAATGGATTGAGAACGGAATTCAGTGCGCCAAGATAACGAATAATTAATAAAGCATTCGGAGGAACAGTTTTTGGAGTGATAGCAAACCAACTCTGAACAATGAAAGTTGGACCACAACACAAAACGAACGAAAGAAAAATTAAAATAACAAGAACAGTTAATCGGTACTCCCTCTCGGCTGATACTTGAAATAACGAATTTCCTATCGAAATGCGCTGATTCTGTCTTGATTCCGTGTCTTCATTTCCTTCATTGGATGTGCTAGGTTTTGATGGCAATTTAGTTGAAGTGTGTTCATCAGCTTCTTCTACTAAACCAACATTGACTTTTCCAGTTTTTTCGATTTCTTGATCGTTCTTTGTTTCGACTCCCTGAATTTCATCGACATACTCTATATGAACTACGTCTTCTATGTTGGTTTTCATATTTCCTTTCAAGCGGTGCTGATTCTGTCTTGATTTCGTGTGTTCATTTCCTTCATTGGATGTGCTAGGTTTTGATGGCAATTTAGTTGAAGTGTGTTCATCAGCTTCTTCTTCTATACCAATATTGACTTCTCCATTTTTTTCGATTTCTTTATCGTCCTCTGTTTCGACTCCCTGACTTTCCTCGACATACTCTATATGAACTACGTCTTTTATGTTGGTTGTCTGGTCTTGGTTGCCTGGTTGTTTGGGACGTGTATTCTTGTGATTGTTTGATCGATTTTCTAGAGAATCCAGACCTCTTGATTCTTCCCCATTGTGAACTTCAACATCTATTTTAAACGTAACGCTTTTTTTACCTCGTGGAGCTTCAATTTCTTCTGTCATCTGATTGTCTTCCATATCTGTTTTCTTTGCGTACGTACCATGCACACCTTCTTCAGGAAGTTCAGAGTGTTTTCCTTCTGCCTTCGAGAATGTCAACTTGACTGAAGATGCTGGCTTGACTTCTCGATGATTGATCTTGTTACGACTAATAAACGTTTTCACTGTGCTTATGAAAGCTAATGTATTTATCAACATCGGTAGAGCAAAGACGAGGGAGAAACACGTGAACCAATTGTATGGGTATTTACTGGAATCTAAACCACACCAGCAATGTCCATCAATCATCTCGTACTTACCCCAGCCAAAGAAGGGCATCAATGAGAGAAACAAGCTCACAAACCAAGTCCCAAGACATATTCGATTCACAATGGACGGGAAAACGTTTGCGCGATAGCCAAAAGGCTTCAGTATACTGTAGCAACGAGCAATTGCCATGATAGTTATCAAATACGTGGATAAGGAAATGGAAAATCGATTGAAAAATGCAGTGGACTGACAGAGGAAGGGTTCGAAGATTAGCGGACTTCCAATCATCGAAAGGAAAAGATAAGGAACTGATGTTAAGAAAACCAAAAAATCTCCAACAGCCAAGTGAAGGATCAACAAATTACCGACTGTCAGGCGACGAAGTTTACGAGCCAATACGATGATGATGGACCCGTTTAGAAATAATCCCAACATTATAATTATTACAGCTGATACCCGCCTAACGTACTTTGGTCTACTGCAGTCGTAGAGGCTTAGTGGTGGTGCTGACGTCGAGTTTGCCAACATCATGGCGAAGGTGATTGATAAACGTCCTGTCTGGTCCAATAAATATTGAAAATAATTTGGACGATTTGGAGAAAATTGTTTACAGCCGTGTTAGCCTTTTCAAAACGGAGACAAGGACGAGATTCCAGTGTTAATCTTTATTTCCGCTTCGCTTAAACAAAACTGATTACGCTATTATGGTTTTATTTGAACATGTTCCCGTCAATCAACTCAACAAAACTTTGAGACAATGATTTTTATATTCTTAAAAGTTGATGATAAAATTTACGAAAGAACGATTGTGCTCTCTAGAGATTTTAATTAATAAACCGTTGAAATTTTTTCGAGAATTATTTTGAAGCATGTTTACTCAATCAAAGTTAACCAAACTGACCAGTTACCGAGAACGTGCAAATCGAAGGGTTCAAAATATTTTTAATCCAACATATTTTTTGGTGATCAGTCAGTAGTAGTTCTGCTCTATGGTATTAACTGTAGATGCTTTATGTTGTGCAGGATGATGCTTGTGAAATATGATCACTACAAAGAAGACAAAAGCACATCGAAAAGACCTTGGCTATGACAATATATATATACCCAACAAAATATATCAAAAAATGCCATCGCAGGAAAATATAGATGTGTATCACAGAGAAGTTACAAAGAATTTTTAAACAGAGTAAGGTCAAGTCGTGCGTCAAACCACGTCTGACCTTTAAACATATCCTTTCAAGACCTAAGGCAAACTATACTAGAGAAGAAGACAGGTGTGGTTAACGCTATCCCATGTGGCGATTGCGAACAAGTATATATCGGAGGGACGGGAAGATCACTGGGGACAAGGCTGAAGGAACACAAATCCAGCGTTCGTCTGTCCTAAACAGATCAATCAGCCTTGACAGAATATTCACGGCATCGAAATGGTCTGGAACGAAGGTTATTGAGAGAGAACAGAGATATATACCTTGAAAGGACATGGAGTATTGACAAATAGAGTACCGAAGTGTGACGCCACGAAAACAATAATTTTCGCTTTATCAACTTTCCCTGATTTCGAAAGAACATCAATAAAGAAGCTTACATGCCAAATTTGAGAGCAATCGGTTAAATAGCGGCTGAGATATGCCCAGTTGAATATATAATTTCCTCACACAAATCACTGTAATTTCGGCTTGGATCATAACTTTAAAGTTGATAAAGCGAAAATTGTATTTTTATGACGTCATCACTTCGGTACTCTATTGCTAAGGAGTTACAAGCTATCAGAGACAGTGGAAGATCTTTGCCAGAAGGATATAAATCGTTAATCAAGAAATTAAATCAAAAAAGTAAACTTTAATTACTATTTTTTTCTGATTTTCTTTCTTTCTTTCTTTTTTCTTTTTTTAATTTTTTCCTGTATTAATTGTTTTAGTATTAGTATTATTATATATTTAGTATTTCAAAGCATTGAATTCAACTTCTAAAACTTCTAAGGATTGAGTTCATATGTCAGTAAAGCATGGAAGCGAAGTCCGACAACAAGAATCAGTTTCCATCATTTCAGCAGTGTTTATTCAAAGGTACTGCGTACGCACTAAGCATTAAAATTGTGGTCTGTTTTTAGAGTGCGTTGTACTACGATTTTTTTTTTTTTGTTTTCAATATTTGATATCAGAAATTGATCCAACAACACAACGTTTCTTGTTTTTTTTTGGTTTCGTTTATGGTTTCGTTTCTGGTTTCGGCTCTTGGTGTTTACGCTGTTTAGTACAGCCCGCCTCAACTCCGTTTCAATGCTTAAGATTAAAGGGAGGCTTTCTATATACACCTAATTGCATTAAGGATGTGACGCTAGGAAAAGCACATTTACACATTTGCACATTCGCAAAATCACGTGTATATTTGTTTTGCGCAAGTGGAATCCAGAACAAGTAGATTTAAGTAGACAGTATACTGCCATAAGAATGCCGCGGCCTTATACATGATGATTTCAGGTGGTGTTTAGTTGTATTTCAGCGTTGTAAAAGTGCAAATGTGTAAAAATGTGCTTTTCCGAGGTGGACAAATATTTCTGCAATTAGGTTTACATCAAGAGAAACCTTCTCTAAATCAGCAACTCAATGTCAATTTAAAAAGGTGGTTCCTTGTAATTATTACGTTCCGTTATTGCGTTTTTTTATTGGATTTTAGCTTTACTTGTACGTGATTTCAATATTTTGGATTATGTCTTGCACTGAAGAAAGCAAGGATGGTGCTGAAACATGTCTGTAAATATTTAAAAGTGTTTTGCCTTTTGCCAAAAATTATTATTATTGTTAGCATCCATGTGTTATGGAATAAATGGTGGGGTTTCAATAAAATACAAGCTCATCAGACCAGACTGAAAAAAGGATCAATAGTATATATTTCGGCTTTTAAGAATATTTAGATTATTATTATTATTAACTGGGAAGGGAATAGGATTGCATGGGATTTTTAGTATTAGTTCAGTGCTTAGAGTATTGATTGTTAAACCGAGTTCAACAGCCTACTTCAAACTGGAGGCATAACATACCAACTCCTCATGATTGCAAAAAAAAAAAAAAAAACAAGCCAATCATATGCAGTCCGAAAAAGTGTTCCATCGGTTATAAAGCGCATTGGGACGAATGTGAAATGCGCTATATAAGAACGACCATTATTAATATTATTTTTAAAATAATAATTATTATTAGCTAGACCTTGAAATAGAAACAACACGTATTGTTGTTGATCAAGTGATTAAGTAATATGTATAAGCATGCATAACTGTATGAACCACCTATCAAATATATTTCGGTCGTCCTAGAACAACCTAGTTCAAGATCCGGAACTAAACACTGTTTATGTTAGCTTGAACTCACTGAAATCTGTCCTATACAAGTATTACCATTATCGGGGTGCTAGCTACGACCGAGACAATCCAAGGACATTCAACTCTATCTGCTGCAAATGTAACACCGTTACGCCCCATTACGTGTTGTTTCTAGTTTGATTTTAAATTTGTAAACTGTTCATTGTTCTATCTTAGTTATATTTTACTCTATTTATATCTCTGGATCCGCAGTACTTGGCTACGCTGTTGCGGTCATCCTGCCTCCTATTTTGTTGTTGTTGTTAATTGTTGTCTTTGTTTTGTTTTTTTTTGGCGAAAAAAGAACAAGAACATTGTTGAAGATCCTAGTCACAAACTGCACTGTCTGCCTCCTCGGTTTAACGTAAACTCTAGATATACTTTAAGAAATAAACGCCTCTTTAATTATGAACCTGGCTATAAGACATATTGTTCGAGCCGAAATCACCAATTCATACTTTTGTTGCAAATATTTGAACCTGTCGGTTGTTACGTGATTTCGGCTCGAACAATTTACCGCGTTAGAACATTACTAGGGATCTTAAAGGCCGTGGATCTTAAAGTTTGGCAGCAGATTTAGTGAAAATAGTGTCGTTTGAATATCCGCTGGCATACACAAACGCGGCTTACAATGATCATTTTCAATACACCGTCCAAAGGCAGAATAGTCAAATTAGTATTTGTGATAAGCACGATAAAATCCAAGCAAAAAAATACGGCAAACCGACCATTCATTATGCGGGAACCACCTTAAATTAAATTACTCATTTCAAACGTGACAGTTATGATTGGAAACTTTCTCTCGAAACCATATTTTGAAATATTTCCTATAAATTTACGTATTTTCTGACCTCTTTTGATAAAATGTTCAACTGGCGATTAGTGCAAACACGTTTTCTCATCGTGTTCATCATCATCGATGCAAATTGATTGCACATTTTACTGGCTTTGTGTCAATCATTAAATATACTTGTTCTCGATTCGCTAATTTTGATCGTTTCCTTTTTTTCTCAGTTTTAATTAATTTTCCCTCACATGATGCGCTCGGTACTAGCGTCATATCCTCGAGCCAAATACTTTCCCGTCCGGCCCTCCCACTCAGTCACTAAGCATACATACGGTAGTCTAAGGCCTAGTTCAAACGCCCGTACTTTCCAAGAGCCGTTCTTTTAATAATATATATAGGTGCTAAATAAAAACAATTGTTGTTGTTGTTGTTGTTAGCTTTAGAATCAAACAAACTAAACAGAAAAAAAAATCGTGCGCAACGCAATCAAAACAGACCACAATACCTAATGCTTAGTGCGTACGCAGATAAAATGAACAAACACTGCTGAAAAGAGGAAACTAAATGAAGAGAAATAGATACATAATTTAATTAATTAATTAACGAAAGAGGAAAGAAAAATAAATAAATAGAATTGTCTATAAATAGTACAGGTATTCCCTTTACTGCTGCTGTCGGCCTACTGTAACGCGCGAAGAAAAAGTTCTTGCTTGGACGCCATGTTTATTTTAGTAAAGCACAGGAAGACCGTTTTTTAAACACAGGAAGCCCAAGCAAAAACGGCATGTATTTATAAACATTGCAAAGCGTTTTCTTTGACTGATGCGAGAAGGTAATTGCATAGCCAATCCAACCTTTCCTATGTAAGTTAAATTATTCAAATACTGAAGATCACAATAGTGCTATTTCTATTGTTTTTTTTTTTTTTTTTTTTTTTTTTTTTTTTTTTTTTTTTTTTATGATTAATTATTATATCTTGTAAACAAATTACAATGGTTTTACAAAAGATTACACATACGTACAGCAATTTAGAACAACAAAACTGATAAGTTACCTCATAACTAGATTACTTTGCTACGCTCAGTACACTAAATTTACGTTACAAAAAAAAAAACCAAGATAGGCATATTAGTACTATTGACATATATCTACTACCTATTTACAAGTGTTCATGCTATATTGAAGAGAGACTTAAGATATACTATACTAATTAGTATAGTGTTAACAGTCTGTGGCTATAGCTTTCTTTAATTTTTCGAATTTTTGAAGATGCGAAGCTAATTTAAATTTCCTTATTGCTATATTATATTCAATATTTTCAAATAGTTTGATTGAGTTCTGAAATACTTTAAAATGAGGACGTTTTTCTTGTGATCTTGCTTTATATAGATGGACTTTATAAAGTAGTATTATGAAATTTACTAAGCTACTATTACCTGAGCAGAGGATTATGTTGGATAAGTTTAGTTCTGGCAAGATAACCTCATAATTACTCAACCAGTTCTTAATACTAAGGTAAACATTCCTGGATTCTATACAGTTAACAAAGAAGTGTTCTACAGATTCAAGGAAGATAAAACAAAAGGAACATCTTGGAGAGTCTATAAGTTTAAATTTGTACAACTGCTTATTTAAATAGAGACAGTTATTTAAAAGTTTATACTGGAACCAGCGCAACCCAGTATCTATAGTAGTTTTATAAATATGAGAATAGACTTCCTTCCACTCAATGTCCGGGCTTGAAAGTTTTTCACTTAAACTTTTTTGTGCTGTAGGGGCCATGAATTTCCTACTTATCAATTTCGAATAGATTTGTTTTGATTTGACTTTATCTAGTCCTATAGGTTTCCCTTCTAGGAGAATGTACTTCCCCCCTGGCAGATCAAAGACTTTTAGTTCCTTATCTTTCAGAATAGATTTCCATTTTTGTGGAAGGGCATGTATAATACCCATCCATAGCAAAAAATCCTTGTTCTCCATTCCTTTTGCATGAACGTAATCCCAGTTAAAACCTGAATTATTTTCCCCAAATATGGTGAACCCTTAAAAAGCCCTTATCTACCATTCTTAAAATGTTACGAGAGTCTATATTAATACGTATGTAAGAATTATTCCATAAGGGTTGTCTTAATACATCCTCTGGCTCATTAATCAACGACTGACTAACCGATCCCCAAGCGTTTAGAATGTCCTCATGAAACCTTGGTATATTTTTGGGAATTTTTGTGCAGTCAAAATTTTCATCGATACATGATGTACCGCCTATTTCTTCTATGTATTTACGGGGTATGACCTTCCAATAATTTTTCCCTTCGTCCAAAAATTTTTGGGCCCATTTAATCCGTTGAGTGATAATCAAACTCTCAAAAACTCTATTGTTTTCTATTGTTTCATTAGTGCTATTTAGTACTAATTAGTTATTTAGTTTTCAAGCTTTTCTAAATTGCACTCTACTGATTCGCTTTTTGCGAACATTAAAAGCCATCTATGACGTCATACTCTCAAAGCGTCAGACAGCACAGGCAACCCAACGGCACTTTTATAGAGAAAAACGAGCCTTACGAGACGCCTGCGGAGGAGGCTAGATACGTTCAGTACTGCCTATTTCACTGGATAGTGCTGTCCAGCATTCACACAATCGTCCCCATGCAGCCCTGTACATTTCTTCTACTGCATTACTGAAATTCACTCTGTTTATTATATTCCTATGGAGCTAAAGGTTTGTACGGTTAGGGACGTTTGTTGTTCTGCTCGCAGGGTAGTTTCTTGTCCAATTCGGACTTATTTTGACTTGATTAAAAAGTGGTTAGGTATGTGCGGCGAGATGTTCAGACCTGGACCCTGTTTTTGGAATTTGTCACTCGAAAACCTGGATTTACGAATTTCCCAAATAAAAAAACCTGGATTTACGAATTTTTATTTACGATCTGATACGATGCAGTCTTCAGAATATTTTGTCAGACTAACACTCTAACACCTTTACGGCGTCTGACTGACGCCAGTATTATTGTTCATGCGGAGTTTTACTGAAACGCCGATACCACATTATACAAATTATTAAAAATTAATAAATGTTTTTTAGGCTATAACCTGGATTAATGATTTTTATGCGTTCATTTAACCTGGATTAGAGAATAAAATGGCCCAAAACCTGGACCATGTACCGCCGCACATATATATCATGTAATTATTGGGAGTAAACCCCCCCCCCCCCCCCCCCCCCCCCCCCCCCCCCCCCCCCCCCCCCCCCCCCCCCCCCCCCCCCCGGGTTCATTTTACGTTAATAAAAATCATTGTTCTCTGCAGGAATTAATTGTGATCTTCAGTATTTGAATAATTTAACTTAATAGTGATAATACAACCATAAGAAAGGTTGGATTGGCTATGCAATTACCTTCTCGCGTCATGATCGAAGAAAACGCTTTGCAATGTTTATAAATTCATGCTGTTTTTGCTTGGGCTTCCTGTGTCTAAAAACCGGTCTTCCTGTGCTTTACTAAAATAAACATGGCGTCCAAGCAAGAACTTTTTCTTCGCGCGTTACAGTAGGCCTACAGCAGCAGTAAAGGGAATACCTGTACTAATTCAACTTCTAAAATTTCAAAGGATTGAGTTCATATGTCAGTAAAGCATGGAAGCGAAGTCCGACAACAAGAATCAGACTTCCATCATCAGTAAAATTATATTAAAAGGTACGATCGAGTCGCTTTAATTTTAAAATAAAACTATTTTTAGAGTGAATTGTACTATGATTATATTCTTTTCTCTGTTCAATATTTGGAATATCAGAAATTGATCCCTGTTTCGTTTCTGGTTTCGTTTCGGTGTTTCGCTGTTTAGTACAGCCCAGTTGAGGCTTGATCTAGAATTTTGAAACAACTTCAGGAACATAAAGAGCGGCATTGCTGTGGATTTTGTAAATGCTTGTAAACATGAGAGGCCTTATCCATAGCAAGATGCTCACGTACGCGTGTGAAAAAATGTCGGTAGGTTTCGCCGACATAACAGGCATTACAACCTGCACAAGATAATTTGTAAACAACACGCGAACGTAGCCCGCTGGGGACTGGGGACAGGGTCCTTCACGCTAAGCATACTGCCTATTTTGAAAGATGTACAAACAAGTTTTATATCTAGATTGATGCAATAGTGTTTGATGTGGCGGCGAATGCGCTTTTGTGTTACCCCAGAGGGGAAAAAAACACATGAAGGGAGTTTAAAATAGTATGTTGGTACTTGCATCGAGAAGCTCGTCGCTGCTTCGCAGCTCGCTCGCCGCTTCGCGGCTCAAAAGTACGGTAAGGGAGAGTCAGTGTAGGTCAGTGCCTCTGGGACCAGGGTAGTTGGTGCTTTGTCGAGATCTAAAATAATTGACTGAGAAGTGCTAGCAGTCCTAGTGACATACTGATTGATAATGTTCTCAATTAAGTGAGATGGAAAGAGCTTTTTCTTTAGAATATGTACAAGTTTCTTAATATCCTCATGAAAACCTAGCGAGGTGTTATTGATCTTGAATGCGCTGTCAACTAGAGTCCTGATGAGACCTAATTTATAAGAGTATGAAGTAAAACTAAAGAAATTAGTTAACAGGCCTGTAAACGTGTTTTTGCGATAAATCCTAGTGACGACAGAAAGCGAGCTGTTATCAATATAAACATCCAAAAAGGGTAATCTGCGATTAGATTCCTTTTCCATCGTGAACCTAATGTTAGGACGTCGGGAGTTGATGTAGTTGAAAAAGAAAATAGCATCAGACTCCGAATCGAACAAAAAAAAGTGTCGTCTACATACCGACGATAAAATAAGACATCCGAATCGTGGTAGTCATCTAGTCAAACCCTTTCATGGTGTCCCATGAAGAGTTTGGCAAGGACAGGCCCGAGGGGAGATCCCATCGCTACTCCGTCAATTTGATCGTATAGAAAGAGTCTTTAAAGACAAAAAGTGTTTGTGAGGTAGCTATTAAATACAGTTCTTTGAGTTCACCTTGGGTTAACTTCAGGCTAGGATTTCCTTTAACGATATACTGGACTGCAAGTTCAATACTCTCAATAAATGATGAGATAAACTTTCGACGTCGTATGATACCATAAATTAAACTTGCCATTCATAGACAAGCCTTGAATATCACGTACAAAAGTGAAAGAATCAGTGGAGCATAGTTCAGCTGGGATATGTGGTTGCAAAAGACTACATAGATACTTTGAGAGGTTTTAATTGTAAGTTCCAATTGAGGAGACGATCGGGCGAAACGTCGGAATAGGTCCCGGGACAGCTAAAGAAAAGCTCGCAGAAGAGTCGACATTCGTTCTTGGGCAGTGTAAATATAATGAACTATAGCAACTTTTTCTTAGCGTTACGAGAAGTAACCGGCGAGACCAAACAAAATACTAACTTGCCAATTTTCAACAATGTCGAGGCTATTCTTTTTCTAACTCTCTCTTCTGCTCCTTTTTGTTTGGCTTTGGATAAGCTGGTAGCTTCATAGTATTTCCTGGCGTCTTTTGGAAGTATTTCCAAGTGTTTGTTGATGAATGCAACTATGGCTCTGTAGTCCTTATGGTGCGATTCAAATGCACTTTGAATCAGCAAATCTTCTTCATCAGAAAAATGGCGTCTGTTGTAGTGTTGACCTCGACCAAGAATCTCACTCGATCAGTTCTATGCAGAAGTCAAACGCAAGGACGGCGAAGACAATGAGCCACAATCTTTAAGAATTATGCAGAGGGCCATTGAGCATCATTTGAAGTAGAATAATTATCATTTGAGTATAGTATTTACCCAGGCAATTTCGAAGGTCATTTCCTTTCGACAGCAGGGCAAGCTAATGATCCCAAAACTACACCGGCCGTATGTTCAATTACTACTCAAAAGAACAATCAGCACCAGTAAAAAAGCGATGTTGCGGGCTTTTCTGTGTGATTCTGACGACGAGAAAGAGAATAAAGAAGGACTTTTGTACCAAGTGTCGAGTGGATTGTTCAACTGACTTTGCATGTGCTCAATCGTTCATTGCGCACTACTCGTCACGTGACATTTTGCAATAAAATTTACAGTCGTTGTTTATGTTTTCCGGTATTGAATGAGTGTAGATTTCACAATGGATATAATTAAGTGGTAATTGAACTGAGTGGAGTGCAATTTTGGTCTGAAATCAAACTTGCAATTACATGTACAAATCGCACTCCCGCTACGCGGTCGTACGATTTTGTAATCGCGCGTTTGATTTCAGACCAAATTGCACTCCACTCAGTTCAATTACCATTATTAATCCTCCTCGCTAGGTGGATTAAATTTAACCCTAGGTTTAATCCTGGATTAGCGCTAATCGGCCTTTCAGGAACCGGGGCCTCAGGTGGCAAAGTCAGTTACTAATTCATACTCACATCACATCACCTCTCCCAAAAACAGTTTTTCACCAAGAGAAAATCATTTTCGGAATAATACGTGGTGTGGGACTCGGAATACGTGTGAACTCAACAGAGCGGAAAAACTGCAAAGCTGCTGTTTTCATACAGTTTCCATTAACTGGCAATGATACATCAAAAACTGCAATTGATAGATTTGTGCTACCATTACTCAAAACTTGTGACAAAATCTTATCAAGTTACAGTAAAGCTTCTCGGAGATATTTACGAAAACGATGTTTTTTCTGCTGATCAAAATGCCACCTCTCCCAAAGTACAAGGCCTTATATCTCTGAGACACATTCACCGAATTTTGGTGGCATTTGATATTTTGTTATTTGAGCATAAAAGGGCTTGTATACAACATATTGAACTTAACGACCTATATGTGTCCTTATTAGAAGAGGCTATAAAACGTTTTTCGAATTCCGCTCTGTTTGTGGACTCGGGAAAAAAAATCACCAAAAATCGTCAACGTTTTTGGTTCTCCATTTGGACATTATTATTAGCAGAAGGTCGTTCAATTGCTACAAAAAACAGTATTGGCGAAAAGAAAATCATTTGGGAAGTAGTACGTCGCCTTGGCTCAGAGTAGGTGTGCACTTGGACCAAAAATGGACCAAAAATCGCAAAACATTATTTCGCTCTAATTCGCATATAACTAGTGGACCCTTGTACATAATGTTCAAAAACGTTGTTAGGACGATGAGATAGTCATTTTCAGTGCCACAGTTACTCTGCAGTTAGAGTGAGTGTGGACTTAGACAAATTAAAATGGACCAAAAGTCGGAACACTTGTTGGTTCCCAATTAGAATATTAGCAACAGAACGTGGTTCAAAATGCTCAAGAAAACAGTATCCGCGGACAGGAAATCATTTACACAGTAGTACCTCGTCTTGGCTGAGAGTAACTCGGCTCTCGTATCGTTCGTTCTCTTTATCGTTGTCAATCAATATTCGCCTGTCGTTACAAAATGTGAGTATGCACTATGTTTTTGACGGTATTTTTCGACTAGAAACATCATTTGGAGAAATTTAATATCTTTCTGGTGATACGTTTACGGGCTTCTTATTTTACAGAACATCCAAGACTCGACTTCTTCTTGCACTATTACGTTCTCAGTGGTAAGTATAAGAGTATTTTTTCTGTTTCGGAGCTGACATGACTGAAATGATTGGCGTTGAAACTACAACAAGAAAGCTGTATTGGAGCTTCGGTTTTCAGTGTGAACAGTTGAATGCTTTTACCTTGTAGGAGCGACGTTGTACCACTCTGCATGTAGTTTCTTGAAAACGGTATTCATTGCTTTTGAACACAGTGAAAACATATTTCTTACTATTTCAATATTTTTCGTATTGCCTTTACGATCGTTTTCTACCAAAAGGACTCCACACGTGGCACTGAAATTACTTTCACATTCGTGTTTCACGTTCAATTCTCTAACTTTCATATTCTTTTCAGGTTCTTTGAGTTCACTCTCGACGTCAACGTTCCTGGTAAGTATGTATTGTTGCTCAGGAATCACATTACATTATCAATTTTGTTTCTAACTGTATTGTCATGTTTTCAGTTACAACAACAGTACCTAATCAATGCCTCCCTGTTGTCGCGATACCACCACGTCGAACACATCGACTCGTCTCTCGATGTCCCTATCCATCCGGGAGCTACCGAATCAACAAATTGTCTTTTTTTCCTCTTGGTCTGACTTATGTCTTCGACAGATAACGTATGTCAAGCATTATACTATTATATCGTTTGCCTGATCAGCTTCGTGATGTTCTTGTCATGTCATCAATATCAAATGCCATGTTCATTATATCATGCACATTTTTATATACTCTTTATAGTGGTTCAAGTGTCTCGAATCTTGCTCTGACTTTTGTGACTTTTGTGATCAACTATGTAATTTGTATTATATATATACGGCTCTCTGGAAGAGCACATTTTGAAGAGACACCGTATTTTTAAATAAAGATTATCATCATTCATTATGTTTTCAATTTCTGCGCGCGGAACTACGAGTTGATACCAGCGGCATTACATTAATTTCTCACAATGCCGTGTATTTTTGCATCTCACAGTGAAATTCCACGGGAGGAAACTGAATATATAATGAATTTTGTACTTGTGCCTGTGTGTATACATGTGTGAATGACTTCCTTATTATGATAATCTCAATGTCTTGCTATCTAGCCCGATTAGCTCTTTTGGTTATTAATTATTTTGGTAATTAATTATATTATTGTAAATCCTGTGGTATTGCAAAAATAAATTGAATTGAATTGAATTGAATCACATGACTTTATTGTAGTATTGTAGTCTTTTCATCTGGACATCCTTTTTGAGAATGACTGTATGTCTCAATGAGCAATCAACTCTAGTCAAAAACTACCAAGTATGAAAAGAGATAAACATTTATTAATAAGTGAAGTTTAGAAAACGAGAGGCCGTGTTGTATCGGTAAATATAGATACGAGGCGAAGCCGAGTATCTATATACCCGATACAACACGGCATCGAGTTTTCTAAACGACTTCTAAAACCCAACATTCATTTAAACTGATATTTAATAATTTCCGATGGAAAAGGTTAAAGAAAATCACAAATTTGTAGGTAGGAGATGTCTGTGACACTGCGATCATGCGCACTGAACACCACAATTCGTCGCACATTTGAAAGAGGTATTATAGGTGTCATTAGGAACCTAGTAATATTACATTCCAAAATTGCCCATGTGAAGGTCAGTGATGCGATACTAAAACTGAGACCTTTGCATACAGGCCTGTGTTTCGGGTAGTCAGTTCTAGAACTGATTAATGAAACATGAGTGTTCTATCACTTTTAGTTATAACACTCATGTTTATGCATGAGTGTTATAACTAAAAGTGATAGAACATCATGTTTTATTAATCAGTTCTATAACTAAAACCTGACAGGTCTGTACGGGGGTATAAAGGTCCATGCACCTGCCTGACCAAATGGTCAGCTCCCATTGGCCTAATAGCTCATGAATTATTAATGAGTTTTAGAAATTCAGCTATTACACAAAACTGCCTTCAAGGCAAAAACTCAACATATTCATTGTTCAGTGCGGTCAAGCATTCGAAATGATAATCTTTTCATCTCAATCAGATATTTAACAATTATTCCCCTCAAGCTAGTGTCGGTGAAGTAATGTTTCAAAGCCGAGAATGAGGACTAGACAGGGTTTCCAGTCCGAGGCGAAGCCGACTTCTCATACTCATTAATTATTACATGCAATGGCCTAAAGGCAATAAATAAAGAGTTGCAAGATTTTAGCCCGGAAAAGCAAGAATTCCAGTCTGCATATTCTCTGCTCATGCGCAGAGTCGAGTACATCGTATATAAAGAATATCCCACATGTGTTGGATTCTTGAGTAGCATGAAGTAGAGCCTGCTTTCAGATTGAATCTCATTCGGACAGAGTGGTACTCTGTCCAAGGTCCCGATGATTGTCATATGAGGGATAAGAACTCAGGAAAGAGTACTTTGAAATGATTTCAAAGTCCTTGAAATGCATTTCAAAGTACTCTAGAGCGGACTTTCCGGGGTTTCCAGGTCCATCATGTGACCGGATTTGATGCACCGGATTGGGCGATTTTATATTTTACGCCCACTTCAAGATGGCGGATATGGCCGAGATGGCCTGGAATCTACTAATATGAGCAGCTCAACTTCCGGTGAATCGTCTTTGTATTTTCTTCGAGTTCACATAGAGTAATTCTTGGCAATTTCTTTGTTGGCTAAACTGCAATTGCAATAAATGTTGAAGGTTATACATATTTGGCGGAGAAATCGTGTCCGAAACAAGCCGCAATTGTATGTATTTATTATACTGCATGGCTATCTAACGGATTGTTCCTCTCAAAACACTTTAAAGAAGATCCAGCTTTATGTGATAGTTTCTACTCATGCATCGATCACTGCGGTAAAACGCTTGCTTTTTAGTGGGCGCGTAAAATGCGAAGTGAGCTCACACTTTACGCCCACTAAAAAGCAAGCGTTTTACCGCAGTGATCGATGAGTAGAAACTTTCACATAAAGCTGGACTTTTTTAAAGTTTTTTGAGGGGAACAATGGCCGTTGGATAGCCAGTAAGTAAATGAAATGCAGTGGCTATTCGTACGGTAACCGTACGCCGACTCTGATTTTGTTATTCGTACCGTTGAGTCGATTATTTCTATGATTTTATGAAAAGTTGAAGAAACGTATTGAATCCAAACTATCCTATCTTTGTTAAGATACAAAGCGATTCAGAACAGCTTTATGAATTTCGATGCCAAGTTTTGGTTTATAATACGCTGGGCACAGTAGGAGACTGAATAATTTAATTCTGGCGTGACACATCAGACTGCCGTACGCCGAATCTCATTTGTTATTCGCAAGAGTCGAATTTTTCCACGATAAAGCATGTTTTATCTTATGCCGCTGTCTTGATGTTTAGTTGTCTTACAATACTTACCGCTTTTACGACTTTGCATTGGCATTTAAAATTCTACTCGCGTACGAATATATCCGCAATGGATCGTTTTATTTCAGACAATAAATACATACAATTGCGGATTGTTTGCGACGATTTCTCCTCCAAATATGTATAACCTTTCAACATTCGGAAAAAAAACAAAGAAAATGACAAGAATACTGAACTCTATGTGCAAATACGATTCACCGGAAGTTGAGCTGCTCATATTAGTAGATTCCAGGCCATCTCGGAAATATCCGCCATCTTGAAGTGGGCGTAAAATATAAAATCGCCCGGATTGGCTGGTTACCTCATGAATAATTAATGAGTTTGAGAAGATTGTTTTAGTATACAGCTATTTCAAAAAACGTTGAATACTGCATACTGAATAGTACATTCCAAGACCAAAGGGCATTGTGGGCCTCGTTATTTTGAAATAAAAAGTAAATATACAGCGATTTGTTCGCCATATGGAGCTAGTATATTGTTTCTGATGGAATACACAAAAAATAAAATAAATTATTATTATTTATATTACATTAGACAATATTACACGAGTCCCAAAATGCATTTCGGTCTTGGAATACGGTACACTATTTAGAATGCAGTATTCAGTATCAACGTTTTTTGAAATAGCTGTATACCACACAAGTGAATAGCTAGCCAAATATATAAAATTTGTTTTCAAGAAGAAGACACGCTCGCGAAACGCGACGCCATCTTGTTTTGCTCGTAAGTAAATAGCCAAGGATATCCCTAGTTTGATTAACCAATCACAGCGCACGAAAAGCACTATCGTAAAGTTCCGAAAGTAGCGACCCCCCGAAAGTAACAGTAAATTGATGCTTGCTAACAAATCCCGAAAGTAACGACCCCCCGAAAGTAGCGATGCTCCTCTAGAGCGATGATTAGATTAGATGACGAACAAGTAAACAGCAAGTAAAGAGCCAGAACATTTACTGCTGTACATAAACAAATGCAACAAAAGCAAGTCATGTTCTAGATCCTGTGAATATTCGTTGGTTCAGTTAAAATACCGTACACGATGTCGTTTAAGGTACACGGTATGGCTCCTAAAAGTTAACGATGTTAGCACCCCGAAAGTAGCGACTACCCGAAAGTAGCGACCACCCGAAAGTAACAGTTACCTAAGGTTGCTAAATCCGAAAGTAACGACCTCGCTACTTTCGGAACTTTACGGTATTCACTTACAAGTGTGGTATATAGCTAATTCAAATAACGTTGACGTTGAATGGTTTCAAGCGTACGCGCTGAGACCAAAGGGGATCATGGGAAATAATAAGTATTTCACAGTGGCAGGTCTGGCAGCATGGCGGCGAGCAATACATTCAATGTTCGATTGCGAGTTCTGAAAGAAAATAAAAGCAAATACGTCCCATGTATGGAGAGGGTGTCATCATATAAAGTCTATTTTTACCAAAAATGTAAAGATGAACTTTCAACATCAATAGATGATTCATTTGCGGCAGTGCAACTAGCGGAAGCACTGTCTTTGAATATTTTAATGTTAATTAGCGAGAAATCAGTTGCAAAAAGTATGTTGCAAAAATAACACCACATTATTAATTATTTCTAGCAAGTTCACGTTCATCAATCATCAGTGATGACGATGAAGACACATTCTCGAAACACATCAAGCGCCTCTAAGACATGCACGATCTACCTGAATTCAATTTGCGTTGTTGGGCAAGAATGCTCGTACTGATAAATGATCGAACGATTCAAATTACGCGGGCAAATTCTAAAATTTAAAGCAACAAAGATCAAAATGTTAGCACAAGCATGCTCTGTAACTGTTGTCTGGACGTTCCACAGAACTCTTAGACTATTACGAGGTAAACAGCGACTTCTTCAGTTTTGAAATTGAGAAATTGTACCATCCAAACAACTCTCCAGCGAAGGTCTTCACTGTACGACTTTAAAGTCTACGAAGTCTGTCAGGAAATAAGCTTAATGTTCGAGTCTGGAAATAACAATAAAATATTTCCCATGATCCCCTTTGGTCTCAGCGCGTACGCTTGAAGCCATTCAACGTCAACGTTAATTGAATTAGCTATATACTAATCACTCAACTTGTCCGCAATACCACTTATAATAATAATAATATATACTTATCAATCAGATATTAAAATTATCAAAGCTATTATTTTATCTGCCTATATATATATTCCTTTACATTTTGTTTCATTGTCTGTTGTAGATTGGCAGCATTAGAAGCAATCTAATACAAAAAGGTCACGCCTTTATTTCAAGCAGGTCTGGGCGTTGGCCTGTGGCACCACAAACAAGGCTAGTGTCAAAGGAGGGAGATGTAAATGTCGTCCAGTATCCAAGATGACAGGGAGGAGCGATGGCAGCGTGTGATTGTCCAGCATCATTAACCTCTCTCCATTCAGACAAATAAACCTTAGATTGTAAAACACGTTAGTTAGTGAGTTTCCTCGACTCTACAGCTACGATAATCAACGTATGCGGACACCAGAATTAAATGTTTATAGAAAAGCAAACCACAACACAAACAAGAAGAAAATAAACATATTAAACTTACTGTGACGTCAGATCATCTTGATAAGGTGTCAACAAATATTGATCAACACGATGATCTCCCAACGTCCCTGTCAACGTCAGCACTACATCACTGATTGGACTCAAGTTAAGAACCATCACCGTCACGGCCCCCCTGTCATACTGTCTGCATAATGTAAGGTGGATAAAAGCTATAGTTAACAGTTTGTAAGACCATCAACGTCGCGGTCATACTGTCTGCATAGTGTAAGGTGGATAAAAGCTATAGTTAACAGTTTGTATGACCATCAACGTCACGGCCCCCCTGTCATACTGTCTGCATAGTGTAAGGTAGATAAAAGCTATAGTTAACAGTTTGTAAGACCATCAACGTCACGGCCCCCCTGTCATACTGTCTGCATAATGTAAGGTGGATAAAAGCTTTAGTTAACAGTTTGTAAGACCATCAACGTCACGGCCCCCCTGTCATACTGTCTGCATAGTGTAAGGTGGATAAAAGCTATAGTTAACAGTTTGTATGACCATCAACGTCACGGCCCCCCTGTCATACTGTCTGCATAGTGTAAGGTGGATAAAAGCTATAGTTAACAGTTTGTAAGACCATCAACGTCACGGCCCCCCTGTCATACTGTCTGCATAATGTAAGGTGGATAAAAGCTTTAGTTAACAGTTTGTAAGACCATCAACGTCACGGCCCTCTGTCATACTGTCTGCATGGTGTAAGGTGGATAAAAGCTATAGTTAACAGTTTGTATGACCATCAACGTCACGGCCCCCCTGTCATACTGTCTGCATAGTGTAAGGTGGATAAAAGCTATAGTTAACAGTTTGTAGGACCATCAACGTCACGGCCCCCTTGTCATACTGTCTGCATGGTGTAAGGTGGATAAAAGCTATAGTTAACAGTTTGTATGACCATCAACGTCACGGCTCCCCTGCCATACTGTCTGCATAGTGTAAGGTGGATAAAAGTTATAGTTAACAGTTTGTAAGATCATCAACGTCACGGCCCTCTGTCATACTGTCTGCATGGTGTAAGGTGGATAAAAGCTATAGTTAACAGTTTGTATGACCATCAACGTCACGGCTCCCCTGTCATACTGTCTGCATGGTGTAAGGTGGATAATAGCTATGGTTTTTATAACTCATAGTATGGTTTATATCTTACCCTGATTTAGTATCGGTACAGTGAGCATATACTCTGACAATCCTCTTCTCATCCAAACCGTTCTTCACATTCAACACTTTTTGTCCAACAAATCGTTTGTGCAGCAGTGATAACCAGTAGTTCTACAAAACAAGATTGGATTATGAAACAGTTATTATCAATTTGGTAGTATGTAATGTCTTAATGCAATACGATCGAGGTACAGATAAGTAATTGACACAAATTAATAATAATAATAATAATAATAATAGCTCTTTATTTATTAAGAAGACAAACGTAAGACATACTGGAGTAGGATTCAAGCCATCGTCTACTAGAGCATAATTTCCATGAAAAAATGTCTGTTTAACAGCAATTTCTGCTCCCAAACGAGCTGCAAGTCCCAGCTTGTCCATCCAACTTATAAAATAATAAGAAGAAAAATATTAAACAATTTGCGCCTTTTTTGATGGGTTTCCTGTGGTAGAGCGCGCGCGTGCGCATATATAATACGTATTATGTTGGGTTCCCTGTGTTGAGTAACGTATAATGTTGGGCTTCCTGTGTGCGTACCCGCAGAAAGTGCATATTGAAACAAGGTATGAAACTCCAGTCACGTGACAAATATGTTTTTGCTCCTAATTTTGTCATTGTGACGTGAAAATTCAATTTTTCTTCAAATGTCTAAACTTTACCGTATTCTCGAAACACTTTATAAATTTCAGTCTAACTTCATGAATACCTTGTTTCAATATGCACTCTCTGGGGGCGCGTCTTGCGGGACGCACACAGGATGCCCAACTTTATACGTTACTCAACACAGGGAACTCAACATAATACGTATTATATATGCGCGCACGCGAGTTCTACCACAGGAAACCCATTTAAAAAAATACGAAAATATCTTTGTATTGAATTATTTAGTAGCCTCAGAAGCAATGGACCTTTTCGTAGTTTCCCAGAATGCTTCATGATTCTGCGCGCGCAAGCGAGGTCAGGGGGGAAAATATTTAGAATTGATCGTGTATTGAGGAAAATATGACTACTGTATCTAATCAAGAACAGGAAACAACTATATTCTTTGCTTGAGAATTTGCATCTATCTTTATAATTCTTCTTACGCACTTTTAATATTAAAAGTCAAAGTTTTCTACTGAATTTCTTCATTCTCTCTTAATATTTTTGATCTATTTTGTACCCTGACCTCGCTTGCGCACGCAGAATCATGAAGCATTCTGGGATACTACGAAAAGGTCCATGGTTGAGCTGCCTGTGCTTTTACCGTAAAATGATTGTAAATCTGATACAACACGGCCGATCATGCATGTTGTAAACACTACAGTTAATCACGGCATATAGTTCAGCCTCCATATGTTTGATTTGCCACGTTAGTTACAGCTTTTGGTGCCTAAATGGCCTAGTTGTTGGTTCTAATAGGGGCAGGGTACCCGATCATTTTGAGATTCACTGGCCTTGCGTGCAAGATTGTTCAGTGCTGTAATCACTGTAATCAAGTGTGTTCACTCTAATCACTATATTCACTTGATTACAGTGAATACAAGGAACACAGGGATACTAGTGAGTTCTAGGTAGGTGAGTATCGTAACGCACACAGGACAGTTCTAGGTAGGTGAGTAACGTAACGCACACAGGACAGTTCTAGGTAGGTGAGTATCGTAACGCACACAGGAAAGTTCTAGGTAGGCGAGTATCGTAACGCACACAGGACAGTTCTAGGTAGGTGAGTATCGTAACGCACACAGGACAGTTCTAGGTAGGTGAGTATCGTAACGCACACAGGACAGTTCTAGGTAGGTGAGTATCGTAACGCACAGGACACAGGAGTATCGTAACGCTAGGTAGGTGAGTATCGTAACGCACACAGGACAGTTCTAGGTAGGTGAGTATCGTAACGCACACAGGACAGTTCTAGGTAGGTGAGTATCGTAACGCACACAGGACAGTTCTAGGTAGGTGAGTATCGTAACGCACACAGGACAGTTCTAGGTAGGTGAGTATCGTAACGCACACAGGACAGTTCTAGGTAGGTGAGTATCGTAACGCACACAGGACAGTTCTAGGTAGGTGAGTATCGTAACGCACACAGGACAATTCTAGGTAGGTGAGTATCGTAACGCACACAGGACAATTCTAGGTAGGTGAGTATCGTAACGCACCCAGGATAGTTCTAGGTAGGTGAGTATCGTAACGCACACAGGACAATTCTAGGTAGGTGAGTATCATAACGCACACAGGACAGTTCTAGGTAGGTGAGTATCATAACGCGCACACAGGTCAGTTCTAGGTAGGTGAGTATCGTAACGCACACAGGACAGTTCTAGGTAGGTGAGTATCGTAACGCACACAGGACAATTCTAGGTAGGTGAGTATCGTAACGCACACAGGACAGTTCTAGGTAGGTGAGTATCGTAACGCACACAGGACAATTCTAGGTAGGTGAGTATCGTCACGCGCACACAGGTCAGTTCTAGGTAGGTGAGTATCGTAACGCACACAGGACAGTTCTAGGTAGGTGAGTATCGTAACGCACACAGGACAGTTCTAGGTAGGTGAGTAACGTAACACGCACAGGACAATTCTAGGTAGGTGAGTATCGTAACGCGCACATAGGTCAGTTCTAGGTAGGTGAGTATCGTAACGCACACAGGACAGTTCTAGGTAGGCGAGTATCGTAACGCACACAGGACAGTTCTAGGTAGCGGAGTATCGCAACGCAAACAGGACAATTCTAAGGTAGGTGAGTATCGTAACGCACACAGGACAGTTCTAGGTAGGTGAGTAACGTAACGCACACAGGACAGTTCTAGGTAGGCGAGTATCGTAACGCACCCAGGACAGTTCTAGGTAGGTGAGTATCGTAACGCACACAGGACAGTTCTAGGTAGGTGAGTAACGTAACACACACAGGACAATTCTAGGTAGGTGAGTATCGTAACGCGCACATAGGTCAGTTCTAGGTAGGTGAGTATCGTAACCCACACAGGACAGTTCTAGGTAGGCGAGTATCGTAACGCACACAGGACAGTTCTAGGTAGGCGAGTATCGTAACGCACCCAGGATAGTTCTAGGTAGGTGAGTATCGTAACGCACACAGGACAATTCTAGGTAGGTGAGTATCGTAACGCACACAGGACAGTTCTAGGTAGGTGAGTAACGTAACGCACACAGGACAGTTCTAGGTAGGTGAGTATCGTAACGCACACAGGACAGTTCTAGGTAGGTGAGTATCGTAACGCACACAGGACAATTCTAGGTAGGTGAGTATCGTAACGCACACAGGACAGTTCTAGGTAGGTGAGTATCGTAATGCACACAGGACAATTCTAGGTAGGTGAGTATCGTAACGCACACAGGACAGTTCTAGGTAGATGAGTATGGATGGCACGGTTCTTGCCATCCAATGGATTTCCTAAACAAAATATTTAATAGAAAAACATTATGCGCAATTAGAGTCACGTGACCTCTTAGTGCCTATTCTCCCAGTGATCTACAATCGTATAGACAGGAGATTAATTGGGAAGGGATGGTAGACTATATGAAAACGTCTACAACACACAATAATAAAAGTCAATTGACATACGTAAATGTAGCTACATATCTGTTGGACATCCCATATGCTCCCCCTCCCCAGGCAGTTGCTGTCTCGCCCATCCAGTGACGTGTATTAGGAGCTGCCTTTAACAATACGCTGTTCAGTAATTGGAGCTGGTGTAACAAGTAGTCAAGGATTTCTGGATCATAGAAATCTTGTAATTCACATGTTCTTGAGCTAAAGTAGTATCTGGAGGTTAAAAAAGGAAAGTGAGTACTGCGTCTGAAGCTTGGCAGTCGACATTTTTGTTTCTCTAGGTTCTGGTCTTCCTTCCACACGCAAACTCCTCGTAAACACCGGCTTTCCAAAGTGAAAACGCTACGACAACACTGGTGCTATCTGTCTGCTAATATAGTACAGTACTAATGGTGTATCTATTCACTTACTGGTGCTAGCTGTCTGCTAATATAGTACAGTACTAATGGTGTATCTATTCACTTACTGGTGCTAGCTGACTGCTAATATATAGTACAGTACTAATGGTGTATCTATTCACTTACTGGTGCTAGCTGTCTGCTAATATAGTACAGTACTAATGGTGTATCTATTCACTTACTGGTGCTATCTGTCTGCTAATATAGTACAGTACTAATGGTGTATCTATTCACTTACTGGTGCTAGCTGTCTGCTAATATAGTACAGTACTAATGGTGTATCTATTCACTTACTGGTGCTAGCTGTCTGCTAATATAGTACAGTACTAATGGTGTATCTATTCACTTACTGATGCTAGCTGACTGCTAATATAGTACAGTACTAATGGTGTATCTATTCACTTACTGGTGCTAGCTGTCTGCTAATATAGTACAGTACTAATGGTGTATCTATTCACTTACTGGTGCTAGCCGACTGCTAATATAGTACAGTACTAATGGTGTATCTATTCACTTACTGGTGCTAGCTGTCTGCTAATATAGTACAGTACTAATGGTGTATCTATTCACTTACTGGTGCCATGTGATTGCATCAACAGCATTTAAAGCAACAGATAAAAACCTGACAGAACAAAACATACTGGTATTAAGCTTGGTTTACATTGCAACATAAACAAAATACACAGACTCAGTGCACATTACTCATGATCAGTATGCTATGTTACCTACGTGTATTCATGCTTATGTCGCTAGTATAATCCATTTGCGGGAGTATGTTAACTTGTATACATATTTATAATTATTAAATAAACTTGAAACTTGAACTTGAAACTTGAGGCTTTACACGCTAGATTATATAATTCATATGAAAAAAATGCTCATTCTTACATATTTGTTCTTCTGAGGATGTGTGAACAAGACTTCAAAAGTTCCATGTAGTAAATGATGCACGGAACAAACCAAATTCTGCCACAGCTAGGCGACAACAATGTTAAACTTACTCCTTCAAGAACTCCATTGAATTATTCTTTGGTCTTGTGAGATCAGGTCCGACCATGAATTTTCCATACTTTGGATTTTTGTTCAGAATTTCTCTTAAGGTCACAAAATCTCTGCCTAGACGTTTGGCATCAATAGCTTTACCAAATCTACCAAGATTGTCTGGTTCTAAAATTAACAACATTTAAAAAGTGTGATGGATACATTGGTATAGGGTGACAGATACATTGGTATAGGGTGATGGATACATTGGTATAGGGTAACAGATACATTGGTATAGGGTGATGGATACATTGATATAGGGTGATGAATACATTGCTATAGGGTGACAGATACATTGGTATAGGGTGATGGATACATTGATATAGGGTGATGGATACATTGGTATAGGGTGACAGATACATTGGTATAGGGTGATGGATACATTGATATAGGGTGATGGATACATTGGTATAGGGTGACAGATACATTGGTATAGGGTGACAGATACATTGGTATAGGGTAACAGATACATTGGTATAGGGTGATGGATACATTGATATAGGGTGATGGATACATTGGTATAGGGTGACAGATACATTGGTATAGGGTGATGGATACATTGATATAGGGTGATGGATACATTGGTATAGGGTGACAGATACATTGGTATAGGGTGATGGATACATTGATATAGGGTGATGGGTACATTGGTATAGGGTGACAGATACATTGGTATAGGGTGATGGATACATTGATATAGGGTGATGGATATGTTGTAGTTCAAAATGATCCCTTGGTTCAATTTAAATTAAACCAGTTCAATTTAAATTAAACCGGTTCAATTTAAATTAAACCGGTTCAATTTAAATTGAACTGGTTTAATTTGGAATTTTAGGGGGGGGAGTCCTAAAAAGAACTAAATAATTTTCACCTCCCTCCCTCCCTTCTCTCTCTATCTTCTCCCCTCTCATCTACCTAACTGTCTGTCTGTCTAACTATCTAGAACTAATATCTAATTAGCATTTTTTTTTTAATAAATATCCTACCTGACAGGGACTTGAACCCCTTACCTTTGGCTTGCTATCCCAAGACCTTAACCACTTGACCATCCAAGATTTCGTTGGAAGTAATGCATTGCGCATTATTAATAAACCTAAACCTAAGATAAAATCTCCCCTAATACTAACCCTAAACCTAACCCCAAGGTACTTCATTACTATATAGTCTTCCCCAATACTAACCCTAAACCTACATGTAACCCCAAGGTACTTAATATAAAGCCTTCCCTGATACTAACCCTAAACCTAACCCCAAGGTACTTGATATAAAGCCTTCCTTCAAAATGATTTGAACCAGTTCAAAACAAATTGAACCAGTTCAAAATAATTTGAACCAGTTCAAAATAAATTAAACCAGTTCAAAATAATTTGAACCAAAAATCATTTTGAACCACAACAGATACATTGGTATAGGGTGACAGATACATTGGTATAGGGTGATGGATACATTGGTATAGGGTGACAGATACATTGGTATAGGGTGACAGATACATTGGTATGACAGATACATTGGTGGGTGATGGATACATTGATATAGGGTGATGGGTGATGGATACATTGGTATAGGGTGACAGATACATTGGTATAGGGGTGACAGATACATTGGTATAGGGTATAGGGTGAGATACATTGGTATAGGGTGACATTGGTATAGGGTGATGGATACATTGGTATAGGGTGATGGATACATTGGTATAGGGTGATGGATACATTGGTATAGGGTGACAGATACATTGGTATAGGGTGACAGATTTGGTATAGGGTGACAGATACATTGGTATAGGGTGATGGATACATTGATAGGGTGATGGGTGATGGATATACATTGGTATAGGGTGACAGATACATTGGTATAGGGTGATGGATACATTGGTATAGGGTGATGGATACATTGGTATAGGGTGACAGATACATTGGTATAGGGTGACAGATACATTGGTATAGGGTGATGGATACATTGGTATAGGGTGACAGATACATTGGTATAGGGTGACAGATACATTGGTATAGGGTGATGGATACATTGGTATAGGGTGATGGATACATTGGTATAGGGTGATGGATACATTGGTATAGGGTGATGGACACATACATTGGTATAGATACATTGAGTGATGGATACATTGGTATAGATGGATACATTGGTATAGGGTGATGGATACATTGGTATAGGGTGATGGATACATTGGTATAGGGTGACAGATACATTGGTATAGGGTGATGGATACATTGGTATAGGGTGATACATTGGATACATTGGTATAGGGTGATGGATACATTGATATAGGGTGATGGACACATTGGTATAGGGTAACAGATACATTGGTATAGGGTGACAGATACATTGGTATAGGGTGATGGATACATTGGTATAGGGTGATACATTGGTATAGGGTGACAGATACATTGGTATAGGGTGATATTGGTATAGGGTGATGGATACATTGGTATAGGGTGATGGATACATTGGTATAGGGTGATGGATACATTGATATAGGGTGATGGATACATTGGTATAGGGTGACAGATACATTGATACATTGATGGATACATTGGTATAGGGTGACAGATACATTGGTATAGGGTGACAGATACATTGGTACATTGGTATAGGGTGACAGATACATTGGTATAGGGTGACAGATACATTGGTATAGGGTGACAGATACATTGGTATAGGGTGACAGATACATTGGTATAGGGTGATGGATACATTGGTATAGGGTGATGGATACATTGGTATAGGGTGATGGATACATTGGTATAGGGTGATAGATACATTGGTATAGGTGTATAAGTTTCAGTGGGTACATTGGTATAGGCCGGGTGAACTCAGAGGGTGCATATTGGTAAATAGGGTAATGGATACAATGGTAATATACTACAGTTTCAAATTGTTTTGCACCGCTGTATTCCTTGACAAAAGACACATGTTTGCATGGTTAGCCTCAAATCAGTGTAAATTATTCACAAATACCAACACGAATGCGAACAAATGTTGTTGACATTGGACAAAAGAACACCTCCTGCAGTCAACAGAGAATTCTTAGAATTATTTAATTTATAGTGATTGTAATTTTAAAGTTGTGAGGGTAAATACACGTTTATTAGTGCTATTCACTATTTAGAGGTTAATGCACTCGAGCGAGTGGGTTATCGGGATTTACCTGCACGATCAGTTCACTCAAGCATGTTAATTAAGGCCAGCTGGGTCTCTTAGCTATTTTTAAATTAGCATAAAATCAGTATTATTTTAGTATTTGGAGGAATATTCCACCGTTCAAGCTAAAACTTGACCAGATGTTTCACTTCCAGGTTTTCTTGAAAAGTTCATATTCATAAAGCCATAAGGTGACGTCACGTGATAAAGCATGTGGTCAAGAACTTTAGAAAAATTCAGTTGAAAATGGGCCATATAGAAACTGTATGCAGATCGAATAATGAATAACATGTTATCAAATGACATCCATAGTGGTCTTTGAAATTCTGCCTGGAATGGTTGTCCCCAGTAGTCTGTTAATGGCGTAATTTACAAAACAGGTCATGTGACCAAGTCAAAAATTAACATTTATTTTCTCTTTACTGTAATAGTGTGGACATCCATTCCAGACGGTTTCATAGACCGAATGCAATCATGGCATCCAATTTCAATTGCCATTAATTGTTCTGGACTGACTAGCCTCATGTTCATGTGGAAACACAACAGTATTTTCACCTGTATGAGAGGCTAGTCAGTCCAGAACAAATGGCAATTGAAATCGGATGCCATATTATTGCATTCGGTCTATGTTTATTGGTCTCTTTATTATAAGATTATACATTAAAAACGGCTGATAATCATAGTGATAAAGTCGGCCCATTTTGAAAATTGTGTTTTTCTACCTTAAACTGGTCACGTGACTACTAGAAGTCGACATCAACCAGCCCAAAATGTTAAGGAGCCTATAATTGTCATCTTAGACTTCAGCTTTCCACGAGAAAATATGAATGAAATATTCAAATTAATGTGATTTTCCCCGATCCTCTAAAGACCCAGGCCTTAACATAGACTTGAGCACTATAACAATGAATGAGAAATTTAAATACTGCACAAGGTGTAGCCGAGTGCAGTATGAGAACATTTTGAGGTCATTGTTAGTGAACGAGTGAAGGTAAAATCCCGATAACCCACGAGCAAAGAGGGCGTTGACATTAATGTTATTATTCAATTTGAATATACATTGCAGAGGCAAGCTAATAATAACTAATACTATAATACCGTGGAGTAAAACTGCTTTTACACCACGATAATGTAGGTACCACGGTTGTCACGTCATAACCACGAGTCACATGGTACATCTCAAACCAACCAGAAGATCGGAATTTGTACAATGTATGAAAATTTAATAATAATTAATATGTATTACCCTCTTTAAATAAAGACTCCATCCATCTATATATCTATCTATAGAGAATAACCCATGGAATTATATATATATAATTCCATTATAAAATTATAAAATAATATTGTCCAATGTCAACAACATTATTTTGTTTGCGTTCTCGTTAGTATTTGTGAATAATTTACACTGACTTGAGGCTACATGTATAACCCTGCAAACATGCCTCTTGTGTCTGAATTTACAGTGGTATCTCTGAACTCCGAAGGGGACTATATGCCCGACTATATGGTGTCAGATATTTAACAATTATTCCACAAAATCGAGTCGTACATGAACTGATAGCAACGAGGCGACTAGCCATGTATGACAAGATTGAGTGGAATAATTGTTTTATTACATAGACAACCACTGGATTGTGAGGAATATTTTTGTTTTTATTTTTAGTTCAGCAAAACTTTGCCATTGTTGAAAATCTCCAATTTTCTCTACTCGTGGAATATGAGCTGATAGCCTACTAGTAGAGCCAATCAGAGCGTGTGCTTGCTCATATCCATTCGATGTCTATATAATAAATTTATATAGAGTGTCACAGTGATGGATACATTAGTATAGGGTGTCAGGGTGATGGGGTACATTAGTATAGGGTGTCAGGGTGATGGGGTACATTAGCATACATGTATGTTGTCAGGGTGATGCTGCTAAATTAGTATAGGGTATCAGGATGATGCCGGTACATTAGTATAGGCTGTCAGGGTGATGCACGTACATTGGTATAGGGTGTCAGGGTGATGCCGGTGCATTAGCATACGATGTCAGGGTGATGCCGGTACATTGGTATAGGTTGTCAGGGTGATGGATACATTAGCATAGGGTGTGAGGGTGATGCCGGTACATTAGTATAGGTTGTCAGGGTGATGGATACATTTCGTGTTAATGAGAAAAATGACAATATTGAAATTCATGACATGGTCACGTGACCCATTTTGCCGATTATCTCATCAGCACGACACTAAAGTCAACCATACCGGACAGATTGTTATTAAGCACATTAAACGTAACAATTTAACACCAAAAGAACTTTGAAATGAAATTTCAAATTTCACATCAGCCCATTTGCAAATTTCTATTTTTCTCCCCTAAATGTCATGTGACAACCGGAAGTCCAGATTGTCCAACTTAAAATATTAAGGAACCTAAGTGTGACTTACGGCATAAATTTCTATTTCATAGTTTTAAACTGCATGGAGATATGTCGGAAAATGTGATTTTCCATGAATCTGAAAAAGCCAAGCCTTAACAGGCTTGAGCAATGTACCGGCATCACCCTGACACACTATACTAATGTACCGGCTTCACCCTGACACCCTATGCTAATGTACCGGCATCACCCTGACACACTATACTAATGTACCCGGCTTCACCCTGACACCCTATACTAATGTACCGGCTTCACCCTGACACCCTATACTAATACACCCATCACCTTGACACCCTATACCAATGTTAACCTGCATCACCCTGACACCCTATACCAAAGTACCAGCTTCACCCTGACACACTATGCTAATGTACCGGCTTCACCCTGACACCCTATGCTAATGTACCGGCATCACCCTGACACCCTATACCAATGTACTGGCATCACCCTGACACCATATACCAATGTACCGGCATCACCCTGACACCCTATGCTAATGTACCGGCAACACCCTGACACCCTATACCAATGACAACCCATACCAATGTATTCATCACCCTGACAACCTATACCATTAATGTACCGGCATCACCCTGACACCCTATGCTAATGTACCGGCATCACTCTGACACACTATACTAATGTATCCATCACCCTGACACGTACCCTATGCAAATGTACTGGCGTCATCCTGACACCCTATGCTAATGTACCGGCATCACCCTGACACCCTATACCAATGACAACGTATACCAATGTATTCATCTCCCTGACACCCTATACCAATGACAACGTATACCAATGTATTCATCACCCTGACAACCTATACCATTAATGTACCGGCATCACCCTGACACCCTATGCTAATGTACCGGCATCACTCTGACACACTATACTAATGTATCCATCACCCTGACACGTACCCTATGCAAATGTACTGGCGTCATCCTGACACCCTATGCTAATGTACCGGCATCACCCTGACACCCTATACCAATGACAACGTATACCAATGTATTCATCTCCCTGACACCCTATACCAATGACAACGTATACCAATGTATTCATCACCCTGACACCCTATACCAATGACAACCTATACCAATGTATTCATCTCCCTGACACCCTATACCAATGACAACCTATACTGATGTATTCATCAGCCCGACACCCTATACTGACGCACCTGCATCACCAAAGTACCGGCATCACCCTGACACCCTATGCTAATGTATCCATCACCCTGACAACCTATACTAATGTACCGGCATCACCCTGACAAGCTATACTAATGTATCCATCACCCTGACAACCTATACTAATGTACCGGCATCACCCTGACAACCTATACTAATGTACCGGCATCACCCTGATACCCTATGCTAATGTATCCATCACCCTGACAACCTATACCAATGTACCGGCATCACCCTGATACCCTATACTAATGTACCGGCATCACCCTGAAACCCTATACTAATGTACTGGCATCACCCTCACACCCTATACCAATGACAACCTATACCGATGTATTCATCAGCCTGACACCCTATACCAATGACAACCTATACCAATGTATTCATCAGCCTGACACCCTATACTAATGCACCTACATCACCCTGACAACCTATACCAATGTACCGGCATCACCCTGATACCCTATACTAATGTATCCATCAACCTGACAACCTATACCACTCAAGCCTGTTAAGGCTTGGCTTTTTTCAGATTCATGGAAAATCACATTTTCCTAAATATCTCCATGCAGTTTAAAACTATGAAATAGAAATTTAAGTCTCACTTAGGCTCCTTAATATTTTAAGCGGGATAAAGTTGACTTCCGGTGGTCACGTGACATTTCTTTTATTTCAAAGTTCTTTTGATGTGAAATTGTTAAGTTCGATGAGCTTAATAACAATCTGTCCGGTATGGTTGACATTAGTTTCGTGTTAATGAGAAAAATGACAATATTGAAATTCATGACTTGGTCACGTGACCCATTTTGCCGATTATCTCATCAGCACGACACTAAAGTCAACCATACCGGACAGATTGTTATTAAGCACATTAAACGTAACAATTTAACACCAAAAGAACTTTGAAATAAAAGACATTAACCATCAGCCCATTTGCAAATTTCTATTTTTCTCCACTAAATGTCATGTAACAACCGGAAGTCAAGATTGTCCCGCTTAAAATATTAAGGAACCTAAGTGTGACTTACGGCATAAATTTCTATTTCATAGTTTTAAACTGCATGGAGATATGTCGGAAAATGTGATTTTCCATGAATCTGAAAAAGCCAAGCCTTAACAGGCTTGAGCAATGTACCAGCATCACCCTGAAACACTATACTAATGTACCGGCTTCACCCTGACACCCTATTCTAATGTACCGGCATCACCCTGAGCCGGTACATTGGTATAGGTTGTCAGGGTGATGGATACATTAGCATAGGGTGTCAGGGTGATGCCGGTACTAATGTACCGTAAATTGGTATAGGTTGTCATTGGTACAGGGTGTCAGGGTGATGAATACATTGGTATAGGGTGTCAGGGTGATGAATACATTGGTATAGGTTGTCATTGGTACAGGGTGTCAGGATGATGAATACATTGGTATAGGTTGTCATTGGTACAGGGTGTCAGGGTGATGAATACATTGGTATAGGGTGTCAGGGTGATGAATACATTGGTATAGGTTGTCATTGGTACAGGGTGTCAGGATGATGAATACATTGGTATAGGGTGTCAGGGTGATGAATACATTGGTATAGGGTGTCAGGGTGATGAATACATTGGTATAGGTTGTCATTGGTACAGGGTGTCAGGGTGATGGATAATTTGGTATCAGGTGTATATAGGGCAGCTTACCATTTCCAAGTTCCCAGCCAAAGTCATAGCCTTTGTTAGCCACATATTGCATGATTTTAAGTGGATTGGTATAATTCCATATCCCATCTTGAGTCCTTAGACAGACATTTAGACCAAATAACACTTGCCAACCCGCTTTACTCGCGATCAAGTGAATCTTGTCCAGATCATCGCTTGTAATGTTGTATTCTGTAAAGTTGCCTCTTTGAAAGCGAGGGCTGGTAGTTGTTATACGGTAAGTGTTGGTAGCATGGTGTTGTTTTTATCTACGTAGATGAGCCAATCTTCTGTAGTTCCTCCTATTCTCAAATAAGCCGGTGCAAGGCCTCGTGCGAGGTTGAACACTCGTACAGAAGAGAAATTAAAGTTGAGCCAGCGTTTCTGAAGTAATCTATTGTCAAAGGAAACAGACAAAAACATTTCGCTGACATGATGAACTGATCGAGTTGTGTCAATATCTACTGCATGATATTCGGTCGATGTAAGCTTACTTCTGTGCAGTATCGTTAAATACAATGTTGTAACAATAACCACGGCCAAGGCTGCCATGATTGAAACGAAGCACAACAAGTTCTTCCAAAGCATCATACAATTAACTTCATGCGATATTCCATAGCGAAGAAAGATTGTATTTCTCCTTTCGTGTTTGTCGACTGTCCAGTGTTGACAAATGTGTTGATAATATTACAAGATGGGCTTCCTGTGCTTTTTAGTCATTGAGCGTTATTCGGCGGATAGGATACCTGTGGGGGGAGGGGTGGGACTTCCGTATAAATTATCAAAACCACAGGAAGCCCAAGCTCTGTTCTTGTGTGTCCGTTACAAAACAATGTATGTGGTTATGGGCTCCTGATGTAGATAAATTCATGTTTTAAATTAGGGGAAAATTTTCAATAAAATATATTGATATACAATGTATACTCGCCTAGTAGCGGTTTCAGCTGATTTGGGCGACTTTTAGTTGGTTTTCAAGAGTTGCTGGGTAACGGAAGTATTGCGCAACTTTGAAGATTCCTGTGGTGTGGTACAATGACCATGATCCCTTGCGGCATTGCACGTGCAAACTTGTCAAGAAAGACATGGCGACAAGTTAGATGTGCGTTGTGTTGGACTTCGTTTTGCAAGGTAAAAAGACTCAAATAATGCCAAAATGACAGAATTCCAGGACTTTTGTTCGCTCTATACTACTGTAAAAGTAATATTTCTCTTTATTCAGTTGATAATGTTATTTTCCAGGTCAATTGAATGGGTTGTGCAGACTGACTGACAGACGATCACATATCCAGTAAAAACCCGGTGAAATCGACAATATTTGATGTCTATGAAGACTAGTTGATGGTAAATAACGTCTCTGGTATCAGGTATGGAGTTTCTAGTGTCAATGTTGACTGTATCGCGGTTTGTATGTCGAGTTTCGGGCCCGAGTTTCTCTATCTTCGTTTGCAAGTGACGTCATAGACCACAAAATTTTAAAACTAAAATTGAGTTATGAATCCTATCAACTTGATTCTTTGCAGTGTTTTAGAGAATTGTGATATGAATTATTGTAGAAAGTTTCAGATCGGCTCAATGTTTTGTGCGCGAGTTGTAGAAGTTTGAATTGTGTCACGCAACTCTTTTAATACCAAACGCTATAGTCACGTCTCTGAAAAGTCGTGGAAAACAACAAATTTGTACCAAATGAAATGTGTTTAGTTTTATATACGTTTAGAAGTTACATTTATAGTGAAATTAAGTGATGTGCATCAATTCTAAGCTTGAAATTCATTTTTGAAATCGTGGCTGCCATGTTGGAGAACATCCACTTATTTAGTTATTATCCTCCAACATGGTGCCGCTATACAAACACACTGGAATATTTGGAAACTTCGCTCGCCCATACATGTAGCTCGATAAAGAAATGTTCTAGTGCTCCAAAATTTGCCCCAGAAGTGTTATTTTGATAGCTCTACAAGCTCATAAGCATTTTATTTGATTTGACAAAGTAAATAATATTTCGAAATTTAAGAAACAGCCAAATACCACGTGGTTGCAAACGAAGGATTGAATGTTTGTCCGGCTGTATTAACACAGCAATAACACATTAATTCTAATTTTAAAGCAAATTCTGAAAGCTGAGCAAATTTGAAAATTGGTTTAAAAACAAGGGGGTGGGGAGGGGTGTGGTAAATTCTAAGGGAAAATAATAACACAATGTAATGGGTTGAGCTCTGATGGAGAATATTACTGATAAAATAACAAAACATGTGGCTGAACTGAGTGTAGCTAAATGTCGAGGGTGGAGGGTAAAAGTCAAGGGTGGAGGGTAAAAAGTCGAGGGTCGAGGGTAAAAAGTTGAGGATAGAGGGTAAGGTTCCAGGGTAAAAGTTGAGGGTAACAAGTCGATGGTCGAGGGTAAAAAGTTCAGGGTAAAAGAAACTCCTATTTTACATTTTGCACATGAAAAACAAAAATTCGCGTTTTCATTCTTAATTTTTTCTTGATTCCCATTTTTGTCTTCCTTGTTGTCGTAATATTTTAAGCAAACTTGTTTGTTTTTGAAAAGCACATCATACTTTTCTCAAAGAAGTTACACATATTTTGCTAGCTAAAGCTTTGCATTGAAGCTAGTGAACAATCGCTGCCGTCGTGGTTCAACTTGAGTTTTGAACAATAATGAAAAAAACATGGAAAGACATCTGTGAATTGTTAAATACCAGTAAATAGATAGTCTTACCTTCAGTTGATGAAAATGGCTGAGAAAAAGATCAGTTGTAAGAACTCTGAGAACTAGACCTTAGATCAACTAATTAACAATTAACAAAACGGAGCACTGGTGGAGGGAGGGCAGTAAAGTGCACACCGTCGACCTCAAGTTTATTAGTATGTGATTACTATTACGAGTTACCGAAGTTAAATAAGGTTCTTTACTTTACTTTAACAATTAGACTACTCGTTCTCGTTTTCTATGAGTCAATAGTCAACAAGGCGCGTAGCGTCGATATATTAAGTATATACCACCAAATGAAATTAACCAGCCCCAAATAACTTCAGAATGTTCTACGAAAACTATATTTGGAAGCCATTTTGTCTACAAGCGCGCAAGCTTTCGATTCACTCGGAGTTAGTATATTCCACCCACAAGCAGCCCAAACTCTTGGTGAATATGTGTGTGATGTATTCAGTCATTTAATATGTTTTCTGAAAAATAGTTAGCAAAACATGTGCAACTTCTTTGAGAAAATTACGATATGCCATACAGCTATTTCAATAAAGGTTGGTGAAGATTTTGTTGCATCTTGCATGTTGCATACCAAGCCCGAAATGCACTGTGGGCGATGTGAATGGAGTCAGCGAAAGGTCACAACAATATGGACTCTGGGATTTCCCAAACTTTATCTTCGCAATATGAAGCCGGCATATTTTCTTCTGTATGTGCATCCAGACATATTGTTTACATATGATCCACAATACAATTCGGGCTTGGTATGCAACATGCAACATGCAACATGCAAGATGCAACAAAACTGGCACCAACCTTTTTTGAAATAGCTGTATACAGAAATAACTGCTAAGTTTGCTTTAAAAAAATATAATGACAAGGAAGACAAAAAAGCGAAAAAAAAAAATTTCATACTTTCTACCCTCGACCTTCGACTTTCAGATAGATACAGATAGATAGATAGATAGATAGATACACTCAATTGCAGAAAGGCTGTAGTGTACATTTATACAAATATCTAATGAGATACAAGATATCTAATGAGATACAAAGTGCGAAACATCGCATATTTTCTTCTAATATATCAGAATCATCAATTTTAGATTAGTATCGCATCCAACAAGGACAACACAATAATTTTCAACACTATTTTGTGCTTCAATAGTTGTATTTTAGTATGTTTAACATTTTGCATCTCAATAGATATTTGTATACAGCTATTTCAAAAAACATTGATACTGAATATAGTGTATTCCAAGACCGAAATGCATTTTGGGACTCATGTAATATTGTCTAAAGTAATATAAATAATAATAATTTATTTTATTTTTTGTGTATTCTGTCAGAAACAATATCACGTATTCACCGGCGTATAAGCCGCACTCGCAGATAAGCCGCACCCGAGTTTGGCAACGCAAATTTTGGAAAAAAATTAATAGAAATCACACATTGAGTGGAATCTTGAGAGAACTACATGTACATTACATACTTCAAAGGCTTACCAATAATTTTAGCTTTGTAATAGACTAATCATAAAGACACTTTTTCAATGAAATTCTTAATGACAAATCACGATCCAATACAATCCTATATCAGTTCTAAAATCTAAGGTTCGTTAGCGTGCACGTGAGAATGTTATGTTTGAGACACTTGATTGACACATGTTGTGTTAGCACGTGAACCAACCCGCTCATCTGAATGAAAAACACTTTAGCAAACTGTTAGGTCTTGTAGTAAAACCGTTAGCACGATTGTTAAACTGTCTGAAAAGGCGTTACGGTAGCACGCATTATTTTAGGAGTAACTAACAGCAATAAACACACGAATGATGTACGTACTCTTTTATACTTTTATGTTAATTATTTGTAAATTTCTGGTACCAATTCCCGATGTTCTCCAAGATAAGCCGCACCCCCAACTTTGGTTCGCGATTTTCGGGAAAAAAGTGCGGCTCTATATGGTGAACAAATCGCTGTATTTTTACTTTTTATTTCAAAACAACTAGGCCCACAATGCCCTTTGGTCTTGGAATGCACTATTCAGTATGCAGTATTGAGTTTTCAACGTTTTTTTAAATAGCTGTAAATATGTAGTACAACGTTTCTGCAATTGAGTGTAGATAGATAGATAGATAGATAGATGGATGGATAGATCGATCGATCAATGGGTGGATAGGATGGGTGGATAGGATGGGTGGATAGGATGGGTGGATAGGATGGGTGGATAGGATGGGTGGATAGATGGATGGATAGGATGGGTGGATAGGATGGGTGGATAGGATGGGTGGATAGGATGGGTGGATAGGATGGGTGGATAGATGGATGGATAGGATGGGTGGATAGATGGGTGGATAGGATGGGTGGATAGGATGGGTGGATAGGATGGGTGGATAGGATGGGTGGATAGATGGGTGGATAGGATGGGTGGATAGGATGGGTGGATAGGATGGGTAGATAGGAAGACGAAAAAGGAAGATGATATAGATGGATATATCGATTGATGGGTGGATGGGGTGGATAGGATGGGTGGATAGGATGGGTGGATAGGATGGGTGGATAGGATGGGTGGATAGAATGGGTAGATAGGATGGGTGGATAGATGGATGGATAGGATGGATGGTTAGATGGGTGGATAGGATGGGTGGATAGATGGATGGATAGGATGGATGGATAGGATGGGTGGATAGATAGATGGATGGATAGGATGGATGGATATGATGGATGGATACCATGGATGGATAGGATGGATGGATACGATGGATGGATAGGATGGATGGATAGGATGGATAGATAGGATGGATAGATAGCAGGGATGTAGATAAAGTTTAAGATAGCAGGGCCAATGATAGTTATAGAAGGGCCACGAATACCGACCGCCGAAAGGCGGGAGTTTCTAAACAAAATGGTGTTACACGCTGTGTTCGTATTCAGTTACCACCATCAACCAAAAGAACGATGTTTTAAAGAATTAGAAAGATAGATAGGAGATGGATAGATAGGTGATGGATAGATAGGAGATGGATAGATGGGATGGATATATAGGATGGATTGATAGATAGATAGGATGGATAGATAGATAGATAGGATGGATAGATAGGATGGATAGATAGGGATGGATAGATAGGATGGATAGATATGATAGATAGATAGATAGTTATTTTTAGGTAAAACTAAGCTAATTGGGGACACTATAAAATAATGATAATTATAATTTTTTCCCTCGACCCTCAACTTTTTTCCCTAGACCCTAGACTTTTCCCCTCGATCCTCAACATTTAGCTACACTCGGCTGAACTACAAGCACATGAAAGTAATGTGGAACAGAGTGGCCCTGTATTCTGTAGTTGCTCCATTGTAAGTCAGATATTAAACAACAAGACACAGTAGTCACATATTTTCTGCTTAGAGTTCAGTAAACTAAGTTCTTGCTATGATTTAAGTATATACAATTGCATCTCATCATTTTCTGTCCCAGTACCCAACCAATAATATAATTAAATAACTATTAAAGTAGTAGAAAACTGAATCAATAGGCAGATGTAAGACAAGTTGTGATGAATATTGTCCATGCTATTGGAATACCATCACCTTTATACATGATAGGCATCCATTAGACAAGCTGTGATGACTACTGTCCATGCTATTCGAATACTATCACCTTTTTTGATATCACACCATGCATTCGAGTTGGTGTGATATGTAGCGATTTTACAGACTAAATAAGATGTAGAAATGTGATATGCATCTGTAAGACAAGTTTATGATGAATACTGTCTATGTTATTGTCCTTTGTCATGATCACCACTCAGGCTAACCTCCAAGACCATAGTCGATTAGTATGATTACTGACTACTTCAACTGAGACAATGACTAAGATGACACTAGACCAGACAACAACCAGAACATACACTGTTACACACGAGAACCAGAAGCTATATTTACAATGACACAGTATAGACAGCAATTTGGAATGATTACTGACTACTACTACATTGACAATGACTATGATGACATTTGACCAGACAGCTATCATGGCAAAGACAATCACAGACATGACAATCAGAAATGCAATGTTATAATGACACAGCACAGTATTGATGAACCTTGAACCTTTTAAGAAATAGAAACAGCTAAAGTACGAGCAGGAGACTTGACCAAAAACACTGATGCTACTGACACCTACTTGATTGAACTGAATGAATGAATGAATGAACTTTATTTAAAGAAGATTAAGGAACTCTTAGAATATTGACAATCACCAACACAACAACAACAACAATAAGAGAATGCTTACATTTATATTTTACACTACAGGTACAAACGTATATGGATTGTGATGACTACTATCACATGTGTAAAGCACTGTATTATATTAGAGTCGTTTTTGTAAGAGTGGGAAACCTATGGCACAGAGTTATGGTCACAGTACGGAATCGAAGACATTGTATTCAACCAATCACAGTGCGCAAATTCATTGCTCAACCAATCAAAATACTTTGATATGGCACGGTCACTGCACGGTATGAAGCATACCGTAACTACTTCCCACTCATACGAAAACGACTCTATTAATAAATTATTACTATTTTTTGGGTAATAATTATAATATTATAATATAACTTTTGGCTTCAAATGCAAGTTATTTAATATTTCTTTGTAACAAGTAATCATCTTAAACCAATGTTGTTTATATATTGTTGTTTATGAAATGCAAAAAATATGAAATGTATCTGAAATGTTGATCAAGGCTAGTCCTAACTGGGAATTAAGGTGCCCCTTGGGCATAACACATCACAAGTTGTATACAAAACACAGATGAAGTACTATATTTACCAATGATGCTAATGATACCACCAATGACCACCAAGTACCACCATGGACACTACACAAAGACCACATATGAAGTATCTACGACCAATGATGGTGTTACAGAGCTTGTTACAGGAACAGCATGGACACAGATAAAGTATCTACCAATAGTGCTAACGATTTCAGCAATGATGATGTTACAGAGCAGCATGGACACAGATAAAGTATCTACCATTAGTGCTAAAGATTCGACAAATGATGGTGTTACAGAACTTATTACAGGAACAGCATGGACACAGAGAAAGTATCTACCAATAGTGCTAAAGATAAAGTAGCTACCAATAGTGCTAAATATTCCACCAATGATGTTACAGAGCTTGTTACAGGAACAGCATGGACACAGATAAAGTATCTACCAATAGTGCTAAATATTCCACTTGTTACACAGTGAGATATGCAGTGACATTCAAGTTTCAAGATAAAAGGTTTCACCATCTTGTAACAGGGCCTGATCAATAATATACACTGATGAAAGAGAGTTTTCTTTCTTTGTAAACCATTTTTTTTCTTGGAAGTCAACACAAGTTTCTTTCAATCATTCTGACCCAATGTTTTCTTGGCTGATCATTCTTTGGTAAAAGGAAAAAAATTGGGCAAATAGTTTCATTCATCGATTCTCTTGTAACCCATTAGAAAACTTTCAGTTTTGCTATTTGAGAAAATCAGCTATATTTTAAACTTTAAAGCACCAGCAAAAAAAGCAACCACTTGGGCAAACAAATGTATCTATGGACATTACATATTCATCTATGAGCAATTTAAAGTGGTTTGGACAATAAATGTTTGTTGTTCTGTTAATGCTATCTTTTTCACTTCAGCTGAACTTAATTTTTGGAATTGCATGAACATGAACAGATTACTTTTTAAAAGCTTTTATAGTATAAGCTATTTGCTCACTTGCTGAAAGACCAGGTGATAAGACTGTTACACACCTGCTGTGGGAAACAACCTGAGAGTTAAATAAGAAGCTTCAAATGGCATATTTCAGGTGAAAATAATTTCTTTGGATGGTCCATATGGTTTCAAACTGACCAATCAAAATGCATCAAGATGGCAGTGTTGAATATCTTGAGGACAGTCTGGACTACTACAATACACATTTCTGGATTGAACACAATGAAATTTGATTTCTGCCTTTTAAAAAGATATGTTCACTCAAAACCTTCTTGATCATTTCACCTTTGCACCTCTACAAATAATCTATCTCTTTAGAATCAGGATTGTCTTTGTCTATGGTTGCTCAAGAGTTTGACTTGTCCTAAAGTGTTTGGTGGGTTTTGTTGGAGTATGTCATTTTGTCTCTGTGTAGAAGCCTTGTGTGACTGTCTTGGTTTGTCTTACATTCTGTGGACTGCCATGGGTGTTTGATTGTCCATCTGTTTAAATGCTTATGACACCATCATATTTCATAATTCATATGAATGTATTTTCTTAACATATCATATTATTTGGCATTACACATTGAGACATGCAGTCACATTCAAGTTTCAAGATAAAAGGTTTCACCATCTTGTAACAGTGCCTGATCAATAATATACACTGATGAAAGAGAGTTTTCTTTCTTTGTAAACAATTTTTTTCTTGGAAGTCAACACAAGTTTCTTTCAATCAATCTACATTCTGACCCAATATTTTCTTGGCTGATCATTCTTTGGTAAAAGGGAAAAAAAATGGGCAAGTAGTTTCATTCATCGATTCTCTTGTAACCCATTAGAAAACTTTCAGTTTTGCTATTTGAGAAAATCGGCTATATTTTAAACTTGAAAGCACCAGCTAAAAAAGCAACCACTTGGGCAAAAAATGTATCTATGGGTATTACATGTTTATCTATGGGCAATTTAAAGTGGTTTGGATCATTAATTTTTGTTGTTGTGTTAATGCTATCTTTTTCACTTCAGCTGAAATTAATTTTTGGAATTGCATTTTCATGAACATGAACAGATTACTTTTTAAAAGCTTTTATAGTATAAGCTATTTGCTCACTTGCTGAAAGACTAAGTGATGAGACTGTTACACACCTGCTGTGGGAAACAACCTGAGAGTTAAATAAGAAGCTTCAAATGGCATATTTCAGGTGAAAATAATTTCTTTGGATGGTCCATATGGTTTCAAACTGACCAATCAAAATGCATCAAGGTGGCAGTGTTGAATATCTTGAGGACAGTCTGGACTACTACAATACACATTTACTGGATTGAATACAATGAAATTTGATTTCTGCCTTTTAAAAAGATATGTTCACTCAAAACCTTCTTGATCATTTCACCTTTTGCACCTCTACAAATAATCTATCTCTTTAGAATCAGGAATGTCTTTGTCTGTGGTTGCTCAAGAGTTTGACTTGTCCTAAAGTGCAAAAAAAATGTATCTATGGGCATTACATGTTTATCTATGGGCAATTTAAAGTGGTTTGGATCATTTGTTGTTGTCAATGATATCTTTTTCAGTTGAAATTAATTTTTGGAATGGCATTTTCAGACTACTCTTTTCCTGTGATAGTATTTTTTACTAGTCTTACATATTGGATGCATTCTTTTCAAACTACTAGAATATACTGGGTACTTAATATCATCCCAGTCATCAATATATATATATGTACCTGTTCAATAAGTTCCATTTCTAATAATGAATACAACAACATTATTTTCCCAAATTTTGAACCTACATTTCCAGCAATTCCACTGTTTGGAACTTATTCTATGTCATTTAGTCTTTTGTTTTTCTATTACAAGGCAAACCATGTGGCTACTAGTAGTCTAAAATGTTTCAACATCTAGACATGATCTTTTTATTTTTATTCATTAAAGTACCCGTACACTCAAGGTACTTAAGGCCTGGTTCAAGCCTTAAATAGCAGAAAAACGAAAAAAATTATAATGTCTAATCATTTTGACTAAACATCACAAAACTTGGCACAGCTTGAGAGTTTTATATCCTCTACTCATTTAAGTGAATGAAATCCAAAACAGCGTATCACGTGGTTAACCACGTGACAAAGAATTTTGAAAACAAAATATAAAATGCGGTCGCCAGTTTAAGAGGAAAGTGAAAGCAAATAGTTGTGTATAATCACGTTTATGATCATCTATTAACCCTCGTTTAGAAAACCTGTCTCCCGCTTTTTGCAAGGAGAATATTTCGGAAAAGAGGTCACGTGACCATTTCATCAGATTATATTTCTGTAGTTTTCTCTTAAACTATATATAATTCCGAGGTTTTCTAAACGCTATCTTGTTTAACTGGTTATCCTTAACGCTATTACGTAAAAGGTATTTCATTGTGAATTGAATTCGCGACCGCATTTAAGAAAAACTATATTTTCCTCCATAAGGTCACGTGACCACATGACGTCACAATTGTTAGATTCAAATTGTCTCAAATCTTGTATATAACCTCATGCCTAAATATGAGTGCCTAAGTAAATTAGAGCAGCGAGTTATTACAAGAAATGTGATTTTCCAAGTTGCCTTTTTGAACCAGGCCTTAAGTACCTTGAGCAATCTGTTTTCCAAACTCTCATCACTTCAGGTCTATCTGTTTCGTATTCTAAAGAATCCTGGGAAGCCAGCGAGCTTTCATAGCACTTTCTCACAAACTTATCCACAGAATGCCTTCTATATTCTTATTGCAACTTGTAACTTGCTGTGAATTTGTAATATTTGAAATATATGAAGCAGGCAAAAAGGATTTAAGTTCATCTATATTCAAAGTTAATATTGGTGATATATTTTTTCTTGTAAACTGTTTCAATACTGAAATCAATGCGAAAGGAAACTGATTTTATGAAGCAAATATTTCATTGAGGGACCATGGACACTGGCGTCCATGTAAGTTGATGATGACAGTAAACTTAAAAAGTTAGATAAATAAATAATTTTCCAACACAAGATGACAATTTTCAAAGAACAAGACATGTTTGGGCAGTGCTTCTGGCATCCTCAGTTGTACAGCATTAAACAAAAGAAATAACAGTTCAGCAAACATTCATGGGAACATTGATTTAATATAAAGTGTTTATAATCAGGGAATGACAGTAATATAAATTATTAATGAATATAATATTAAATAGCTCTTTACGCTGATTGCAAGAATACCATAAATATGATACTAAAAGTGTAACCATCATTGGAGACAATAGAGTGGTTTTCATAAACCTGTGAAATAGACTTTAGTTTAATCCACGTTAGTAGACCCTAATTCCATTGTGTTCTTCTGTTTACTTTTGTCTATTTACCACTAACTAATAGTTTTTGTTTCACGGGTTTATGAAAACCACTCTAACACACTACTCAGGCTCAATACTTTGTTATTGTCTTCGATATTATCTTATATTATTATTTTAGAACTTTATTCTTGCAATTAGCCATATGTACAGTTTCAAATAATTCAAAAAAAAGTTTCACACTATAAATGAAATAATATTTAAATAGAGTGATTGCAATAAACCCATGAAATAGTTAGTAGACTAATAGACACTAGTAGACTTTATTTCCATTGTTTTCTATTGTGACTATTTCACAGTTACACACTAACATCTAATTTGATTTCACGGGTTTATTGCAATCACACTACTCTATACATAAATACAGTTGTGATTCTTTATGTAATTGTAACATTGTATATAAATAGGTTATCATGTCTGTAACTGTCACTGTCATGTTTGTTGTCTGGTCTAATGTCATCATAGTCATTGTCACTGTTGTAGTAGTCAGTACTCCTAGTTCACTATGTCTATACTGTGTAATTGTAACATTGTGTTTCTGGTTGTCATGTCTGTAACAGTGTATGTTCTGGTTGTTGTCTGGTCTAAGTCAGTAATCATTCTAATTCACTATGGTCTTGGAGGTTAGCCTATTAGCGGTGACTGCATGACAAATGGCAAATGTACTGCGAGTATATTAATACACAATATAGTACACTAAAACAATCGTGTTTGAAATAGCTGTATACACAACATAATATTTATGATACCTTAATTGAGTGATCATGAGAATTGCAAGAGTTGGCTGCAGTATAACTGTATTATGGCTTGTCAAGTTTGATTCCAGTCCACAATAAACTCCTGATTATTCCCAAAGGAATGTTTTTGCCAGAGGGATGGAGAGGGGCCGGGGAAGAATTTAAAGTGATGGGGAGGTAGCACACTTATTTGGGGTTGTTCTGGTGCACATCCAAGTAACCCCTTGGTGATTTCAGAACCTTGAAAATGGTCGAAATGAATGTCATAGATATTTTAAAAACTTATTTGTTTATTTATAAAATTTTGTAGTAGTCTATCTGCATCTCAGAAGTAACCAGTGATTTCCACTATTTACAAGCAACCATGTTTGTTCTTTATTTATTGCTATATTTCCTAATGTAACTAATGTTATAGCCAGGAATTACGATACTGTACTGTAAGCAGATAACGTTGATTAATGTGCTTTGTGTCTGTGTCAAGGTGGTAAACTTTAGGTTGTGAATATTTCTATAACTTTGTAGAGTTTAGAGATGCTTATAGTCATCGTAAGGATTTTTGGATCTTGTCTGAAATTTGATCATTTAATTTGTTTTTTGGTTTACAAATTCACAGCCATTTTTGTTCATGATTGCAAATCAATTAATGACCATAAGTTTGTTGCACAAGGGGTCTGGTGGTAGAGCAATGGGTGTAAAGAGGTTGCATACTCCTTCCCTTTTCTCTCATCTCATTAGATCCCTCTGTCATGCATGTATATTCAGCCTAGTAAGATTACAGTCAGTCAACATTGACTCGTTTATTCCCATATTTTGTATCATTGTCATCATTGCTGTGAATACTAATGTTTTAATAGGAATGCAATGATTGATTTGAGGTCAGTTCAGTGACCTTTGGGCGGGGAGGGGAGTGACCTTTGGGCGGGGAGGGGGGTGACTTGTGGGCGGGGAGGGGGTGACCTTTGGGCAGGGAGGGGGGTGATCTTTGGGTGGGGTGGAGGTGACCTTTGGGTGGGGAGGGGGTGAACTTTGGATGGGGAGGGGGTGAACTTTGGGTGGGGAGGGCGGGGTGAACTTTGGGTGGGGAGGGGGTGATCTTTGGGTGGTGAGGGGGTGAACTTTGAGCGGGGAGGGGGTGAACTTTGGGTGGGAAGGGAGGTGAACTTTGGGAGGGGAGAAGGGTGAACTTTGGGTGGGAGGAGGGTGAACTTTGGGCGGGGAGGGGGGAGAACTTTGGGTTGGGAGGGGGGTGACCTTTGGGCGGGGAGGGGGGGTGACCTTTGGATGGGGAGGGGGTGAAACTTTGGGTGGGGAGGGGAGTGACCATTGGGCGGGGAGGGGGTGACCTTTGGGTGGGGAGTGGGGTGACCTGTGGGTGGGGAGGGGGGTGAACTTTGGGTGGGGAGGGGGTGACCTTTGGGTGGGGAGGGGTGAACTTGGGCGGGGAGGGGGTGAACTTTGGGTGGGGAGGGCGGTGACCTTTGGGCAGGGAGGGGGGGTGACATTTGGGTGGGGAGGGAGGTGCACTTTGGGCGGGGAGGAGGGGTGAACTTTGGGTGGGGAGGGGGTGACCATTGGGCGGGGAGGGGGTGACCTTTGGGTGGGGAGTGGGGTGACCTGTGGGTGGGGATGGGGGGTGAACTTTGGGTGGGGAGGGGGTGACCTTTGGGTGGGTAGGGGGTGAACTTTGGGTGGGGAGGGGGGTGACCTTTGGCCAGGGAGGGGGTGACATTTGGGTGGGGAGGGGGGTCAACTTTGGGAGGGGAGGAGGGTGAACTTTGGGTGAGGAGGGGGGTGAACTTTGTGCGGGGAGGGGGGGTGAACTTTGGGTGGGGAGGGGGTGACCATTGGGCGGGGAGGGGGTGACCATTGGGCGGGGAGGGGGTGACCTTTGGGTGGGGAGTGGGGTGACCTGTGGGTGGGGAAGGGGTGTGAAATTTGGGTGGGGAGGGGGTGACCATTGGGCGGGGAGGGGGTGACATTTGGGTGGGGAGGGGGGTCAACTTTGGGAGGGGAGGAGGGTGAACTTTGGGTGAGGAGGGGGGTGAAACTTTGTGCGGGGAGGGGGGGTGAACTATGGGTGGGGAGGGGGTGACCATTGGGCGGGGAGGGGGTGACCATTGGGCGGGGAGGGGGTGACCTTTGGGTGGGGAGTGGGGTGACCTGTGGGTGGGGAAGGGGTGTGAAATTTGGGTGGGGAGGGGGTGACCATTGGGCGGGGAGGGGGTGACCGAAAATTCAAAATGTTTCCCTGCATTATCTATGGTATGTGAAAAGCATTTCACATTGAACACGTTAGGAAAATAAAATCCAATCTGTCGCAGAGCAGCCTCATTTACAGCTGCGCCGTCCCTCATAGCTGCCAATAAATGAGGAGGTGTAATGCCATAATCGACTGCCAGGCATTGGATCAGTCTCTGGGCCAGTTGTTCCGCATTGAGGCTTCGAGCTAGAACTTCAAGCCTGATAAGCCGCTGCTGAACTTTATACTGTTCATCTACGAAGCGTACTACAATAGCCAAAGCTTCGCCAAGTCTAGTACTTCCATCAAAGATAACTGAAAACCCACTTGCAGCAGCAATTTCTTTCTTCAACAGTTCCTTCTCTTTCTTGGAGATTAGAGGGATGAATTCTGACAGATGTGAACGTGCTGTCAATCGATGGCCATACTTTTCAAGGAAGGGTCTAAGCATATCAACCTTTGCGAGAGGGATCCCAGCTTTCAGCAAAATCTCTACTAGTTCGTAACGATAGAGTTTCATATCTTCTGGAAGGGTAGACCCTTTCATGGTGTTGTGCTTGGACATAAGCTCTCGAATATTCTGATCCTTCTTTTTACCCTTCTCCAAAATAACTTTACCATTCACATGCTTTTGAGAAGTAACATGCTTTTGCAGAGAACTCTTCTTCCTTGATAATGCCTCTCTACAGGCGTTGCACCAGAGTTGCCCAGTTTGAACAGTGAAGTGTTCATTTTGAAATTCCTTCACCCTGTGCCAAAGCGATACATCAGGCCCCGCCGTTCCACGAACATAGTTCTTCTTTCCAGCAATGTTGTCTGGGAGTTTTCTCTTTCGAGAAATGGCAGCTTTTTGAGGAGTGCTTAACTTTGCTCCAGCTGTACCGGCTATAGTTAAAGGGTTGGATTCTATTATTTCATCTTCACTCGACAAGTCCGAATCCGTAACCTCCGCGACCTCCGCCATTTTGAATACTCAAGAGAACGCTGGCCAACAATACAGCATGCTCGTCAAACCACAGGATGACCACACTGATACCAATCCACTCGAGCGATACTTCCGGTTTTTAGACTGAAGTAAAGTGAAGTTTGATGCCAAAATTAAAACAAAATATTATTTTGCACATTTCAGGCCAAATGATTTCCCTGAAAATCCTAAAAAACATAAAAGTTGCCCTTTAAAGCAGAAAAGATGCCCGACGAGAGAAAAGTTGCCCCAAATAAAAAAAGATGCCCCAAAACCAAAAAGTTGCCAAAAAGTTGCCGAGCATAATCGGGACAGCCCTAGGGGAGGGGGTGAACTTGGGCGGGGAGGGGGTGAACTTTGGGTGGGGAGGGGAGTGACCCTTGGGCAGGGAGGGGGTGACATTTGGGTGGGGAGGGAGGTGCACTTTGGGCGGGGAGGAGGGGTGACCTTTGGGTGGGGAGGGGGGTGACCATTGGGCGGGGAGGGGGTGACCTTTGGGTGGGGAGTGGGGTGACCTGTGGGTGGGGAGGGGGGTGAACTTTGGGTGGGGAGGGGGTGATCTTTGGGTGGTGAGGGGGTGAACTTTGAGCGGGGAGGGGGTGAACTTTGGGAGGGGAGAAGGGTGAACTTTGGGTGGGGAGGAGGGTGAACTTTGGGCGGGGAGGGGGGAGAACTTTGGGTTGGGAGGGGGTGACCTTTGGGCGGGGAGGGGGGGTGACCTTTGGGCGGGGAGGGGGGAGAACTTTGGGTTGGGAGGGGGTGACCTTTGGGCGGGTAGGGGGGGTGACCTTTGGGCGGGGAGGGGGGTGACCTGTGGGTGGGGAGGGGGTGACCTTTGGGTGGGGAGGGGGGTGAACTTTGGGCGGGCAGGGGGGTGAACTTTGGGCATGGAGGGGGGTGAACTTTGGGTGGGGAGGGGAGTGAACTTTGGATGGGGAGGGGGTGAACTTTGGGTGGGGAGGGGAGTGACCATTGGGCGGGGAGGGGGTGACCTTTGGGTGGGGAGTGGGGTGACCTGTGGGTGGGGAGGGGGGTGAACTTTGGGTGGGGAGGGGGTGACCTTTGGGTGGGGAGGGGGTGAACTTGGGCGGGGAGGGGGTGAACTTTGGGTGGGGAGGGGGGGGGTGACCTTTGGGCAGGGAGGGGGTGACATTTGGGTGGGGAGGGAGGTGCACTTTGGGCGGGGAGGAGGGGTGAACTTTGGGTGGGGAGGGGGTGACCATTGGGCGGGGGGGGGGTGACCTTTGGGTGGGGAGTGGGGTGACCTGTGGGTGGGGATGGGGGGTGAACTTTGGGTGGGGAGGGGGTGACCTTTGGGTGGGTAGGGGGTGAACTTTTTGGGTGGGGAGGGGGGTGACCTTTGGCCAGGGAGGGGGTGACATTTGGGTGGGGAGTGGGGTCAACTTTGGGAGGGGAGGAGGGTGAACTTTGGGTGAGGAGGGGGGTGAACTTTGTGCGGGGAGGGGGGGTGAACTTTGGGTGGGGAGGGGGTGACCATTGGGCGGGGAGGGGGTGACCTTTGGGTGGGGAGTGGGGTGACCTGTGGGTGGGGAAGGGGTGTGAAATTTGGGTGGGGAGGTGGTGACCATTGGGCGGGGAGGGGGTGACCTTTGGGTGGGAGTGGGGTGACCTGTGGGTTGGGAGGGGGGTGAACTTTGGGTGGGGAGGGGGTGACCTTTGGGTGGGGAGGGTAGGGCTGTCCCAATTATGCTCCAAATTATCTGAAAAGATGCCCCCAAAATCGCCAAAAAGTTGACCCAAAATTGCAAAAGTTGCCAAAAAGTTGCCTGAATTTTAAAAAGTTGCCTTAAGGATGCTACCGAGATTTTTCTTTTTTCGGGGATTTTTATAAGGAAAATGAAACCCAAAATTGAAAATTAGATGTTTTATTGTAAAGAACAAACAATAATCTGTAAAATTAATGTAATGCAATAACAAATGCACCATGTGTACAGTGAAAACAAAACAACTTGGTTCATATCGCACCATATTCCAATTATGATGTCCATATGTCTCTTATAGCAACATGTTCTGAGCCATCACCCATATAGCAATATTTGTCCAGCTTTCATGATCTGCTCAGTAGAACACCACTTAAACTTCTCAAATTACACCTCGGCATTATTGCGCTTGTTGCCATTATACCGAAGCATCACAGAAACTTCAAGAGTTTCCTCCAATGCTCCATCTTGCTGATGGTTAAACGCATTCTGTAGCATGCTAAATACTCTCTCTGCAGATGCTGAGCTCGGCTGAACTAGCAAGATCTTCTTTGTAGTTGCTGACCAATTTGGTAGAGCATTAACATGATCACTCCACCATCGTACTTTATCATCCTCTGACTCGCAAACTGTGCCATCTGCACTGGCCAAGTAATTAGGCAGTTCTTGGACAAGACCTGCAATCTCACCATCAGAAAAAAAAAAAAAACTCTTTTAGTGCTTGGACAGAGGCAGCATTTGGGTGTAGTTCTTGTACTTTCACAGGGCAACACAGGCGTGCTGCTTTGAAAGCACGCACAGTGGAACGAAATTCTACGCTAAATTTCCTCTGGAAATACTGGAATCCTGGGTTTATGCAATCCTTTGCCTTTGCAATAAGCTGATTGTAAAGTGCATGGTTCACACCTGCATGCTGCCTGGCTTTGGCCTCTGCATTGGGATATGCCTCAATGGCAATAGCATGGGCTAGTGTTGACAGGCGCTCATAACAAGAGAACACAAGTGGCCCGTCCCCTTCCAGGTAATATGTGGCGCAAACAAAATGCCTGCCTGCATCAATCATAGCTGCCAGTTCCATTTCCAGGTCACGGGTAGCCTCAGGGTCATCAAAAATCTCCAGTAGCTTGGCTCTACACATAGGAGACAGGTCGTTTTCCCTCAAGAATGGCTCAACATCCCCATAATACTTAGAGACCAAATCTAGTACTTCAAAAAGGCTCCACCATCTGGTATCGGATTTGAGCTTCATTGAAGTGCCCGTTTTGGTTTTCCAAGCTAGTCTAGCTGCTGGGCTTAGAGCAAACATTGTGCTCCAGTATCTGGAAAAGGTGTCAAGCACCGAAAATTCAAAATGTTTCCCTGCATTATCTATGGTATGTGAAAAGCATTTCACATTGAACATGTTAGGAAAATAAAATCCAATCTGTCGCAGAGCAGCCTCATTTACAGCTGCGCTGTCCCTCATAGCTGCCAATAAATGAGGAGGTGTAATGCCATAATCGACTGCCAGGCATTGGATCAGTCTCTGGGCCAGTTGTTCCGCATTGAGGCTTCGAGCTAGAACTTCAAGCCTGATAAGCCGCTGCTGAACTTTATACTGTTCATCTACGAAGCGTACTACAATAGCCAAAGCTTCGCCAAGTCTAGTACTTCCATCAAAGATAACTGAAAACCCACTTGCAGCAGCAATTTCTTTCTTCAACAGTTCCTTCTCTTTCTTGGAGATTAGAGGGATGAATTCTGACAGATGTGAACGTGCTGTCAATCGATGGCCATACTTTTCAAGGAAGGGTCTAAGCATATCAACCTTTGCGAGAGGGATCCCAGCTTTCAGCAAAATCTCTACTAGTTCGTAACGATAGAGTTTCATATCTTCTGGAAGGGTAGACCCTTTCATGGTGTTGTGCTTGGACATAAGCTCTCGAATATTCTGATCCTTCTTTTTACCCTTCTCCAAAATAACTTTACCATTCACATGCTTTTGAGAAGTAACATGCTTTTGCAGAGAACTCTTCTTCCTTGATAATGCCTCTCTACAGGCGTTGCACCAGAGTTGCCCAGTTTGAACAGTGAAGTGTTCATTTTGAAATTCCTTCACCCTGTGCCAAAGCGATACATCAGGCCCCGCCGTTCCACGAACATAGTTCTTCTTTCCAGCAATGTTGTCTGGGAGTTTTCTCTTTCGAGAAATGGCAGCTTTTTGAGGAGTGCTTAACTTTGCTCCAGCTGTACCGGCTATAGTTAAAGGGTTGGATTCTATTATTTCATCTTCACTCGACAAGTCCGAATCCGTAACCTCCGCGACCTCCGCCATTTTGAATACTCAAGAGAACGCTGGCCAACAATACAGCATGCTCGTCAAACCACAGGATGACCACACTGATACCAATCCACTCGAGCGATACTTCCGGTTTTTAGACTGAAGTAAAGTGAAGTTTGATGCCAAAATTAAAACAAAATATTATTTTGCACATTTCAGGCCAAATGATTTCCCTGAAAATCCTAAAAAAACATAAAAGTTGCCCTTTAAAGCAGAAAAGATGCCCGACGAGAGAAAAAGTTGCCCCAAATCAAAAAAGATGCCCCAAAACCAAAAAGTTGCCAAAAAGTTGCCGAGCATAATCGGGACAGCCCTAGGGGAGGGGGTGAACTTGGGCGGGGAGGGGGTGAACTTTGGGTGGGGAGGGGAGTGACCTTTGGGCAGGGAGGGGGTGACATTTGGGTGGGGAGGGAGGTGCACTTTGGGCGGGGAGGAGGGGTGACCTTTGGGTGGGGAGGGGGTGACCATTGGGCGGGGAGGGGGGGAGGGACCTTTGGGTGGGGAGTGGGGTGACCTGTGGGTGGGGAGGGGGGATGAATTTTGGGTGGGAAGGGGGGTGACCTTTGGGGGGTGGGGGGGGGGGGGTGAACTTTGGGTGGGGAGGGGGTGAACTTTGGGTGGGGAGGGGGGTGACCTTTGGGCCAGGGAGGGGGTGACATTTCGGTGGGGAGGGGGGTCAACTTTGGGAGGGGAGGAGGGTGAACTTTGGGTGGGGAGGGGGGTGAACTTTGGGTGGGGAGGGGGGTGAACTTTGGGCGGTAAGGGGGTGAATTTTGGGTGGGGAGGGGGTGAAATTTGGGCAGGGAGGGGGTGAACTTTGGGTGGGGAGGGGGTGAACTTTGGTTGGTGAGGGGGGTGAACTTTGGGTGGGGAGGGGAGTGACCTTTGTGCGGGGAGGGGGGTGAACTTTGGGTGGGGAGTGGGGTGACCTTTGGATGGGGAGGGGGGGTGAACTTTGGGCAGGGAGGGGGTGAACTGTGGACGGGTAGGGGGTGAATTTTGGGTGGGGAGGAGGTGAAATTTGGGCGGGAAGGGGGTGACCTTTGGGCGGGGAGGGGTGTGAACTTTGGATGGGGAGAGGGACCTTTGGGCAGGGAGGTGGTGACCGTTGGGTGGGGAGGGGGTGAACCTTGGGTGGGGAGGGGGGTGACCTTTGGGCGGGGAGGGGGGGTGACCTTTTTTATGCTTTGGGTGGGGAGGGGGGTGACCTTTGGGCATGGAGGTGGGTGATCTTTGGGTGGGGAGGGGGATGGGCGGGGAGGGAGGTGAACTTTGGGAAGGGAGGTGGTTGAACTTTGGGCGGGGAGGGTGGTGAACTTTGGGGGGAGGGGGGGTGACCTTTGGGCTGGGAGGGGGGTGAACTTTGGGTGGGGAGGGGGTGAACTTTGGGTTTGGATGGGGGTGAACTTTGGGCGGAGAGGGTGTGACCTTTGCGTGTGAATGGGGGAGACCTTTGGGCGAGGAGGGGGGGTGACCTTTTTTGTACTTTGGGTGGGGAGGGGGGGACCTTTTGGGCTGGGAGGGGGGTGAACTTTGGGTGGGGAGGGAGGGTGTCCTTTGGGCTGGGAGGGGGTGAGATTTGGGTGGGGCGGGGGGTGAACTTTGAGCGGGGATGGGGTGAACTTTGGGTGGGGAGGGGAGTGACCTTTGGGCAGGGATGGGGGTGAACTTTGGGTGGGGAGTGGGGTGACCTTTGGATGGGGAGGGGGTGAACTTTGGGCAGGGAGGGGGTGAACTTTGGACGGGTAGGGGGTGAATTTTGGGTGGGGAGGGGGTGAAATTTGGGCAGGGAGGGGGTGAACTTTGGGTGGGGAGGGGGTGAACTTTGGTTGGTGAGGGGGGTGAACTTTGGGTGGGGAGGGGAGTGACCTTTGTGCGGGGAGGGGGGTGAACTTTGGGTGGGGAGGGGGTGAACTTTGGGCAGGGAGGGGGTGAACTGTGGACGGGTAGGGGATGAATTTTGGGTGGGGAGGAGGTGAAATTTGGGCGGGAAGGGGGTGACCTTTGGGCGGGGAGGGGTGTGAACTTTGGGTGGGGAGAGGGTGACCTTTGGGCAGGGAGGTGGTGACCGTTGGGTGGGGAGGGGGTGAACCTTGGGTGGGGAGGGGGGTGACCTTTGGGCGGGGGGAGGGGGGGGGGTGACCTTTTTTATACTTTGGGTGGGGAGGGGGGTGACCTTTGGGCATGGAGGTGGGTGATCTTTGGGTGGGGAGGGGGATGGGCGGGGAGGGAGGTGAACTTTGGGAAGGGAGGTGGTTGAACTTTGGGCGGGGAGGGTGGTGAACTTTGGGTGGGGAGGGGGGGTGACCTTTGGGCTGGGAGGGGGGTGAACTTTGGGTGGGGAGGGGGTAAACTTTGGGTTTGGATGGGGGTGAACTTTGGGCGGAGAGGGTGTGACCTTTGCGTGTGAATGGGGGAGATTTTTGGGCGAGGAGGGGGGGTGACCTTTTTTGTACTTTGGGTGGGGAGGGGGGTGACCTTTGGGGGTGGGGGGAGGTGGTTGATCTTTGGGCGGGGAGGGTGGTGAACTTTGGGTGGGGAAGGGGGGGGGGGTGACCTTTGGGCTGGGAGGGGGGTGAACTTTGGGTGGGGAGGGAGGGTGACCTTTGGGCTGGGAGGGGGTGAGATTTGGGTGGGGCGGGGGTGAACTTTGAGCGGGGATGGGGTGAACTTTGGGAGGGGAGGTTGCGGAATTTTGGGTGGGGAGGTGGGTGAACGTTGGGTGGAGAGGGGTGAACTTTGGGTGGGGATGAACTTCGGGCGGAGAGGGGGTGAACTTTGGGCGGGGAGGGGGGGGTGACCTTTGGGCGGGGAGGGCGACCTTTGGGCGTGGAGGGGGGTGAACTTTGGGCGGGGAGGTGGGAGACCTTTGCGCGGAGAGTGGGAGACGTTTGTGTTAGGGGGTGACCTTTGGGCGGGGAGATTAACTTGGTGTCTACATTTTTGTTGTGATTAAGTTTTTTCTTGTTTTCATTGCTTATCTATACATACATTGCAGGATCCAGTTGTTCGAAAGGCGATTAGTGTTAATCCTGGATTAGCATCAATAGTTTTCTTAAGATTTAATCCTGGATTAGCGCTTATCGCCTTTCGAACAACCGGGCCCTGCAGGATAATTCCTATCACCAACACACTGTGTATTTGAAACGTGAATAAAACATCTTGCTACTAAATGGACAAGTAAAGCGTGGAGGACATCAAAAAAGTGAAATGAGTTTATTGCAACGCTAACCAACACCAAATAAAATACCCGTACAGAAAATGACACACTCAGCTGTTACAGAACACAAGAAGAACGAAAAGGATCATGGGTAATATTCATTGTATGGCAATATTACTAGCAATATGCCACAAAACACGTACGAACTCTTCTCTTTCACAACATATGTCAGTTGTATTTGATGGTGTTCTGTATCCATGGTAAGAAATACTTGATATTGGTGTACAATCCAGGTTGACCAGCTCTAGCACATCCAACACCCCAGCTTACTGCGCCCGTCAATGTAAACTTGAACTTGTCTTTACATACAAATGGACCACCACTGTCCCCTTTACACGAGTCGATCTGTCCTCCCTCGTAGCCAGCACATATCATACGACTAGTCACTAGTTTAGCGGGATATTGAGTCTTGCAGTAGTTCAACTGTTTGATGGGTACTGTAGCTTGACGGAGTTTGCTGGACAGGTCGGCATTTTCACCTGACAATACAAAAATGATATTTCTATTGGATCCAGCAACTCGGCTTCTATACAATCAGTATCGTCTACTAAAAAGTAATGTGTAGATCGTTTGAAAATTGTGGCAACACAGAGGTAGGTGCGCGCTCTGATTGGTCAAAAACTACGTCATGTTTCGCTATTATCACCTACAGGCAGGAGCCCATAAGTAGGAGCGTCCATACGGTATTGCTGGCTTTCAATCAGCTGTTAAAACTCCTTGAATCTCATTATTTGCTTCAAATGACGAGTGTTTTGCTATCAACCAGAGAGTATTCTTTTGAAAAGGTGCAATTCAGCTGATGAAAATTCCTCACGAGACCGGAAGTGACGTCTAATGAAAACCAGCAATTGGGTAGTGTCACAGCGTTTTCACAAGTGTAGTTATTTTTAGAACAGTTTTCCCGCGAATTTTGACCAATCAGAGAATGTTTCCGGTATGACGTTTTTTTTGAATTTTGATGAGATGGCAGGTAAAATAAAGATGGCATCCGATAGCGACAGTGAACTAAACTACGAATCGTCTAGTGATAGTGAGAGCAGTATTGAGTCATTCGGTACAACAGAATCACTTGAAAGTGATAGTGGTGACGATTGTGCTTCTAAAGGCATCCAAAGCAAGTGGTTTGAAGAACTCGAACACGAAGTGACCGACTGAGAAGCTGTTGTACAAAGTTGTAGCGTATGGATGCAAATTAGCCGATTAGACTTTCAAATACATATTTTCGTCTAAACTATTTCGTCAGAAAGTGAATTCAATTTATTCTTGGATGTGGTTTACAGTGAGGACACACTAACCAGGACCCCTTGAGCAAAACTGACCAATCAGATTACACCTGAAAATAATCACATTCCAACAAAAGCCATCTGTGCCAATCATCATTATAACTATAATGCTGATTGGCCCAGACAACTTTTGTTGGAATGTGATTATTTTCAGGTGTAATCTGATTGGTCAGTTTTGCTCAAGTGGTCCCGGTTAGTGTGTCCTCACTGTAATGGTATCTTGTAATTTATATCGTTGTGGAGTTTGAAGACTGACAAGGCTATTCAAAAACAAATTCGCTGAAACTGCATGAGCGACAAGACGAGTGAATCAAATTACAAATAAGATTGGTGAAAGTATAAAGCGTATTTGTTGTGTCTTTTCTGTTCCCTAAAATGACTTAAAAATGGATTGTGAATATTTTTGTGAGTGCCGATTTGAAATATATTAATAAAAACACCTTCATTCAAGTTTTGATGTTTAATTTAATAGATTCACTGAGCTTATTATTTTATACACACGCTTCACTGTCAATATAAAGAAGAGTTGAGTGAAACTGACTCAAAATTGCTTTGTTTTTAAATTCAGTGACCTTCATTTACTGCGCCGGTACTCAGACATTCAAACAGTCGGCTGGAACTTGTCAATTAATCAAATTCAAAACTCAAACGAATTGAAAACTAAACTGATACATTCTTCGACCAAATGATCCATAATGTAGCTCAAAATCATATTTGGTTTCATTTGGTGGGTCTTCTGACGGACACCTCTATAATACGGATACCTCTATAATACGGACACCTCTATAATACGGACACCTCTATAATACGGATACCTCTATAATACGGATACCTCTATAATACGGACACCTCTATAATACGGACACCTCTATAATACGAATACCTCTATAATACGGACACCTTTATAATACGGACACCTCTATAATACGGTTATCTCTATAATACGGGCACCTCTATAATACGGACACCTATAATACGGACACCTCTATAATACGGACACCTCTATAATACGGACACCTCTATAATAAGGATAGCTCTATAATACGGGCACCTCTATAATACGGATACCTCTATAATACGGATACCTCTATAATAAGGATAGCTCTATAATACGGGCACCTCTATAATACGGACACCTCTATAATAAGGATAGCTCTATAATACGGGCACCTCTATAATACGGATACCTCTATAATACGGATACCTCTATAATAAGGATAGCTCTATAATACGGATACCTCTATAATACGGACGCCTCTATAATAAGGATAGCTCTATAATACGGGCACCTCTATAATACGGACACCTCTATAATACGGACACCTTTATAATACGGACACCTCTATAATACGGACACCTCTATAATACGGTCGACATCTGAGTTTATCTGCTGTCCATAATGGACATATACACAGACTTACCGACTCTACCAAATCCCGTAACAGTGCAGTTGTTTCCAATAGGAATAACGTAGCTGTTGGTGGGCAAACACACAGGTTTGATGTGCTCGTTAAAGGTCATGATAGGATCTGCAAGACGCAGTAAGGCGATATCGTAGTCCAGGGTTCGATGTGCGTACTGGGGATGCATGCAGACTTGTGCTACGTCTGTAACAAAGATTGTAGAGCAATGTTGTGGAACATTGAAGTTATCAATCCAGCATGTATCGGGATAATGCGGCTGACAAGATGCAAAGCAATTAAAAATAATATGACAAAACATGCACATAATGTTTTGATATTGAAATATTCTTTTGAGGTTCCTGAGTTACAATTATTCGCCTCAGGTTTAGTGGATTGTTGAATATTTATCTCGACTTCGTCTCGGTCAGTAACAATTCAACAATATCCACTTGGCCTTCGGTAAATAATTATAAGTAGTAATACCATGACAAGAGGGAAATTCGTGATTAAATTTCCCGCAAGCCGAGGGAGAGTTTGTGGAAGTCCCGACGCCGTAGGCGATCATGGTATTATTGTTTAAAATTATGTGTTAGACGCTTGAGTAACTTGGAGTAGAGCCAGCTTTCAAGTTAAACGTAATTCGGACAGATTACTCTGTCCAAGGTCCCAGTGATTGTTATATAAGGGACACACTGGGGACGAACCGAGTCTCCATTCTCGAATTTTCCCGCCGGGAAAATTAGTGAGACAATGCAGATATCCATTGTCTAATTTTCCCGCCGGGAAATTGGAGAAGGGAGATTTAGTGGTTTGTATGTCCCTGGAAAGACAAAGGAAACCGAGGCGATCATGGTATTATTGTTAATTATGCTACATATATTACCGCTGACATGCATCAATCACTTCTTAGATTTAGTATTATAACATAGCATTGATATAACGCGCGCTCTGATTGGCTAATTAGCGTGTGCGAGCGTGCATCCATAACTCAATGGACGCACGCTCACGTCATCGGCATAGCGCGCCACGCTCTGAAATCAATTGGAAAATAAAACTGTTTTATTTGAATTTGCAGTAACTATGTTATAAAAGGTACGCGACTCGTACGCTTCTCTAGTGCTTAGCAGCCTCACACGTGCATCCATAACTCGATGGACGTACGCTGAGCGAGCAGGAGGGAATTATGTTGCGCGCATGCGCGACCAGTTGTGAGTTCAAGCGAAGCTTCGACTTCAGGCCATCGAATGCGAGTTAACTTAGGATTTTAAAACGGTTTTATTGCTACTTCCAAGGCTGACATTGGACTTAACTGCCACCAGAGGCTTATACGAAGACTTAGATATTTCAATTTATCATGGAAGAACGCAATTGGACTTTAATAGATTGTTCTAAAACACTTTATTATCACTGCAAGCGAACATCCCTGTGTTGACAAAATGGCGTCTTGGTATTTACCAGCGATGGTTTCGCGTTTAATTATTGCAAGCACTGAAGAAAATCTTCTACTGAAGTAGGGACGATGATAAGTACACATGTGATAGTGACTTGAATATACAACTTTGATGAAGATCGAAGACGAAACGTTCATAGAATACAGTCTTAAACCTAGTATATTTTCATAAAACTTCTTGTATTAGCAAGTTTGATGCTTCATTAACTCGAAATCTACTATAGATCTCCCAAGTTTTGTGAGCAGAAATATTAAAAGCTATGCTGTCTAAAAAGCTATCTAAAATATTTTTGATTGGCAAAAATGGGGAACATTGTGTTTTTGACCGATTTCTTCGGCATGTTGAGCCCAAATGCATATTTAACATAACTTTGCTCCCCAAAAAAACCTGTTTGGAATTGCATTTCTCACAATGTCTTCGTATCTTTTATAACTCCACAGTTACTAGTTGCAGAACATAATATATCACTGAGATCGGCTGAGGTTTATGAAGTGAACTATGTGTATGGAATATGACATATTTTTACTCGATTATTGAACATGTTTTGCTTTACTGTTTGAAATCTATCTACGATCTCCCAAGAAATTACTATAAATATTGCAAGTTTATCAGACATGTTTTAAATGTGTGCACTTGCTTTTCATCTAAAAAATGGGGAAATGTTCAAAAATCACAATTTTAGTGTTGTATCAAAGGTCCTTGGCCTTTATTTACCTTTTGGGGTGCCTGTGTAATTTATCGCTTCGTTTCAAAAGAAATTATAGGAGAGTTTGGAAACCTAAAACCTTAAAAATAAATGCTTAAAAATAAAGTTGGATAGTTTATGAAGCTTTTTGAGTAATTTTGGGGCAATTTGTGGTCTTGAAACGGACTTTCCTGTTATTGATTATTGCGATCAAGCCATTACGGTTCAGCGGCCGAACGCATGCTCGTGCAAATTTCCCTCCTGTTCGCTGAGCGTTGACCATTCCTTCAATGGTGTATCATCTCTGTGCATCAGTAGATTTGCTGTCGCTATGGATACACACAATACTCACCACGAGTAACTTCATGGCCTTCAACATTTGCCACATCAAACTCGCCCAAAATTACACGAAGTCGAGGTTCAGGTGAAACACATCCAGTACGACTTGGTTCGAGACGGTAAATACAATGGGCAGCGGTTAGCACCCATTCTCTGTTGATCAGTGAACCTCCGCAGAAAATGGTTTCATCATTGCCTCGTTTTAAACCTGCTTGCCAGGGCCAGTCTCGTGTTTTGGCTACAGAACCACCCACTATTCGAGAGACAGCGCTTTTGCCACATGCAAATGATGGTAGAACTTTCTTAGCTGTGTTAAGATTTCAAGAGTTCATAGTGTTTAGGTGGTACGATATGTTAGTCAGACATACGGTAAGAAAACCAAGTGAAATCACGGTTTCTGTGCATAGAGCAGATTTCGAATGACTGTGAAAAACTTACGGCACGGACGTACCGTGCCGTGACCGTGATGATTTAGGATTTCGAATGAATCCGTGCCGTGACCGTGCCGTGCCGTGCGCCGTGGTTTTTTACAGTCATACGAAATCTGCTCTATCGACACCACACCCACAACACCACCCCACCCACCACACCACGCCGTCCCACCCACAACATCACTCTAAAGTATGGCGAGTACTCCCCCGGCTTGGCACAGTGACTTACTTTTACATCGCTGAGTGTTGCAAGACATCTTTTCCAAGTCAGAGCCGTCGCACTGTTTACCGTCAATCGATGGTGACGGGTTGTTGCAATCTCGATATCTCGTCTTAAATCCACCGTTACATGAACGAGTACATGAGCTCCATTGTCCCCATTTACCCCACTGACCATTAACAACTGCAATAAGATAATATGATAATCAATAAGATTAGTCTTACTACATACATACACGCATGAATCGGAACATAAGGGAAACGTTCTAGAACTGATCCGACCGACTACGATTACGTACTAGTATTGTATTGTAGTCGTACGACGCTAGGGTGAATCAGCTTTAACATTTTTAGTACTGATCAAATAAAACAGTTCGACAAAGATAGTATATATTAGTGTGAGAGTTGTTCTTTGCCGTGAAACAATGCGATTTTTTGGAAGCTGTTTTCCCTGCACTGGACTAAGCTTCGAATGACATATCGCAGTAAACATTTGCATTGTATACGTAATGTTTCAAAGCCGAGAATGAGGACTAGACGGGGTTTCTATGATCTAGTCCGAGGCGAAACCGAGGACTGGAAACCCCGTCTAGTCCGAATTCGAGGTTTTGGAACGACTTCTCATACTCCTTAATTATCACATGCAATGGCCTAAAGGCAATAAATAAAGAGTTGCAAGATTTTAGCCCGGAAAAGCAAGAATTCCAGTCTACATATTCGTATCCCACATGTGTTGGACTCTTGAGTAGCATGAAGTAGAGCCTGCTTTCAGATTGAATCTAATTCGGACAGAGTGGTATTGCCTCTGTCCAAGGTCCCGTTGTTTGTTATATGAGGGATAAGAACTCAGGAAAGAGTACTTTAAAATCCATCATTTCAAAGTCCTTGGACTTTGAAATCCATTTCAAAGTACTCTTGAGCGGACTTTCAGGGGTTTCCAGGTTCATCATGTGACCGGATTTGATGCACCGGATTGGCTGGTTACCTCATGAATAATTAATGAGTTTGAGAAAGCTATTTCAAAAACGGTTGGTGAAGGTGCTGTTGCATCTTGCATACCAAGCCCGAAATGCACTATGGGTGATGTGATTGGAATCGGCGAAATGTCACAACAATATGGATTCTGGGAATTTTCCCAAACTTTGTCTTCCCAATATGGAGCCGGCATATTTTCTTCTGTATGTGCATGCTGGCATTATTTACATATGATCCACAATACTGACATTTCGGGCTTGGTATGCAAGATGCAACAAAACCTTCACCAACCTTTTTTGAAATAGCTGTACATGTATGCAGAAGATTGAGGATCTGAAACTGTAAACTGAATCGATTCAGGATCAATTGGTGTTCGTATTGCACGATCAACTCAGTTTCTACTTTGGCTTTTCATACGAATTAATGATTATCATTTGTGTGTTCTTAGTTCCTTAAAATGATATTGTGTCCAACTCGTTGGTTTATATACTAAAACAATTGGACAACTCGCGGTCGGTGTCTACGAGCTGAGATATAGTCCAAAAAAAAAACTCGTCTAAATGTGAATTATTCCAAGAAGCCTGACAGTAAGACCTTTGTACATGATTTGAAAATCATAAATGATAGAAGCTGAGACCGCAATGATGGATGGGAAATCAGTTCATGACCCGCATTACATGCAGATATATTCAATGTTCTCGTAGTTTTGAAGATATATGAGCTATTTAACTAAGATCCTACAAGTCTGGATAAAAAGGTCAATCATTTGACGGTGTTATTTGAGAGTTTTAATTTCCCAGAATTCCTTTTGGTCATAGCTTTCATGATTTTCAACCTGACAACGCCTATGCAATTAGCTATATATCAAGGCCTGTAGTAGATAACCAGTTTGTCATACGTACGTACCATGGCCGCACAGCAGACATGTCCAGCATACACGACAACATTGATCAGTTCTAAGAAATCCATTTCGAGTGTTGCTTCTGTGATTTAGCAGTATGTCTCGTAGTTAGGTTTTGGGATCTGCAGGAATTTCGTGACGCAACGAAACTCGAAACCTTGATTCTGGGTAAGACTGTGCCGGGGTCTTCACAGCAAGTGCACAGGAGTATAGCACGAAATCAGCTCTTTGGTACGTATTGCAAAGTCACAAGACATTTCACGGTGATTAATTCTGCATGACGTCCAATGGTGTGTAATGTTATACAATATAAACCACTGCTTGTACAACATTACGACGGTCTTTCTTGTATCGACAGTACATATGTTATTTATTTGGTCCTTCTTCGCTAGAGAATCCGTTTTTTCTGTGTCTCTTGGCTCAGTCTAGAAATTATTTGACTGATGTGGAAACTTGAACGATTTCCTTTGTAATGATTAACTTATTAGTTTTATAGGACGGATTTTTGTAAGTTTTTAATGAAATTTTATGTTATTGAAACATGGCTGCCCATAGCCAGTTAGTCAAGAACTGGCCCCACCTAGCTTTCTCAATAACTATATAAATACTGGGCGCGAACGAAATATAAAGGCTACGAGAAGCTAGCACGCGCGTAATCTAAGGAACTTTAGAAAAGTGGGTCCTAGGAAGTACGAACATAAGCCGCCACCACATCCAATCAAAAATCCTCACGAGCCCGCTATTATTGTTTACAGCGGTTATTATTAAATGGACGCATTTGCCGCCGAGTATTACTTACAGATTTTATTCGACAACAAAATTCACAAAGAAAACGTCCTTTTTTCTTTCTTTGCTTATTTGTTAGCGTACAAAAGTTATTTCTTTATTTTGTTTGTGAAATGCGCGCGCTATCACCCAATCGATACGCTATCGAGCGCGCGCTCGAGAGATTTTTCGTTGGCTTTTGTCTTTTTTTTTCACCAACAAGATTGTGTTTTCTTCTTATTTTCTACACAGATATCATTAAAAAGTACTTTTCTATCGTTTTTAGAGTCTTTTCTTTTTCCAATGAAAAACAAAACATTTCACTTGGCGCGTGGTCTTTGAGGGTGATATCATATTGCTCAATGTTCACATCCCGGAAACGGGATCTGGTGACGCATGCGCAGACAAACTTCCCTGGACGCACTTTTATCGTCTCTCTCTAGCCCAACTCTTCTCTTCTACTCTTTGCCGTGCGCACATATAAAAGTGGGTCCAGTTCTGGACCAGTCTGCACAGCCATGACAATAAATGGTGTTTTGTCCATTTATTTTAATTTTATCATTTTATTTTGTTTACTTTTAATTAATAACTTGTTTATGTATTTGCTATATCTTTTAAGATTGACAGGTGTCAGTCACTTACTTGTTGGGCATGACTTCAGCGTACACACCGACTGTTCACGTGACTTTCCAACACAATTCTTGCCGCCATGTTCCGGTGGGGGGCTGTCGCATCTTCTTAAGCGAGATTGGAATCCTGAACCACATGTCACACTGCATGTAGATAGTTTACTCCAGCTACCCCATTGCCCGTTAACCACTGTTGGATAGATAATAGACATTATTAGCATAAACCATCCAGTGGTCTATCGCAAATCCTGCAATCTGATTGGTTTGCTGCTAGTGGCCTACTATCAGCTCATAGACCCCGAGTAGAGGTAAACAAACAAAATGGCGGCGCTTCGCGGTCGCGTTTTGCTAATGTTTCGGAGGAGCTTCTCGACGAATTATTGTCTGTTGCTTGTTTCTGTCATTTTCTATATATTGACCTACTGGATGGTTTATGCTAAAACAATTAGACTAGTAGTTCTCGTTTTCCATGAGGATAGTCAACTCAGCGCGCCTCATAGAAACCTCAAACTCGTAGTCTAATTGCTAGATATACAGTCATTTGCAAAAATTCTGGCCGCTACGAAATATCAATATATCAATATATCGGGTGCATTATGGGTAATTAAAATAATCGAAAATTCCCCTTAAAGCGGGTTAACGCCAGCAAAGTTGGTAGAAATATTTAGTATAATGGTTATTTTAGTCTTACGTTTGTTGTCTGTAAATTTTGCTTAATAAGTTAGAAAACTCAAAATAGTATTATTTAATTACCCACAATGCACCCGATATATTGATATATTGATATTTCGTGGCGGCCAGAATTTTTGCAAATTACTGTATAGATAGATAGATAGATAGATAGATAGATAGATAGATAGATAGATAGATAGATAGATAGATAGATAGATAGATAGATAGATAGATAGATAGATAGATAGATAGATAGATAGATAGATAGATAGATAGATAGATAGATAGATAGATAGATAGATAGATAGATAGATAGATAGATAGATAGATAGATAGATAGATAGATAGATAGATAGATAGATAGACACAGGCCTAGATAGATAGATAGATAGATAGATAGATAGAAAATAGAAACAAATCGAAGAATTATTTTAGATAGATAGATAGATAGATAGATAGATAGATAGATAGATAGATTAGATAGATAGATAGATAAAGATAGATAGCATAGATAGATAGCAAAAAAATCACCGATAGATAGATGATAGAGATAGATAGATAGATAGATAGATAGATAGATAGATAGATAGATAGATAGATAGATAGATAGATAGATAGATAGATAGATAGATAGATAGATAGATAGATAGATAGATAGATAGATAGATAGATAGATAGATAGATAGATAGATAGATAGATAGATAGATAGATAGATAGATAGATAGATAGAGATAGATAGAGATAGATAGATAGAGATAGATAGATAGATAGATAGATAGATAGATAGATAGATAGATAGATAGATAGATAGATAGATAGATAGATAGATAGATAGATAGAGATAGATAGATAGATAGATAGATAGATAGATATATAGATATACATACATACATAGATAGATAGATAGATAGATAGATAGATAGATAGATAGATAGATAGATAGATAGATAGATAGATAGATAGATAGATAGATAGATAGATAGATAGATAGATAGATAGATAGATAGATAGATAGATAGATAGATAGATAGATAGATAGATAGATAGAGAGAGAGAGAGAGAGAGATAGAGAGAGAGAGAGAGAGAGAGAGATAGAGAGAGAGAGAGAGAGAGAGAGAGAGAGAGAGAGAGAGAGAGAGAGAGAGAGAGAGAGAGAGAGAGAGAGAGAGAGAGAGAGAGAGAGAGAGAGAGAGAGAGAGAGAGAGAGAGAGAGAGAGATAGATACATTTTATTTCCACACGGGTTCTATCAGTACAATTTAACTGGTTTACATAAAAGCCGTGCTGGTATATATAGCTAATTGCATAATCGTTGTCGGGTTGAAAATCACGAAAATATACAACCAAAAGGAATTCTGGGAAATTAAAACTCTCAAATAACACCGTCAAATCATCGATCATTTTATCCAGACTTGTAGGATCTTAGTTAAATAGCTCATTTACCTTCAAAACTACGAGAGCATTGAATATATCTGCATGTAATGTGGCTCATGAACTGATTTCCCATCCATCTTTGCGGTCTCAGCTTCTATGATTTATGATTTTCAACCCGACAACGATTATGCAATTAGCTATATATGTATATGTACAGCTATTTCAAAAAACGTTGAAAACTGAATACTGCATACTGAATAGTGTATTCCAAGACCGAAGAGCATTGTGGGTCTCGTTATTTTGAAATAAAAGGTAAATATACACTACTACTACTACTACTACTACTGCTGCTGCTGCTGCTGCTGCTGCTGCTGCTGCTGCTGCTGCTGCTGCTGCTGCTGCTGCTGCTGCTGCTGCTGCTGCTGCTACTACTACTACTACTACTACTACTACTACTACTACTACTAATAATAATAATATATAATTCTTAAACACGCACCTAACGGGAGTCTCGATGCTCTTACAATAATGATAAATAAAATTTGTACTAAAAATTACCGGTCACGTGAATTGTGCATAATAGCCATGCAGCCCAGCAGACCTCCCTCTCACAGGTAACCATGTATACTAACCTGTAGTACAGTCTTGTACTTGACACTTTGAAGAATATTGAAGAACACCAACGCAATTCTTTCCACCATTTTGAGGCGCTGGATTGTCGCACTGGCGTGTTTTTGTTCGCGTTCCACCACCACATGACTTGGAGCAGGAAGTATATGGTCCCCAGTCTCCCCAGTTACCATTGATGACTACACGGTAGTACAAGGGATAGTCATTAGTCTATAGAACGTCTAGCACACAACAATGGGGTAATATATAATATAGTACCCAGTTACCATAGTTACCATTGATGACTACACGGTAGTACAAGGGATAGTCATTAGTCTATAGAACGTCTAGCACACAACAATGGGGGTAATATATAATATAGTACCCAGTCACCATAGTTACCATTGATGACTACACGGTAGTACAAGGGATAGACATTAGTCTATAGAACGTCTAGCACACAACAATGGAGTAATACATAATATAGTACCCAGTCACCATAGTTACCATTGATGACTACACGGTAGTACAAGGGATAGTCATTAGTATATAGAATGTCTAGTACACAACAATGGAGTAATACATAATATAGTACCCAGTCACCATAGTTACCATTGATGACTACACGGTAGTACAAGGGATAGTCATTAGTATATAGAACGTCTAGCACACAACAATGGAGTAATATATAATATAGTACCCAGTCACCATAGTTACCATTGATGACTACACGGTAGTACAAGGGATAGTCATTAGTCTATAGAACGTCTTGTGACTACACGGTTAGTAACAAGGGATATAATACATAATATAGTACCCAGTCACCATAGTTACGTCTACCACACAACAACAATGGAGTAATATATAATATAGTACCCAGTCACCATAGTTACCATTGATGACTACACTGTAGTACAAGGGATAGTCATTAGTCTATAGAACGTCTAGCACACAACAATGGGGTAATACATAATATAGTACCCAGTCACCATAGTTACCATTGATGACTACACGGTAGTACAAGGGATAGACATTAGTCTATAGAACGTCTAGCACACAACAATGGGGTAATACATAATATAGTACCCAGTCACCATAGTTACCATTGATGACTACACGGTAGTACAAGGGATAGTCATTAGTATATAGAACGTCTAGTACACAACAATGGAGTAATATATAATACAGTACCCAGTCACCATAGTTACCATTGATGACTACACGGTAGTACAAGGGATAGTCATTAGTATATAGAACGTCTAGCACACAACAATGGGGTAATATATAATATAGTACCCAGTCACCACAGTTACCATTGATGACTACACGGTAGTACAAGGGATAGTCATTAGTCTATAGAACGTCTAGTACACAACAATGGAGTAATACATAACATAGTACCTAGATTTACAGAAAAATACGGTAATACACAATCCAAGCCATACCTTTCAAACACGATTGTATATTACATGATCGCGTTGCCTTTGTGGGCCCAGGACACGTTCGCCCTCCATTCCTGGGTGCAGGATTGTTACATTCACGATATCGGGCTTGTATTCCTCCAGCACATGTGACAGAACACTTCGAGTACACACCCCACGGTCCCCAGTTACCATCTACAGCTAAACACAAATACAATCAGAACTCGGTAAAGGCGAGCAAAAGGCGAGTATAGTATCTGTAGCTCCGATACAGAACAGACAATAATTCTGTAAACTACTTATATCAAACTCCATCCCAATTTACCTTGATGAGATCTAAAATAGTATTACACGAATTCTAAGAGAAAATTACAAAACGTTCTTAATTGTAAACGTCACTGCCATGCGCAGAATACAGTTCAACGTATCCCACACTCGAAATAGGTCTTGCAGTCTTAAGTAGGAAGCTGTAAGGATATTCGTAACTTGCTGTCGGTGCTATGCAAAGCCGGTCAACGATACGAGTAAATGAGACCTTCGCATGACCTGTGTTACATGCAAATCAGTCTTTATCATTGAAAAAGAACTGATTAATAAAACATTTGGTATTTATCAGTGACTGATTCAACAAACCGGTACGTATATACGTTGGACCAATAATTGCTCATGAATTATTAATGAGTTTTGGAAGGGTAAAAAGCTCACTCGTATTAGGTCGATGGGTTTCCTAGCTGCGCTCGCCTTTTTATGCTAGATGTTATGATTGCTATATACCTGTAGTAGATGAATAGGTTTTGAATGTCAGCGTTAGAAATGAATCCAATCATAAAGATATGTTCTGATCGAGAACTGAAACGGAAGGCTCGCTTTCCAATGCAACACTGAACTCTAAACGTCCCAGCATTCTAGGATTTTCTATGTTTTGCAGCAGCAACGTTTTCATTTTATATTTGACTTGCATGACTTTGATCATGAGTTATTGTTACTGCCAATATCTCTTCTATACGTGTTTAGTAGAAACCAACTAGCATACTATCACGAATCCTGCAATCTGATTGGCTAACGTACTTACTATCTATTGCATGCATGATCTAGAGTAGCGAAAAAGCCGGCGTTTTGATCAAAAACAAAGCGAAAAATCAATAAATATTGGTATAAATTCGAAGGTAGTATCCTAGTTGGTTTCTCACTAAAACAATTAGACTACTCATTCTCGTTTTCTATGAGTTCAAATAGTCAACTCAACGCTACGCGCCTCGTTGACTATCGAGTCATAGAAAACTCGCACTCGTAGTCTAATTGTTATAGAGTAATCATTGATTTATATTTAAATTCGCCACCGGAGAACGATGTAACTACATTGTATAACCGATCAACAGATGTCATAGTATAACATATTTCTATTATATATTTCTATTCAATATTTATATATACCATACCTTTCAAACACGATTGTATATTACATGATCGCGTTGCCTTTGTGGGCCCAGGACACGTTCGCCCTCCATTCCTGGGTGCAGGATTGTTACATTGACGATATCGGGCTTGTATTCCTCCACCACATGTGACAGAGCACTTCGAGTACACACCCCACGGTCCCCATTTACCATCCACAGCTAAACACAATGGCAAACGTTTAAAGTGTACATGAATTGCATTGTTTTATTTTGAAAATCGATAACATATGAAGTGAATTTAACAAATTGTTTTTTACAATAACAAAGTCAAAAAGCATCCAAAAACAAGGAAAAAGTTTGAAAGAAAAACTGTTTCAAGCGCGCGCTGGCTCCGTGCGCGAGCGATTCGTCATACAGTGTGTCTGTACTCTTATTGACAACGGCTGAGAGCCAATCAGATTGCGAGATCTCGCTCTGTTATTGTAAAATTCAGTATTTTGTGATTTGAGCTTCAAATTTGCGAGTTATAAAGGTTTGAAATCGTAACATTGTAATTTGGTGATTTGAAGTCAATTGATTTTTAAGAGGATATTTCTTTCAACATCGCGTAATATCCGCCAAAAGCGCCAAAAACCAGCCCTTTTGGACAGTTTGAATTTCGATTTTCGCTTTGGATTAACACTCTAATTTTATTTTAACCAAGCACAAACTATTAAAAACAAAGTAAATTGTCTGCCTAAAGCTGTTTTAGCGTTGTACAAAGCCATTTTCCTGCTTTTTGTTTCACATTTGGGGTAATTCAGGGGAAAACATCAGCAATACTAGCAAATTTATATACAGATCTAGCCCATGTGGACGGTTTTCAAATCAATTGCATTTTCACTTTGATTAAACACTCTAATTTCACTTTTACCGTTCAAAAACCATCACAAATACCTTGAACTCTTTGCTAAAGCAGTTTTAGCCTTGTACAAAACGTATTCTCCATGTTATTGGTTTTTGGCGCTCAATACGCGCGTTCGTATAAAATATCCTCTTAATTTATTCTACAAAAGCGCCCTTGTGCAAATTATTGACATTTTTAATCAGGCACAAAGTTCTCTACAACTTATATTCATGATGTTAAACTTTTCTTTGTATTTCAGAAAAGAGTGCTGCTTGAAAACATATAAATGAGTTACAGTGTACGGCAAATCAATCAACTGACGTCACCGAATTAGCATGACTCGCAAATGCGAAGCTCAAATCACAAAATACTCAAATATCTCACTATTCTATTCTCACTATTGTGTAATTCATATACACAAAAGAAATTAAATTGTTCACTGAATTAAAAGAAACGAGCGCGGTATCGATACTTATATATAATCGGCCAATTTTGGTTCGATTCGACGAAATATCAGGGCGAGTTAGGTCGAGCCATGGTTCGTATTTGCAAGACCTAACGAGTCCTGATATTCCGCAGAATCGAACCAAAATTGACCGATTATTTATTTATCATCCCACTTTTTCCGCCGAAATGAAAGAATATCACTAAAAAACCTCGAGGACGATCTATTCAAAATACAAACTTATTAGCATATTGTCGGCACGCGTCCGTGAGTTTGAGAAGTGGCGGGAAAAGTTCAATCGTTCGCAGTTTTGTTCAAAACGTTTATTTATCTTTTGAATGAAACATATTTTCCCTTAAAATGACCAGAATTAATATAAAAATACAATGGTTTCTTATTTATAGAACCACATTTTAACCAACTGTCGGCCGTGATATATGATATCAGGACACTAGAGTGTCTTGATACGGGAGAATTCTCGATTGTGATTGGTTGAAACAAATATTGGGGATGATAAAATAGAATATCTCAATCATTACCTTGAACCTTCTTGCAGTATCGATACAATAGAATATCTCAATCAATACCTTCAACCTTCTTGCAGTATCGATACAATAGAATATCTCAATCAATACCTTCAACCTTCTTGCAGTATCGATACAATAGAATATCTCAATTATTACCTCAACATTCTTGCAGTATCGATACAATAGAATATCTCAATCATTACCTTGAACCTTCTTGCAGTATCGATACAATAGAATATCTCAATCATTACCTTGAACCTTCTTGCAGTATCGATACTTCGCGACTTGTGCGATATCGCCTTTTCTCGTGAATTCAACGTGGAATTCCCTCGTCATCCAATGAATTTACCTTGAATCCCATAGCGTTCTCTTTGTTTTAGAAAAATATAGTTTTTAGAATGAGCTTGTGTCACCTGTCACGTGACTTTTTAAATTTTCACCGGAGGCAAACGAAAATACCATAACTGGAAAGAGCATACTAAAGTTAGTAAAAGTGGAAAGTTTGAAGGGAGATACGTAAATAGGGCAATAGTTACAGGCATTCAAACTTTGCCTTTTTTGTATGGAAATGTATGTTGGAAGGCAACGCTTGCCCTCCAAGCGGAAAACCCATGCAAATCCTTCTCAAAGCGGGAAACTTTGAAAGCCTTTAACTTTTGTCTTATTTGCTTGATTCTTTTGAAATTTTCAACTTTTACTAATTTTAGTATGCTCTTTCAAGTTATGATATTTTCGTTTGCCTTCGATGAAATTTTAAAAAGTCACGTGACAGGTGACACAAGCCCATTTTGAGTCGCTATTTATCGCGCGTCGCAAAGAAAGCCAGTGGAGTGTAAAGGACGCTTCTCTGTGGTTTGATTGATTCACTAATTAGTCGATAAATTAGCCACATCCTAGTTACAATACTTAGTTACATTATGTTTATATTTGTTTGTGCACTTTGCAATCGGACCTTTAAGCGTCACCACGCGCATATAAAAGGGAGTTAGCGTCCCTTTTTGCTAGTTCTTTAGTAGTAATTCGTCCATGGTGTGTTAATTCGTTAAACTTCGTTTGGTACTTCTTTGGTAAATCTTTGGCTTTTAGAGGCAAGCAGGACCGATATGTAAGTACCCTTTTGTTATAATAAGTTAGTTTTTATCTCCTAAGTTGAGAGAACGAAATATAGTTCAAGTTTTATTAAGTTACATGTTTTCCACGATTGTATGAAAATCCACGTTTTTAAATGCTGATTGAGATTCCTAGAGAATCTATTTGCTAATGTTAGCAACATGTCGTTAAATGAATAGTCCTATTTGAAAGATTTATGTCTTATCGATGCAGTATTTTTAGTTGATTTTATGAACCAATTCGACGGCGTCAACGCCAACGTGTAGTTACATTGAAATGTTATGTATTCATGAAATGTTGATTATTGTTACATTTAAATCATATTCTTGTAAATAGTTGTTCATTGGAATTGTACAATGTTGTATTTCAGTTTACGTATTGGTATCGAATCTTCAATAAATCTATGTTCACCGTCGTTTGGTTGCGTAAATTCCTGAAGCCACGCCGACCAGTAAAATAGTCCTCAAAACACTTAGCCAGTGACATCATCGCCTCGTTCAGTTCGCGTCAGTTGGCTAGGCGTTACAGTAAAATATCGCCGATCTCTAAACCTGCCATTGGTTTATGAACTTTCGTTTAAACAACGAATTCGTATTCGTATCAGTGAACGTGTTTGTACTACACCACAACAACAATGAGTATTGCATCCGCTCCAGAACGTTTGGCATTCTTTCGTGATCAAGAAAGCGATAACGTCTTATCTGAAGCGGCACGTGCCCCAGCTTTGTCGGTCATTGACTGGAACCTCAAAAATGAGTCAGCTCGACGGAAAACAAAATTGACAGAAAAGGGTAGAATCTTTTACAAGGAAACGAAATTCAGAAATCGAGATTTGGCTTATAAAAGATTGAAAAGAGAAATTGATCATATTAAGGAACTTTGCGACCACCCAGAGAGCGAATTGGAGCTCTTATCGTCTGGAAGGAACAAATTAGACGTATTAAAGGATCAATTAGACGAAGCGCAACGGGATTACGACGACCTCTTACAAACGGAAACAGAAAAGGGGGAATCGTACCGCTGGTTTGACCTTAGAGATCGCGAGTATACAGAATGTAGATTACGAATTTGCGAATACATCCAAGCCTTCGAGAGAGCCTCATACCGAACAAAGTCGGAGAGATCCGGTGCTACATCGCGTAGTGATTCGCGTAGGTCCGGTGGTTCTCGTAAGTCCGGTGGTTCCCGTAGGTCCGTGGTTCACGTAGATCGTCATTCGACATCGCAAGCCAGAGCCGAGGCTGCAGCTAAGGCCGCTAAATTGGAAGTTGAAATGAATTTCCTTGAAAGAGAAAACGAACTTAGACGTATGAAATTAGAGAAGGAAATCGCTTTGGTTAACGCGGAAGAACAAGCCCTTAGCAAAATATTAAAGGAAGAAAATGAATTAGACGAGAAAAATGTCGAGCCTATCAAAGAAGAGAAGACTGACAAATCACCAACAAGCGATAAGAAATTAAATCCTACAGTTTCTTCGTTTGAGCCTAAGTATACGACCCTTCTTCCAAATCCGATCGCACAAGTACCCGGAGCGCCGAAAGTATATGATATGGACGGACATGAAAACAGCGTTGCGAGAGATAGTGAATTTGCAAACGAAACAAACAGAATTAAGTGCATTGATCATCAACCAACAAAGGGCCGTACACTTGCCAGTCAAAGAGCCTCCAGTATTTTCTGGTGATCCTTTCGAGTATCCTGCATTTGTCACTGCATTTGACATCATAATTTCTGCAAATGTGCCCTCCGACAGAGATCGCATCTACTTCCTTGATAAGTACACTGAAGGAAAAGCAAATGCCGTGGTCAAAGGCTTCCTAGCTACGAACTCTGACGAAGCTTACAAAGAAGCTCGTAAGTTACTAGACAGTCGCTATGGTAACCCTGTGCATGTTGCAGAGGCATACAAATCGAGTCTGAGAAGTTGGCCGCAGATAAGCGATGGAGACAGCAGCGGTATTCAAGATTTTTCCGATCTTCTTGTCAAGTGTGAAACGGCCATGTCAACCATGAAATCGATGTCCGAGCTCGACTCGACTCAAACTCTGTGTTCCAAATCTCTGCCAAGTTGCCCTCCTATACAGGGGTAAAGTGGTGTCGCCACGCCCACGAATTCCAGGCCAAATCAGGAAAGCCTACATCGTTTAGCAACTTCGTCAAGTTCGTCAGACAAGAAGCTGAGTTAGCAAATGATCCGGTGTTCTCGCCCGAAGCTCTCATGAGAGAACGCAAGAAGACTATAGCGAGTGTAAAGCCTCGAAACAGAAGTGGCTATAGCCACAGGACCAACGGAAAACCCCAGCCTGGACAGTCCTTTGTAACCAATGCAGGTGAAAACACTTCAACTCCTACAAATCAAGCTGCAGCGTCTACTGATCAACTTTGTCAAGTATGCAATGGTAAACACGACTTAGCAAAGTGCAGTAAGTTCCTCAAGAGCTCAGCCGAAGAGCGAAGTGAAGTCATTCGTTCAAACAAGCTGTGCTTCAGATGCTTTAAAAAGGGTCATGTGTCTGCTGATTGTCAATCCAATCCTAGCTGTGAAGAGTGCGGAAAACGTCACCACACCCTACTGCATGGCGCCAAACCCAAGTACAGAACAGGTCAGAGTTCCGACACTAGAACCCGGCCCACTCGCGGAGGCGATACTCAACCTCAAGGCGCAAAGAATAATCCTCCGGCAACAGAAACCGCAAATAGTAATGCATCCTCAAGTGTATCTCTCAATTCTGTCGACGATCAAGCCCAAGTTGTTATCACCAACTCAAAGATCGTTCCAGTCATCCTGTACCATAAGGACAACCCACAGAAGGAACTCAAGGTCTACGCCCTTTTAGACGACGCTAGCGATACAACGTTCGTCACAGATAAGGTACAGCAGGAACTTGGCATCGAAGGGATTGCTACAAGATTAAGCTTGAGTACGATGCTCGGTCGCGAAGTGATTAAAGTGTCAAAGATTGAAGGCCTTATAGCGGAGCGTACGGATAGGGGTGCTAAAGTCGAACTCCCTAAGACCTACACCAGAGAGCGCATCCCATCTAGAAGGGACCAAGTCCCAACACCGGAAGTTGCTAATAAATGGCCACACCTACAGAGAATAAAGAACGACATTCCAAAGCTTGACGAAACTCTTGATATTGGACTTCTTATTGGCTGTAACTGTCCAAAGGCACTAAAACCCAAAGAAGTTATCACTGGTAAGAGTGAAGACCCTTACGCCATTAGAACCTTGCTGGGGTGGTGCATAGTTGGACCTGTCGCAGGTCCTGTCAATGCTAAACAAGAGTCCTCCGGCACGTGTAACTCGATTATGGCCTGTGAAGTGCTTCCAGAAACTGGCGACAGCGTAAGCATTGTTCTGCAAAGTCAAACAAAGGAGATCATACAACCATCGGCGATCAACAAAATGTTTGAACAAGACTTTGTTGAACACAAGAAGAAACCATTGCAAGGAACATCTAAGGAGGATAGAAAGTTTTTAGAAATAGCGGAAAAGAGTATTCATCAGTGCGATGATGGCCACTATGAGCTTCCCCTGCCTTTGAAAGATAGTGACGTTCGTTTTCCAAATAATCGTCAATTGGCACTCCATCGCTTAAATTATTTAAAAAATAAGTTCAACCGCAAGTCTTCTTATCAAGACGACTACGTGAAATTCATGACCAAAGTCATCGACAGCGGATTTGCTGAGAAGGTAGAGCCAGCCAAGAGTGAGACAATGCGTGTCTGGTATATTCCGCATCATGGCGTCTACCATCCCAAGAAACCCAACAAAATCCGTGTTGTATTTGACTGTGCCGCGCAATACAAGAACGAATCGCTCAACAAGCATCTGCTTCAAGGACCCGATCTAACGAACAGTCTGGTTGGAGTATTACACAGATTCCGACAAGAGCCTGTGGCCTTCACTTGCGACATAGAAGGTATGTTCCACCAAGTAAAGGTCAACGAAGAAGACCGCGATCTGTTGCGCTTCTTATGGTGGGAGAACGGTGACACCACGCAGGAACCCCAAGAGTACCGTATGACGGTCCATCTATTTGGCGCAACTTCATCGCCTGGTTGCGCTAACTTTGCCCTGAAGCAGACAGCTAACGACTACGAGAGTGAATTTGGTACCGCTACAGCAGATTTGTTGCGCAACGATTTCTAGGTTGATGACGGTTTAAAGTCTGTGTCTACAGCTGAACAAGCAGTTAAACTCGTCCACGATGTAAGGGAAATGTGCGCTAAGGGAGGATTCAATCTGCACAAATTAAATTCATCTCCAACAGTAAAGATGTCATTAAGAGCATCCCGGAAGCTGCCCGCGCAGATGGCGTCAAAGAGCTGAACTTAGACCTCGACTCTCTTCCCCTAGAGCGCACACTCGGCGTTCAGTGGTGTGTAGAGTCTGACTGTTTCAAGTTTAGCATTGTATTACAAGACAAGCCGTGTACAAGACGTGGAATACTGTCGACAGTTAGTTCAGTATTCGACCCAATTGGTTTTGTCGCACCGCTTATGTTAGAGGGAAAGTCGATTCTACAAGAATTATGCCGCCAAGACTTAGACTGGGACGACCCTATCCCTGAAGACGTCAAAGCAAAATGGGAGAAGTGGAGAAAAGAGCTCGTACAGTTAACGAGTTTTCCCATTCCAAGGTGTTTCAAGCCCAAAGACTTTGGTCGCATCGTGAACACAGAGCTACATCATTTCTCTGATGCAAGTACCAAAGGCTATGGCCAGTGTAGCTACCTAAGACTAGTAGATGAGAATCAAAGGATTCACTGTGCTTTCGTGACGGGTAAATCTAGAGTAACACCCTTGAAGCCCGTGACTATACCGCGGCTCGAGCTCACCGCAGCAGTATGTTCAGCGAGGATAAGCCAACAGCTACATCAAGAATTAGAATATCCTATCGACCAAGACTTCTACTGGACGGACAGCAAGGTAGTACTTGGATACATCCACAACGAGAGTAGGCGTTTCCATGTTTTCGTAGCTAACAGAGTTCAAGAAATTCAAGAGAGTACTCGTGCGGAACAATGGAGATACGTCGACACAAAGCAGAATCCTGCAGACGAGGCATCACGTGGAATGAAAGCTCGAGAACTTCCAATGTCTCGATGGATTCTTGGACCATCATTCCTGTGGGAAGAAAAGAGCAAATGGCCAACCACCGATAGTCAAGGAGGTGCAATTTCTGAAGACGACCCAGACGTCAAGAAGTCTGTTGCTATGGCAACTTCGACAGAAGGTGAAGAACGAGCAAGCCTAGAACGTAGGTTAGAGTACTTCTCAGACTGGTATCGTGCAAAAAGAGCCATAGCCCTGTGCCTACGTTATGTCAAATTGCTTAAAGACAGGGTACAAGAACGACGTCAGCTTGAAGCAAAAGAACCCAGTCAGCTAATCGTGAATGAGTTAGAAGTAGCTGAACGTGTAATAGTCCGAGAGGTGCAAGCTAGTGCTTTCAAAGACGAGATATCCGAGCTGAAGAAGTTAAAAAATGAAGATCCCAAAGAGAGAGGTTTCGCCACCGCAAGAAGAACCACTGTGAAAGGCTCACAGCTCTATATTCAAGATAGACCCATTCCTAGACGAGGATGGAATATTACGTGTCGGGGGACGTTTGAGGTATTCAAGACTGACGGATGGAATAAAGTTTCCAGTTATCCTGCCAAGAAAGAGTCATGTCACGTCCCTCATCATCAGGCATTTCCACGAGCGCGTAAAGCATCAAGGAAAAGGAATGACGTTGAATGAAATCAGATCCAATGGATTTTGGATCACTGGCGGTTCGTCAGCTGTCAGTAACACAATTGCATTGTGCGTCAAGTGTCAAAGGCTTCGTGGAGCGGTTCAAGAACAAAGAATGGCAGATCTCCCCAAGGATCGTCTGGAGAGTGCCCCACCCTTCACAAGCTGCGGAGTCGACTACTTTGGTCCTTTCCTGGTCAAAGTAGGTCGCAAAGAAGTTAAACGCTATGGTGTCCTGTTTACATGTATGGCATCGAGGGCCATACATCTTGAGATCGCCAACAGTCTAGATACAGACTCCTTTATAAACGCTTACAGGCGTTTCGTCAGTCGTCGTGGCCCAATTCGTCAATTGAGGAGCGACCAAGGGACCAATTTCGTTGGTGCTCGCAGACAGCTGAAAGAAGCTTTAGCAGAGATGGACCAAGATAGCGTCAAAGCAGAGCTGTTGAAAGACAACTGCGATTGGATAGAGTTCAAAATGAATGTTCCATCAGCAAGCCACATGGGAGGAGCATGGGAACGTCAGATCAGAACTGTGCGTAATGTATTATCATCCCTGCTTCAAGACAACGGCGCCCAGTTAGACGACGAATCCCTAAGAACCTTGATGTGCGAGGCAGAAGCTATTGTTAACAGCCGTCCCCTCACAGTCGACCAACTCACAGATCCAGAATCGTCTGGTCCTCTGACGCCAAACCACTTGCTTACGATGAAGTCAAGAGTCCTTCTCGCCCCTCCAGGTTCCTTCCAATCAGCAGACTTGTACTGCACAAGGCGCTGGAGACGAGTGCAACACCTAGTAAACGAATTTTGGTCTCGTTGGAGAAAGGAGTACCTCGTCAGCTTGCAGCAACGTCAGAAGTGGACCTACTCGCGTCGGAATCTACGAGTCGACGACATCGTGATCGTCAAGGATGACAACGCAGCACGAAACTGCTGGCAGCTAGCTAGAGTATCAGCGACGTATCCAAGCTTAGATGGACTGGTGCGCAAGGTCCAAGTAGCTCTTGCGGATAGCTGCTTGGACAAACACGGCAAAAGGTCAGCTCCACTGCGGTATCTGGAGCGTCCTGTGCAGAAGTTGGTACTACTGATGCGTGCTGAGGACTGAGAACCGGTGTAAGTCCCGGCCGAGGAGCCTTCCTGTTTATAATGGACGAACATTGAACTGTGAGAACAATCTCATGATTGACATATATACGAACATTAGTGATAATTGTTATAGATTAGTTTAGTGAAATAGAGATATTTCAAGGGAGCCATGTAAAGGACGCTTCTCTGTGGTTTGATTGATTCACTAATTAGTCGATAAATTAGCCACATCCTAGTTACAATACTTAGTTACATTATGTTTATATTTGTTTGTGCACTTTGCAATCGGACTTTTAAGCGTCACCACGCGCATATAAAAGGGAGTTAGCGTCCCTTTTTGCTAGTTCTTTAGTAGTAATTCGTCCATGGTGTGTTAATTCGTTAAACTTCGTTTGGTACTTCTTTGGTAAATCTTTAGCTTTTAGAGGCAAGCAGGACCGATATGTAAGTACCCTTTTGTTATAATAAGTTAGTTTTTATCTCCTAAGTTGAGAGAACGAAATATAGTTCAAGTTTTAGTAAGTTACATGTTTTCCACGATTGTATGAAAATCCACGTTTTTAAATGCTGATTGAGATTCCTAGAGAATCTATTTGCTAATGTTAGCAACATGTCGTTAAATGAATAGTCCTATTTGAAAGATTTATGTCTTATCGATGCAGTATTTTTAGTTGATTTTATGAACCAATTCGACGGCGTCAACGCCAACGTGTAGTTACATTGAAATGTTATGTATTCATGAAATGTTGATTATTGTTACATTTAAATCATATTCTTGTAAATAGTTGTTCATTGGAATTGTACAATGTTGTATTTCAGTTTACGTATTGGTATCGAATCTTCAATAAATCTATGTTCACCGTCGTTTGGTTGCGTAAATTTCTGAAGCCATGCACGCCGATCCAGTAAAATAGTCCTCAAAACACTTAGCCAGTGGCATCATCGCCTCGTTCAGTTCGCGTCAGTTGGCTAGGCGTTACAGGAGTGTTCAGTCTTTCGCTACGCTAGCCAATAGGAATCAAGCAAAATTGAATACTAAAATCAGTTTATTTGAAGGACAAAAGTTGTTTTCTTCAGTCGTTTTAACGTCTACATTTACGGACAATCTACAACAGGAACACAGCTATAGATGTAGATATGGATAACATTCATAGTTAACGAAAACTTACAGCCAGAAAGACTAAAAGCGATGACACGCTGACTTTACACTTCGAGGACATCGGCAGCGCTCGGCAAATCTGAATTGTGCTTTTTTTGCAAAGTTTTGTATTTATATTTTCTAAACATAAGTCAAAACATCTACACAATAGAGAGAAGTTCTCAAGTTTTCACAATTATCACAATCGTCTTGACAAACTTGTAAGTAAGCTTAAGCTTATACTTTTCTGATAAGAAGTTAATCGGAAAGATATAAAACTACGGACTTATTCTATCCTCATAAGACTTTAATAAATTGTTCAAATTTTCTAAACTGACGTTTCTTGTTGTCTTTCAATCCGATCAGAGAGCTGCCGATGAGAAGCTGAACTTTTCACAGGACGTCGACATTGATGGATTTGTTAACTACGTTCTTGAATGCTAATGATTCTCAGGCAAAAGATTTCAGACAAAGGCATATTTATCGATAAACAGAGCCAGAGGTAATCGCTCTGATTCAGTAATTGTGAAGCTACATCCAGTACATGTACAACTATAACAACTGAACAAGTCAAAGCCGGCAGCCGAGCGACAAGCAAAGCCAACTGGATAATTTGCAGTTTTGTATGATTTTGGCCATATTACAGGTACAGATTTTGCTAATGCTAGGTGTATGAAATTCTGTATTAAATTGGACTATTGTTGTTGTTTATCTATTGGCTTCTACTAGATTTGTAGTTGATTGCTGGAGCCGGTTTGATTAAGCTTACGGCAGTGACTGCCATGACTTGTACTTCGTGGTCTCTTTCTCAAACTTAGGTGAAAGTTTTGTATATAAATAAATTATTATCTCGCTGAGAAATTTCAATAATTATCAGTGCATCGATCTGGAGTATCATTCATTCAGAAGAGTATTAATTTAAGCTTGCAAGGTATACGTATTACGATTGTTTTGTTTTCAATGTTGTTGTTTTGCGAAAAGCCAACAACATCAAAAGTGCGGGCTTCCTGTTTTTTCATTGAATTCAGCTTTTCAAATGTCTTGATTTTAATCTCATTTGCAAAACAAAAATTCATTATTTCTTTCTGTAAATGTTTTTGTTTGTTCCTTTTGTAAGCAATCTCAATGTTTATTTGTTCTCTTGGTGAGACACAGAGACGAAAATCGAACTTAAATACAAAATTCAGCGCGGGATCCCTATATATCGATGAATTCAGCTTTTCAAAGTGTTGAATTCCACGCTGAATTCCCTCTCATCCGGTTTGCTTCTCAGCCAACCAGCGCGCGAGTTTCATATGAGCTATGGGATTCTATAGAATATCTCAATCATTACCTTGAACCTTCTTGCAGTATCGATACAATAGAATATCTCAATTATTACCTTGAACATTCTTGCAGTTCGATACAATAGAATATCTCAATTATTACCTTGAACCTTCTTGCAGTATCGATACAATAGAATATCTCAATTATTACCTTGAACCTTCTTGCAGTATCGATACAACAGAATATCTCAATCAATACCTTGAACCTTCTTGCAGTATCGATACAATAGAATATCTCAATTATTACCTTGAACATTCTTGCAGTATCGATACAATAGAATATCTCAATTATTACCTTGAACATTCTTTCAGTATCGATACAATAGAATATCTCAATTATTACCTTGAACCTTCTTGCAGTATCGATACAACAGAATATCTCAATCAATACCTTGAACCTTCTTGCAGTATCGATACAATAGAATATCTCAATCATTACCTTGAACCTTCTTGAAGTATCGATACAACAGAATATCTCAATCAATACCTTGAACCTTCTTGCAGTATCGATACAACAGAATATCTCAATTATTACCTTGAACCTTCTTGCAGTATCGATACAACAGAATATCTCAATCAATACCTTGAACCTTCTTGCAGTATCGATACAATAGAATATCTCAATTATTACCTTGAACCTTCTTGCAGTATCAATACAACAGAATATCTCAATTATTACCTTGAACCTTCTTGCAGTATCGATACAACAGAATATCTCAATTATTACCTTGAACCTTCTTGCAGTATCGATACAACAGAATATCTCAATCAATACCTTGAACCTTCTTGCAGTATCGATACAATAGAATATCTCAATCATTACCTTGAACCTTCTTGAAGTATCGATACAACAGAATATCTCAATCAATACCTTGAACCTTCTTGCAGTATCGATACAACAGAATATCTCAATTATTACCTTGAACCTTCTTGCAGTATCGATACAACAGAATATCTCAATCAATACCTTGAACCTTCTTGCAGTATCGATACAATAGAATATCTCAATTATTACCTTGAACCTTCTTGCAGTATCGATACAACAGAATATCTCAATTATTACCTTGAACCTTCTTGCAGTATCGATACAACAGAATATCTCAATTATTACCTTGAACCTTCTTGCAGTATCGATACAACAGAATATCTCAATCAATACCTTGAACCTTCTTGCAGTATCGATACAATAGAATATCTCAATTATTACCTTGAACCTTCTTGCAGTATCGATACAACAGAATATCTCAATCAATACCTTGAACCTTCTTGCAGTATCGATACAACAGAATATCTCAATTATTACCTTGAACCTTCTTGCAGAATCCACATGACTTTGGACAGTTCGGTATCATATACTTGCGATTGCGTCGACATTCTCCTTTAATTTGCCAAGATCGACAATAGCGATGACGGTCGACACACGTTGACGGTTTAGGTCTTTTGCGGATGCCTGTGTAGTTAACAAGAAATTAATAAACAATTCAAAAACCACACACACACATACACTAACTCACACTGAATGGAAGCATGCCCTGCTAGTTATTGTATTGCATGCATCCATATGACATCACTGCATGCATACAGCTATTATAGGGTAGTGTAATACTTGCACACGAGGTCTATAACATACGTATTGCATACATCCATATGATATCACTGCATACAGCTATTATAGGGTAGTGTAATACTTGCACACGAGGTCTATAACGTACGTATTGCATGCATCCATATGACATCACTGCATGCATACAGCTATTATAGGGTAGTGTAATACTTGCACACGAGGTCTATAACATACGTATTGCATACATCCATATGACATCACTGCATACAGCTATTATAGGGTAGTGTAATACTTGCACACGAGGTCTATAACATACGTATTGCATATGACGTCACTGCATACAGCTATTATAGGGTAGTGTAATACTTGCACACGAGGTCTATAACGTACGTATTGCATGCATCCATATGACATCACTGCATACAGCTATTATAGGGTAGTTTAATACTTGCACACGAGGTCTATAACGTACGTATTGCATGCATCCATATGACATCACTGCATACAGCTATTATAGGGTAGTGTAAAACTTGCACACGAGGTCTATAACGTACGTATTGCATGCACCCATATGACATCACTGCATACAGCTATTATAGGGTAGTGAAATACTTGCACACGAGGTCTATAACGTACGTATTGCATGCATCCATATGACGTCACTGCATACAGCTATTATAGGGTAGTGTAATACTTGTACACGAGGTCTATAACGTACGTATTGCATGCATCCATATGACATCACTGCATACAGCTATTATAGGGTAGTGTAATACTTGCACACGAGGTCTATAACGTACGTATTGCATGCATCCATATGACATACATTCAGACTCAATGACGTACGATTCGTGCATGGTAAGATCGACTGACTACCTTTACATTTCCCGCACGACCGCGTACAGTACATAAGCATGGTGTCTTTGTTTTTGTGGCAATGGCCATGTTGTGCCCACTGGGGACATTGATCTAACGTATCCATACAAGCGCCAGGGGCAATGGGAATACCTGGAAGTAGACGACCTTCGATGCCTTAGTTTCGATAGTCTACGTCAAATCTGGTAGCAAGTCTGGCTGGGTAATTCCGGATATGACGAATGGTATCTCCGCTGGTGCCTATAAATAGGTCTCTGATGGTGAAGTCATTGTTGAGGAGAAGTGAAAAGGGTATGCAGGAAATGAGGGAATCGCACGATGGAGCTCAGTTAGCTGACTCATTGGCCAGGATTACTACAATATATTAGTACGATATACAGTCACTCTTACATATAGGGTGTCATGTGATTGGATTGATTATAAAGTAATGACTCTAATTGCTGGTTTTCATTAGACGTCACTTCCGGTCTCTTGAGGAATTTTCATCAGCTGAATTGCACCTTTTCAAAAGAATACTCTCTGGTTGATAGCACATGGAGAGCAGTGTTTGCCCGTCATTTGAAGCAAATAATGAGATTCAAGGAGTTTTAACAGCTGATTGAAAGCCAGCAATTATTCCATGATTAACCTCGTTAAACGAGAAGTTAACTTCGTTTTTAAACACAAATGCGCAACGATGGAATCGCCTTCTGCTGGAAGATAGTGGATAAGGCTTATAGCTGGGCAAAACTGCGGGCAACAACGTCTAAAACGTAACAATTTTGTCCGATATCTCTCTTTGTTGCAGATAACTTTTACTAAATTTGCTGGATCAGTTTATTCAGAGTCATATATTTTCTATTGTAACTAGATTCTAGCTGCAGTTTATATCTTGTTTTACTTCAGTTTCGCTATTTTAAAACAAAATCACTCACATCGTATCACGTACAGTGACGGTATTCAAAGAATGCGTCTTACTATGGGATAACATATGAGTATTCAGCAAACTTGACCTTGATCTATTGAAGCAGATATGATTACAAGCTCACCCTCCTTCTCCTTCCTCTTCTCCAACAAAACCAACGCGATGCAAATGCACGAGATTTTCTTTATTACTCGGGCTTCCTTCCTGTGGAAGGCCCGAGTCTAAAAATGCAGGCTGTTATTCTTAGACCTCAAATGTCAAATTGGCTTTCAATGCGCATGCGCCCTACATGTACCGGCCGCTGAAATAATCACCGAAGGCTCTGACTACATGGTTTACTTTATCAACACGAGACATCGCACAGTCGACCTCTTTCTTCACAAACCTTGTTGGAGGAAGGTTATGTTGTCTTGTTGTGTAATCACCTCAAGAATGAAGTAAGAATACAGAGTGAACCCAAAACGACATTCTCATATGGGTTTATATGGGCACTTCTACGCTGTACTTTGGTGTTGTGTCAAAACATCGCCGTAAAATAACACTAAAAGCTGCTACATTAATGTACAATGACTTTAAACGGACTTCTATTTTAGGTATATACTCTACCTGTAGTATACTTATGTGTACACCTATTTCAAAAATGGTTGTCGAAGACATCAGTCCATAGGCAATAGGTAAAGGCTTGTTTCCATAACCCAAACTACCCTTGGCCGACCAAACAATTACTGCATCGTTCTATTGTTTTATATTAATGAGGTCCTTTTGAGATATCCCATTTAGCCGAACAGGAGGGAAATTTGCACGAGCATGCGTTCGGCCGCTGAAACGTAATGGCTTGATCGCGGTAATCAATAACAGGAAAGTCCGTTTCAAGACCACAAATTGCCCCAAAATTACTCAAAAAGCTTCATAAACTATCCAACTTTATTTCTAAGCATTTCTTTTTAAGGTTTTAGGTTTCCAAACTCTCCTATAATTTCTTTTGAAGCGAAGCGATAAATTACACAGGCACCCCAAAAGGTAAATAAAGGCCAAGGACCGTTGATATAACACTAAAATTGTGATTTTTGAACATTTCCCCATTTTTTAGATGAAAAGCAAGTGCACACATTTAAAATATGTCTGATAAACTTGCAATATTTATAGTAATTTCTTGGGAGATCGTAGATAGATTTCAAACAGTAAAACAAAACATGTTCAAAAATCGAGTAAAAATATGTCATATTCCATACACATAGTTCACTTCATAAACCTCTGCCGATCTCAGTGATATGTTATTCTCTACAACTAGTAACTGTGGAGTTATAAAAGATACGAAGACATTGTGAGAAATGCAATTCCAAACAGGTTTTTTGGGGGAGCAAAGTTATGTTAAATATGCATTTGGGCTCAACATGCCGAAGAAATCGGTCAAAAACACAATGTTCCCCATTTTTGCCAATCAAAACTATTTTAGATAGCTTTTTAGACAGCATAGCTTTTAATATTTCTGCTCACAAAACTTGGGAGATCTATAGTAGATTTCGAGTTAATGAAGCATCAAACTTGCTAATACAAGAAGTTTTATGAAAATATACTAGGTTTAAGACTGTATTCTATGAACGTTTCGTCTTCGATCTTCATCAAAGTTGTATATTCAAGTCACTATCACATGTGTACTTATCATCGTCCCTACTTCAGTAGAAGATTTTCTTCAGTGCTTGCAATAATTAAACGCGAAACCACCGCTGGTAAATACCAAGACGTCATTTTGTCAACACAGGGATGTTCGCTTGCAGTGATAATAAAGTGCTTTAGAACAATCTATTCAAGTCCAAATGCGTTCTTCCATGATAAATTGAAATATCTAAGTCTTCGTATAGCCTCTGGTGGCAGTTAAGTCCAATGTCAGCCTTGGAAGTAGCAATAAAACCGTTTTAAAGGAGCACTCTCACAGGTAATGCATTGCGCGCCTTGAACCCCTCAGCGCCATTTTCGTATGATACGAAAATGGCGGATTTCTACTTACCACACGAGAAGGAAGAGTTTCTCTGGAGAACTCCGGACTTGCCATTGCTGATCCGTATCGGAATTCGGAAGGCGAACTTTTCACGTGTACTTTTCACGTGCTTTCTTGTCAAATCTAAGTAGTATCCCGCCGTATGTAAACAATAACACGGCGCGCAATGCATTACCTGTGAGAGTGCTCCTTTAAAATCCTAAGTTAACTCGCATTCGATGGCCTGAAGTCGAAGCTTCGCTTGAACTCACAACTGGTCGCGCATGCGCGCAACATAATTCCCTCCTGCTATTTAGCCGCCACCTACAGGCAATAGGTTATACGTCGTTGCAAGACCGAACTGCATTAGACCAAGACACATTTTGAATCGAATTTTATGAAATATTTCTGGCATACATGCCATTCAAACTGTTACCATAATTGAGTTCGGTCTTGGAACAACCTATAACCTATTGCCTATGGACGGATGTCCACTATTTCAAATAACGTTGTCGCGTTCAAAGCAACAAGCGTCAAGCCAAGACCGAAGTGAATGCTGGTTATGTGCTGGCAAATTATTCAAATCAGACCTATTTTGTATGGAACGAATTGTGATACGCAGACAAACATGTGAAAATGTTCACATTTTGTAATTAGTCCGTATAGAAACAATTGTGATTTTTTTAAATAATTGCCAACACAAAACCAGAATTCACTTCGGTCTTGGCTTGACGCTTTGAACGCGACAACGTTATTTGAAATAGGTGTATATGTTCACAGGCTAATATGTATAGTCTAAAGCAACATAATCAAGTATAAACACTGTATAGAATGCATGTAAGTGACGTCATGTGCATGAGTCCGGGTAATAAAGACATCCGGTTAATACGAACACCCGGTTAATTTGGACACCACCCGTGTAATATGGACACCCGGATAATAGAAGTACCCGGTTAGTACAGACACCCTGTACAGACACCCGGTTATACAAATACCCGGGTAATATGGACACCCAGTAATAATATGGACACCCGTATAATACAGACACCCGGGTAATAGAGGCACCCGGTTAATACAGACACCCGGTTATACAAACACCCGGTGAATACGGACACCCGGTGAATACGGACACCCGGTTAATGCAATTAAATAAATAAATAATAAATAAATACGGGCACGTACGGTATTCATGGTATTGTAAAAGTCGGTATTGAAGAGGATAATAATAATAATAATAATAATAATAATAATAATAATCATCATCATCGTCATCATAATAATAATCATAATAATAATAATCATCATCATCATCATCATCATCATAATAATATAACAATAATAATAACAATAATGATAATAATAATTGTCTCAATGCGCTTTGGCAGCCGAGCAGAATACATGCAATCATGAGGAGTTAACCGGGTAGCAATCCCCAAAGATATCCCAAGACGAAACGCGCTGGAGAAATAAAACGTTTGAAAGAGTGCATTGTGCTGCTCACTAGTCAGTTTTGTGAGAATAACATTATTTTGCAACGGATTTATAAACAAATGTCAAAGGTGCCATGCATGCATGTTTAATTATATCCAGTACGTATTCAACATAATCAAGGATAATGAAATATTATTGCAAGCATTTTTGTTGTACTTACAAAATCCACAAGTGCGTCTACAATTGTTCATCATGTACTGACGGTAATAAGAACACCAACCATATCTGTACAGCGATGCACAGTTCGACACTCTATTTACGCACGGCATATCTGTAGGAATCAGCGACATTAGTACTGGTATATTTGTACATTATACTGATAGTCGACCACTGATACCTGGATAGTAGTAACCCATGTATGCAGAAGCGCACGTGATATAAGCAAGTACTTGTAATGCCAGCTTTACTGAAGACATCTTTACTGACGTCGCTCCTTAACGGTGTCTACGATTTGTCTTGTATTTGGCGCTCGATTATGGCATACTGCTGTGTAACGGTCGTTTTCGATGCATTGTTTGATTACTCTTTTCAAATTAATTGTACAAGGATTGCGTGACACGTGACATTATTATTTTAAAACTAGTTAGTCTTTACGTCTGTTTGGACATGTCCTTAAGAGTTTGATCAAAGTTTCAAGCAAATTGACCTGTTTTGCTCTAGTCAAAGTCCTGCAAAGTGTTTGAAAGCAGATTTCACCATGGTATAGTTTGTTTGAATTGTTTGTTTTTCACCATGGAATAGTTTGTCAACGTGCCAAGCTAAGGCATGTATTTCGAATAGCAAAGAATACAGGTTTATATCTTATGCGCCTCTAGCTTTCATTCTACAGTCCAGTGCAAACACATTTTCTGGAAACTCGATCGTCTTGACCCTGCTCTGCTCTGCAGGGGAACACGCTACTGACACAAGAGAGCTGATGCTCTCTTGGTTAGTCTCCTAGCCGTTATTAAAGAATTAGAAAGCGAAATGCGGGAGTGAGTCCCCTCGAACCCACGGCTAAATTAGGATGCTAGTCCAATGTGTTACCACTATACACCACAAGGTACAACTACGCTGGCAACGCAACCATAATGAAGTATATCTGTGATAGGAAAAACTGAGTCAGAATTTATGCAATTACGCAAACAATTTAAAAACTGCTTCGCACATCATCGGCAGTATATACTAATAGCGCTATTAATTAGGATTAACATACAACGCTTGAGTGCATTCACACGTATCCGTTGACATTTGAAAACGCATCAAACGTTATACGTCCACACGACCGTTTCAATTATAGAATACACCGCCATTATACCGTATATCAAGTTCTTGTAGCTCTTTGAGAACGACGAATAATACAATAGGTTCTATTGTTCTATTGTTATTGGTTATTGTGTAATCTAATCCCGTTTTCGAAATAGTTTTCAACCGTCAGTCAGCCCGTCCAGATAAACCGAAAAAGCCACTTTTTTGCTACTATTGAGTGCTTAGCGATCACGTTTCGTGCCAAGGTCCGTATCATCGACCCACCATATTGTCAAGGGTCTGTTGTGACATTTATTATCGTAATGACACTTAAAGGCCAAAACGGAGAGAAAAGTATGAGTTTTCAGAAAGACCCAATCAATAGTCTTTGGTGCATGACGACTAAGTCTGCGTAGATAGTGGAGGGGAGGGAGAGTGGAAATAGAAGGAGGTAGGTACCCCCTCTCCCTACCCTCTCTGCCCTGGGGTCAAGTATGCATGCTATGACGTATGATACACAACCGATGTAGGGATGACATCTTCCCTGTACATGTTGTGTAGTAATACATAAGTTTATGTTCGTTTATAATAGATACGGTATTCACACTGTGTAGTATTCAAGTTGCATACCTTGGTTCTTGAAAACCCAACGTGACTGCGGCGCTGCAGTAGGCTTCTTCTTACCAGGTTTCTTACCACGGCCAGCATCAATAACAACGCAAACATTCAACAGCAAAACCATCCCAATAACTATCATACTATACCAGCTCATATCGATGATTATAATCGATGACCAAGGCTTTCTACAAGAACTTTCTAAAGTGGTTTATTTGAGACGTCGACTGTGCTGCGTTCACTTCGCAGTTCAAATGACTCAGATATCATTCAACACAGATTGTAGTATCACTTTACACATCGTCACACAGTCCACTCATTCAAGGGTTCATCTCAGATTGAGTTTATGATATTTTTGGAATATATTGTTTTGGGATTTTTTGGTTAGGCCACAGGTAGCCCATGGTATCTATGAGAGGCTTGTTATGGAGCTGTATATAAGGCTTTGTATGGGACCTTAGGCTCTGGTCGATAACTCCGTAAATATTAAAGCCAATGAACTCTAACCTTCCTGTAGTGTTGTTTGTGTCGTTGTTGATATCTGGTAGCGATTTCAGGTCATAAAATCGCTACCAGATATCAACAACGTCACAATCTTGTACTGAACAAACAATCGACAGGAAGGTTAGAGTTCATTGGCTTTATTATTTACGGAGTTATCGACCACCAGAGCCTAAAGTCCCATACAAAGCCTTATACAGCTCGATAACAAGCCTCTCATAGATACCTTGGGCTACCTGTGGTTAGGCATCCTTGAACGTGTAGTAAAATAACAAATGGGACTATCCATGTAAAGTAGAAGACTCTGCTCGCAGGGTAAAAGTTATCTTGCTGGCAAGTTGTATATTCAGTAGTATCAGCCCTCCCTAGTGAGTAAAAATTGTCTCCATAATCTGTGACGTCACAGCAAGTAGTCTTTGACTCAGTTCCGTTTTCTTCGTTTTCCAGCGGACTTTCTCGCTACATAAGTACCGTAGTAAAATGCATCTAACACTCAGCTTTTTTTGGGGGGGGATTTATGTAAAGGTTATCACTACCCCCGAGGTGTATCAGCGATATTACAACCCGAGGCGAAAGCCTGAGCAGCATTCTTCGCAGAAGTCAAGGCGCTCGTCCTGGCAAAAATATCTATCTTTATGCAGAGGCCGTTAAAACAAACCATGGTATAACTTCGTCGAGCAAAACCCGCTCAGTTCAGGCTAATTATGCCAACACTTCCAAAGACTATTTCTTTGCTGTTTATGGAATTGTGTAATTTTTCCTATCGAAAACTTTGGTGCAAAGATTGTTTTGACAAATTGTGGTTTTCTCCTTCAAATCAAGTATCATACGTTGGGCTTCCTGTGCTATGAATGTCGGGGGAGGAGTGATGAGAGTAAAATACCCACAATGCATAGCGTATCACGATTGTTGGCAGCCATCTTGAACACGAAGTTCAATTTTACAAGAATAATTCTATCCTTTCTACTTAAAAACCTATGTGAGTAAGTATAATAACTTGCTTAGTCTTATCTTTGTACGACAATAATGCTATTGTGAGCGCCTCAGTCCTAGTTATTTACTGATTCAGCCAAATTGAAGCAGTTTTCTGATCGACGCCAAACACGCGTTGTTGCTGTACGGCTTGGCGTCGCTGGTTGTATCGTCATGTACGTTGTTGCTGTGGCTTGGTTGTATCGTGGTGTACGGGAACCCTCACGGAACGACTATTCAAATTGAAATTAGTTCATTCAAAGTCATTCAGCTAGTAGTCGTACCCTCTTCGTACATTTTACGATAGCATATATTATAATAGTTTTGGGCTAATGACACACTGTTTAAATATAACAAAAAAGGGTATGGCAACCAACCGAATTGCCCTATACCATTATGACGTAACGGCTTATTTATGAGGGGGACAGAATCGTGAAGAACAATAGAAATTTGAACTAAATCTGCTCTGCTGAGGTTCGCTAGATTTCAAATTGGCTAGTTTCCAGATATTATGTTCATTGATGCTTTTCCCACAATATTTACTGTGTTTGGTGACTTTTATCGCTTTCAGACCGTCTGTAAAATACATTTATTTGGGAAATCCTTTGTGTTGTTGCTGTTTTGTCCCCCTCTAACGACCATGATCCTTAGCGTTTAAACAATAGATTGTTTTGATTTGACGTCATAGTGGTATAGGGCAATTGCCTTCGTGGCTTTATTATCATGTCATGTTGTCATAATGTGAGTATTTTCTCCTACAATAAGCTTTAGAAACAATGATTCAACAAGTTTGTTTACGATCATCAACTGCTGTTGTCATGTTGTTGAGACGAAGTGCAAGGACGCTTCGTTCTTCGGTTGTTTGATTTCTTGTAAAAAAAATCAATTTAGATATAATTTCACACAAGTCAAAATACTATATACAGTCATTTGCAAAAATTCTGGCCGCTTATATATCAATATATCGGGTGCATTATGGGTAATTAAATAATCGAAAATTCCCCTTAAAGCGGGTTAACGCCAGCAAAGTTGGTAGAAATAATTAGTATAATGTTTATTTTAGTCTTACGTTTGTATTTTGCTTCATTTAATAAGTTAGGAAACTCAAAATAGTATTATCTAATTACCCATAATGCACCCGATATATTGATATATTGATATATCGTGGCGGCCAGAATTTTTGCAATTGACTGTAACTGCTCCTTGGTGTTTAGCTCAAAAAGAGCTAAGTTTTGTGCATGTACGTTAACTATAGACCCGAATATATGTCATGTACGTTGGTACATTTGTATGTTTGTTGTTTGCCAGCTTCGACTTCACATTCAAAGTGACACTCGCTCCGATCGCACTGGACTATAAAATGTTCCTAATCATTTATAGTATTTATTTTTGAGAGACACATTTGTATCGGCTTAGAATTATTTTGGTTTTGAACCACGATTCTTGATATCATAGACCTTTTTACCGTTACGGCAGCCATCTGGAATTATGGAGAAATTATGGGATGCCCAGGGTGCAAGCTAGTAACCATTTGGCCATGAAAAACTACGAAAACCTAATTTAAAGCATTGAATTTGTACAAAATTATACAACAATACACAACACATGTAGATATTAAGTCATACAACACTATGGCTAGAGTGACATAGAAAAATAATATTTGATGCAACTCCACTCTCTACACTTTTTGGGCCATCTGCATGGAAAACACTAGATAGCAATGACCTAAACCAGGTCAAGATTTGAATAACAATAGGAACTATTGTTAGATATGCCTCGTTTTACAAAGGACATGTCTTTGTAGAACGAGGCATCTATTGTTATTCAAATCTTGACCTGGTTTAGGTCATTGCTATCTAGTGCTTTCCCATTTGCACCCTGAGCATCCCATAATGTTTTAGCCAAAACAATATAATCCAAAATGGCCGCCGTATCGGTAAAAAGGTCTATTACACGTATATTATGAACATGAATGTCTCGTCGTCCAACAGTTTGACAATCAAACTTTGATCGCCATTGGATTCAATTTCTTTGCACTACACTCAAACTACACACAGCCAGTGTGTGACGTAAACAAAAGACTGTATAACAAAGGCAAATCTACACTCAATCTTTCAAAGGACAGTAGAAATATTACTATTTCTATCTTGAAATATTCTGAGATGATCTGACCCGTTCTGACTCGGAATGACGATCCGATCCAAGCTTTATCCTTGCCTGTAAGGAGAACCAAAATTCCACAATTTATTGGTTAATCCGCACACGATGCAGGGGTTTCATTAATTTTTAAAGTAGCTGTACGAGATGCTCAAAGTAGCCATACACTCATTTTTTTTCCTGTACTGATTTTGAGGAATGTGATATAGAAGATATACAGTAGAATACCGTCCACCATATATCAGGGCCGTAGTTGTGCGTTGCAGACGAGCGGCAAAGACGCAAATTCCTAGGGGGGTGCGGGGGCGTGCTCCCCAGAAAAATTTTGAGGTATAGGGTCTCTGAAATAGCATTTCCTGCCTTCTGAGAGTAGTTTCCAGGAAGTTTAAACTGACAGAAAATTGATTTAAAATACTAAACTAAAATATGTACATGGTTGTATCTATGAGTACTAGTACATAACTAATCTTAAATCGATGTTTAAAAATGCAATCATACAAGACAATTTGAGGGCAATGAAGTTTGGAGTCCAAAGCTCATGTAAATTAAAAATCTAAAGAAGGGAGGCGCTCACAACTTCGTGCAATTGGCGCCAGAATGTCTGGGCTAACACAATCGCGCTAATTTCTAACTTGCGTAAAATTAATTTAGCAGCTATCAGAACAACGAATGTGATTTTAACGCCCTGATATTAACAGTCAGTCAGTATCAACTGATTTGCTAGATCAGAGTGCAAATATTATATTCGTGAATTAAGAAATCAGTGAAGCATTCACGAATCACTGGAGCGTGAATGACTTCAGTTTCATTGAATGAATCCGAATGGGAATAAATGTATGTATGATTAATTCTTGACACGGCTCACTGAATTCTTATTTAGCACTAAATATTACTAAATAGTACTAAATGGTTTAACGCTTATTTCACTAAGTAAATATATTTCCACAACGTAAAAATGCATACTTTATGTGTGTGTTTTTTTACATTTTCATCCAGCGCAGACGTAGCCTGCTTTACCTGGCCCTAAGCTCAGACGTACAGTACAGCTCAGATGTATCTTAACATTTTTTGCGTGGAAACTGAGGGTTTTTCGCGTGTAAATTTCTTCCAAATTACACGCGCGGACGTTTTTGCGTGTAAAAAACATGCGGTTTTTTTCACTTTCTGCTCCTTGAATCAGTCATGCTTGTTGTTCGAACAAAACCCTTGGATTAAATCATTAAACATAACAATAGTAGCGGTTTGATTTGTTTTGAACAAACAATCGGGTCCGGTCCGATACTGAGATCGATAGAATCCACCAAATACTTTCCGCCGATTCAAGTCTTCAGATTTTGTCAAAATCATTGGAACATACCATAGAAATTATCATCTACATCTACATCATAACATAGTGAATGGAGTTGCTTTTCCACATTTATAAATTACAAAGATAAGTACTACTGTTGTAGTACGTTTCAGTAGAAGTGGTAAACAAAGATTTTCACGTGCTCACACACCATGTGTCAATCAAAGTGTCTGAAACATAACATTCTCACGTGCACGCTAAATAGTCCTAACGAACCTGAGATTTTAGAACTGATAACGCTGAAAGTTGGTGGGAAAGACGTTTTGAATCAGTCGTAGTATTGCATTGGATTGTGATTTCAAGAGTTCATTTAAACTTTTGGGGTCTTTATCGCCTTATTGTAAAGTAAAGACACAAGACTAGAAGCTTCTTCAAGTTTGATTTCTTCTAATTAATTCAATACCGCACCGTCTCAACGAGAAGTCAACGAAGATCGTACTTCAGAAATTACGGCTTTCCGAATACTTAATCCCCTTTGTTGAGGAAGAGAAAAGAAATCATTATTATATACAATGAAATATAACAAAGGAAAACTACACGCAGTGGAAGAAAATTACACTCAATTACACGCAGTTTACTGCGTGTAGTTTACACGCACTGCTTCAAAGCTTGGCAGAAAGTGCGTGTAGTACACTCGATTTACACGCGTGTATATGTTAAGATACATCTGAGCTGTACTGTACCTTCACGTGTGGCTAATTAGGCGATCTTTTTTATGTTACTTCATTCGTAAAAGCTGCTCTTTACAAATAAAAAATTCAGCGAAGAAACGAAAGTCTGCGAAAGTTTTCCCGAAAATATAAGTTTTTTTTGTCTGTTTATTTGTTTGATTTGGATATCAGCGATTTGAAGAGGTTCATACAGGAACGAAACTAGTCATCGCTATTTGATATTTGTAGTGCGTGAAAGATGTAAAGTTAAATAAATACTACAAAAAATATGAAGGTTGTGTGATTTGATTTTACATCTAGACAATAATTATTAAAAGTATGATCATACGCTGACAAAAGTAGCCGCCAGAGGCACGGCAAGTAGACGCCGGAGCTCCGGCGGTAACCGGCTTCTATTGAAACCCCTGCGATGATACCACCGTGGTTTGGCGTCCATTTGCTTGACGATTTAAACGTTTTTAATAAGCTGTCTTTGTAATATTCCATAACAGACCTGCCCACCGAAGTCGGACAATATCCAATGTTTGAAAATAACAACGGTTTTCACAAGATGCAGTTCAAAGTGACCAACAGACAACAACAATGTGGACATCGCTCACGATATTCATCTCTCTTTCACAGTAAGTATTTATAGTTGATTGTTATTGTAGTTTGTTGTTTCAAAGAAACTGTTTGTGAAGATATTGAATAGCCATGGGAAAGCTTAAAGTAAGCTTTATGCGATCTTCATCATTGTATTTGTACATGTACAGTACTGCTTAGAAGTATGTTAACATTTTTTTGCGTGGAGTCTGCGTGGACTCTGCGTGGAGTCTGAGTGTAATCTGAGTGTAGTTTCGCCTTTGTTATCATCGCCAACTATTCCGGTCATCTTGAGCCCGCGACGAACAGCGGTCTTCCCCAATCGAACAATGACAATCGCGAACAAAAATACAAGGCTTGACTGGGAAGCGAGCAAATCAAGGGAAATAAAAGTGTACGTTCTGAAGAAAATTAATTTGCCAAGATTGAATAGCATTCTACTACTCCTTGTACTTTGCTATGACTAATAAAAATTACGAAAATATAAGTTCCTACCATTCGTTTTAAACTAGTCGATCGACATGTATATCGTACATTTGTATATCGTAAATTTGGATAAAAACATGCGAAAGTGCGAAGTTCCAAGTCTAATTGTGGAAATATAGATGACTCTATCCAATTTGCCAAAATGGGTATATAAAGTAGACATACCAGTAAGAACATTCACGAAAGCTTGTCTAGATTGGAGATAATTACACCATTCCCTGTTGACTTTGAAAATGCTCCATTATCACCAAATGAGAACCCCAAATATCCGCTTCCGATGGGCAAAATATAGTGAAGTTTGAAGTCGAAACTTTACCGAAAATCGTCATGTTTGGTACCCAAATGAAGCTCAGTTATCCATCTTTCATTTGCCGTAAAGATCCATGGGATAGCTGTTAAAGCACAGGGATACCGTCGCAAGTAAGTTAGATTTATCCAGTCCGGGCCTGAGGGCGCTTGGGCTCCCTGTGCTATTGATCAAAATCGTCAAACCGAGTTAGTATTTCGCTTCTAAAATGTTTCTTCGATAATGTTGGGCTCTAAATATACCTAACACATACAGTTTGGTAGTTGTTTGAATGTCCAACGGTGTTTAATTAACTAAAGGAGCCTTATTTAACCGTTTTGGAGCGAATTTTTACTGATACGAGTGATCAATCGAAGTCTATGTTCCGAAGGAAAGCCGCTGAGTGAATTTCGGCTCAGGATGACCGGAATAGTTGCCGATGTCAGTCTTTTGTTTACGTGTAGTTTGAGTGTAGTGCAAAGAAATTGAATTCAATGGTGATCAAAAGCCCCTGGGTTTCCGAAGATGTGTTGGACGACGATCGAGACATTCATGTTCGTATTTACTGTATAATTAAATCTTAGTTCAAAACCAAAAGAATCCTAAGCCCGATATAATATAAAATTACTAAAGATGATTAGGAGCATTTTATAGTGTAGTGCGGAGAGTCCTTTCACTTCTTTTTGAACATGAAGCTGGCAAACTTGAATGTGAAGCTGGCAAACAACAAATAAACTTATGACATTTCTTCGGTTTCGGTCTTCGGTTCTAGTTAACGTACATGCACGAAACTTAGCTTGCTAAATACTAAAGGAAAGTTTTATGGTATTTTGACTGGTGTGAAATTATATCTAATTTGTTTTCATACAAGAAAACAAACAACTGACGAACGAAGCGTCCTTGCACTTAAATTGTCTCAACAACACCATAGTGATGATCGTAAACAAACTTGTTGAATTGTAGGAGAAAATACTCACATTATGATAATATGATATAAATGTGATTTATAGTAAAGCTCTCTTCACAAGAAATCACTGTATCTCGGAGATTCGCCATTAAAAAGTAAAGAGTAAAAGAAGCGGATTGGTAGAGTTCCCATCAAAGCGCCCTGGTTCCCGTAGACTTGTTTCACGTCCTAACACACCATGTGTCAATCAAGTGCTCAAACATAACATTCTCATGTGCACGCTAATGAACCTTGATTTTTAGAACTGATAATGCCGAAAGTTGGTGGAAAAGACGTGAATGAATGTTGTTTATAAATTGTAGGATTATGATTTCAATTTCAACTTTTTGCGGTCTTTATCGTCTTACTAGCTGTATTACGTGAAGCTTCTTCAAGCTTGCATGATGTTCTACTTTACTTTACGGCAAGGTTCCGACAGAAATTTTAAAACCACGTAATGTTTCAGACATTTCAATAAATACGGCACAAGCTGATAAAAATAACAGTTAAGTTGATTCAACGTCGTTCGTGTATTTCTAGGCATACACAGTTTCTTTCGGAAATGCAAATTCACGCTGCGTGTAAAAGTCAGTCAAGCCTGTAATGAGGTAAAAAGTTGAGTGTAGGTTGAGTGTATACACGCAGACAATAATAATAAACACTCAGACTACACTCAGACTACACACAGACTCCACGCAGTCTCCACGCAAAACATGTTAACATACCTGTAAGCAGTACTGTACATGCCCAGGGTATCCAATTGATGAAATTGATAATCGATAATAATGATATCACTCAATACCAATCGATATCAATTACAGTACTGCTTAGAAGTATGTTAACATTTTTTGCGTGTAGTTGGCGTGGAGTCTGAGTGTAGTGTGCGTGTAGTACACTCAAACTACACTCAAACTACACTCAGATTACACTCAAATTACACGCAAAAAATGTATTTTGACTGTTGTGAAATAGACATTTTTACCGATACGGTGGCCATCTTGAATTATGGAGAAATTATGGGATGCCCAGGGTGCAAGCTATTAACCATTTGGCCATGAAAAACTACGAAAACCTAATTTAAAGCAATGAATTTGTACAAAATTATACATCAATACACAACACATGTAGATATTAAGTCATGCAACACTATGGCCAGGGTGACATATAAAAATAATATATTGACGCGACTGCACTCTCTACAGTTTTTTGGTCATTTGCACCCTGAGCATCCCATAATGTCTTAGCCAAAACAATAGAATCCAAAATGGCCACCGTATCGGTAAAAAGGTCTATTATATCTAATTTGTTTTTATACAAGAAAACGAACGAAGCGTCCGATCGTTGCTAAAACTACGGGTACATACGACTAACATACGGGTACATACGACTAACATACGAGTACATACGACTAACATACGAGTACATACAACTAACATACAAGTACATACAGTACATTTTTTGAGTGTAAACTGAGTGTGCGTGTTGATTGTAGTACACAGTTGAGTGTATTACACTCAGGTATGTTGAGTCCACGCAAACGAGTGTAATAACTACACGCACTTCCGAAGCTCATTAACTTCTCTCCATTGTGTTCGCAAACAAAGAAAATTACGATGATAGTTCGATCTTAGAATGATGTTTTAACTGAATGGAGTTTACCAAAACCGCTAAAGTTATGTTACGTCGTACGTCTCAATTACAAGACCTAAACATTTGAACCTTGTGACCTGCAAAGTAAATAATCGATTGAGTAATCGTGCTTTTCGCTTGTTAAAATTTTGGAAACCCATGGAAGAAATCAGAAGAGAGTTTAACTATTTTATGGACAATTGGCGATTGAAACTCAGCTTAAAGTATGGCGTGAACCGGAACAAAACAGTCACAACTTGTGAAAAGATCTGTGACCCGACGATAACGATCTCTGTTTTATCAATCTGATAAATCGTTCTAAAACCATCTGAAAATCTTTCTCTGGTTACAATTTTCAATCAGTTACAGCTGAAGATTTGAGATCTAAGTTTTAAAGCTCAAAAACTAAAATAGAAAAGAAAACACCATCAAGGTGACAGACGAGTAATTTGCATATATTAGTTGTCACCTTTAGGTTTGTCTAGATTGAAGTTGAAGCACGAACATTTTGTGAACTATTTGCAGTAAAAAGACCATATTTATGATAGCATTATTCAAATGATAGTTTTGGAGATATATTTGCACAAAATTGTGTTCTTGTGTTGAGAATGTGTGACACAAGTCACAGCCGTATGGAAGCCGTAACGCTAATTACAGTCCGTGGCCGTGGGTATAAACCTGTTTCGCTGCTGTTTTACATTGTAAAATGGTTGTTTTCTTGACTGTGTAATAGCGTTTCTACAATAAATATCTGTTATAAAATAATCAATCCGTACAGTTAACGAACTTCTGTAGCGAAAAATAACCCACTGCTAAACATTGTAAACAACAACATTGGCGGTATGGCCGCATCGGTATTACGGATTATGTAAATGTTCCGCGATCAAACCAAACTTTCTAAAGAGCGATTGCTCTTTTATTTATGAAACAAAGAACAAACAAAGAACTGTATAACAAAAGAAAACTACAGGCAGTGTGAGTGTACTACACTCAGTGAAGTAGGTGCGTGTACTACACTCAGATGAGTGTAGTTGTGAGTGTACTACACTCAAATTACACACACACGCATGTTAAGATACTTCTGACCGGTACTGTACAAGTGACATACAAGTACATACAACCAATAGAAATAAAAACATAAATAGCTTCAAAGAAGAAGATGCTTGGGATATAAATTTATGACAAAGTTAAGTATCAATAAAGTTTTCATCCAACGTTTCGATGCTTCAAGCATCATTTTCAAGGTACAAAATGAGGTTATAATTTGCCTGTTCATTAATGCCGTACAGTCCGTACGCTTCTACAACGGATGTCAGTGAACTGCTGATCCAAGACCGGCTTAACTCATGGCCGAGGAAAAGCTTTTACTGACGAATTCAGTTCGATCACCTTGTATAGTTGTATTCAAAACTCCGCAAAAAAACCCCAGATCATACAACGGATGTCAGAGCGAACTGCCGATCCCATGCAAAAAAAACACACCACGATTACGTCTCAAAACGAGTAATGTCGCGCCTAAATACATTGATGTTTATCAGTTCAGATTCCTTTTCTGTTATCTGTGCGAACCAACAACTATTGACCAGGGGAGGAGAACAGCCTGGGAACGAGGTTGAGGATGTGTGCGAAGAAGCTGAGAAATTTTCTAATTACTGATTATTATTTATTATAATTTTTTTTCACTTGTGGTCATTCGTGGTCACTGGTGGTCATCCGTGGTCACTGGTGGTCAATTGAACTTACCTGCGGCACTCGATGTTTGGTTGTCGTTCGAAGACGCACTTTCTATTTCCCAGGGACACCACATATTCTTAGAAAGTAAAACAACGTAATATAGAACAAGGCATTTAAGTGTAAGGCCGTACAATTATCAAACATCTGGTGGCAAAAATCACAAAAATGGAATTCGCTGTAACTTTGCATATGGGTAGCCCTTGGTCTGAATATAAACGCTGTGTAGTTTGTTTGGGAAAATATTTATTTGTTTTGGAGAAAATCGAAAAAAACTATTTTGGCTTCAGACGCCATGTAATGACTGTCGGCGGAGTGAAAATGCATCAAATTCATTCCATTCGTATATCAAAACTAAAAACAACAGAAATATTTCAACACCATCGCTGTATTATATAACTCTTCCTTAGTCTCTAGGCTTAATATCATAAACATTGAGCGAGTTTAAGAAGTCCAATAAATTCCAAATCAAAGTGCACTATTTGGAAAATCCAACCGGGGGTCAAAAATAATAGTTTTTTAGTCATGTGCCAGTGATCCAAATTTTATAATATTGCAGCTACGTACTAAGAAGATGATATAGTTTTGGAATCTTGAAAGTTTTATTTGGGCAATTGACATTTAGCTTCTGAGAAAACTCTTTTATTCACCACTCGAAAAACATCAAAAACGGTGATTGCGTGACCGCGTGACAATTGGTAAAATAACCGTACAATGTTTCTGTTAACTTCAGAGCCATGTATAACTGTTAAACAACATATATTTTCTCGTTTCTATGCGTGCAATGCATCGGGATATCTTTGCAAGACATATTATGCTGTTATGTGTGCGTTGAATATTTGACATTTGGATTCTGAAATACGGTTGAATTATCCAGCCGTCAAAACTGTTCATAACTTGAATATTCCTTTACATTCTTGTTCCTCTACTGTTGTCCTGGCGTAGTCAATCGAATAAAACCGAACAAAAAATAAATCGAATCCAATGGAACCCAATCGTTTGATTGTTTTGCGATTGGTTCGGCCATCGAACAGAATCTAACGCCATCCTCGGAAACCCAGGGGCTGCGGGGGGAGGGGGGGGGGAGGGGAGGGGAAAAGGATGAATCGAACCGGATCTTTTGGGAGAATGCGATTACCGAACACAAGATCGAACCATTCGAACTCACAATCATTTCGATTAGTTAGATTTTGTTCGGTGAAAATAAAACGCCATAAAAATAAAATATTGATGAGCAGCACTGCAGTCCTAATAAAATCGGAAGATTTCTGCCATCTAATAGCCACGTAAGCCAAGACTAAAGAACGCAATGTAAAAAGACTAAAAATCCTGGTACAGTGGAACTCGGTTAATACGGACACCATCGGGATGAGACGCAGTGTCCTTATTAACCGGGTGTCCATATAAACCGGGTCGGTCAATTTACGTCACTTACATTTTTGGCGGAAACAATGACTGCATGACACTGTAGATCTGTTTATTTTTAGTGGGGAAACTATAAATGCACGTAATTAGCGATCAGTTTACAAGTTGAACGTGAGAAAGCACAGAACGTGCGTAATTTTAATTAAAAAACGATCAATTTACCCATTGTCGTTGTTTTGGGAAAATAAAGTGTCCGTATTCTTCTTCTTCTTCTTCTTCTTCTTCTTCTTCTTCTTCTTCTTCTTCTTCTTCTTCTTCTTCTTCTTCTTCTTCTTCTTCTTCTTCTTCTTCTTCTTCTTCTTCTTCTTCTTCTTTCTTCTTCTTCTTCTTCTTCTTCTTCTTCTTCTTCTTCTTCTCTTCTTCTTCTTCTTCTTCTTTCTTCTTCTTCTTCTTCTTCTTCTTCTTCTTCTTCTTCTTCTTCTTCTTCTTCTTCTTCTTCTTCTTCTTCTTCTTCTTCTTCTTCTTCTTCTTCTTCTTCTTCTTCTTCTTCTTCTTCTTCTTCTTCTTCTTCTTCTTCTTCTTCTTCTTTCTTCTTCTTCTTCTTTCTTCTTCTTCTTCTTCTTCTTCTTCTTCTTCTTCTTCTTCTTCTTCTTCTTCTTTCTTCTTCTTCTTCTTCTTCTTCTTCTTCTTCTTCTTCTTCTTCTTCTTCTTCTTCTTCTTCTTCTTCTTCTTCTTCTTCTTCTTCTTCTTCTTCTTCTTCTTCTTCTTCTTCTTCTTCTTCTTCTTCTTCTTCTTCTTCTTCTTCTTCTTCTTCTTTCTTCTTCTTCTTCTTCTTCTTCTTTCTTCTTCTTCTTCTTCTTCTTCTTCTTCTTCTTCTTCTTCTTCTTCTTCTTCTTCTTCTTCTTCTTCTTCTTCTTCTTTCTTCTTCTTTCTTCTTCTTCTTCTTCTTCCTCTTCTTCTTTAAAATTATTATTAAAATTATTATTAAAATTATTATTAAAATTATTATTATTAAAATGGGCATATTGGGACAGAAAAAAATGTCCGTTGTCCGTATTATCCGGTGTCCGTATTAAACAGGTATATTTTATAGATATTTGTATGCGTTTCGGCAGGGACAGAACAACGTGTCCGTAATAACCGGGTGTCCGTATTAACCGGGTGTCCGTACGGCCGGGGTTCTACTGTACTGAATAAAGATGTGTATGTGTGTACGCATGCAATAAATTTAATTTAAACACATTTCAAGGGCAACTCTTAAGGTAATCAGAAACACTATAATAACATCAACAACTGCAAATCAACAAGTGCCTTTACAACAGAGAGTTGGGATATTCTTATACGAATATACTGGGTCTACTACCCTACCCGGGGGAGGGGGGGGGGGGGGGGGGATTGGGGACTCCAATATATAAAGTGGTTGGGATGCTCGTCGTACCTCACCTTATTATCACTTATTTTCGCGTGTCTTTAATTTCGCGATTTTCACGTTTGAAAAAAACCCCGCGAAATTAAAGACTCGCGAATAATAATTACGACGAAAATTAACGAAGCGAAACTTTGTCACGCAGTGATGTCTTGAATTGAATTGTTACATCATTTACCCAATTCAAAACAATATGTTTGTATACTGCACCGGATCATAATTTAAAAAAACGTGAAATTAAGTTCCCTTATACACGTTTTTTTCTGCAAAATCGCGAAATCAAAGCCTCGTGAAATATGCCTCTGACATGTTCGCGAAATTAAGGACGCGCGAAAATAAGTGATACTAAGGTACCTTTTAGGGGTCCAGATCCGCGATTTGGTACCTGGTAGGGTGTCACAAATCTAAAAGGACCACAAAAGAGCCGGTACCTTTTAGGGTGATATATTTAAAACGTTAAATATATTTCAAAGATCGCAACGTTTCCGATTAATACTGATGAAGGCCATTGATTAATGGCTGAAACGTCTATATAAAAAAAACAGAAGTCAGAGACAAACACTGTATGATCAATAATGTACCTTTTAGGGTGTTTGTCAGTAAATGAGATACCCGAGACAAGATAATGACAACTGGAATGACAGTTATAGCTTTTGTCACTTTAGAGTTGGTACCTTTTAGGGGTAAAAATTATTTGTTGCCACACCCACCTGGACAAGACTCGGATACCTTTTAGGGGTAAATTTCAAACTTTCCGACGAGCATCCCAACCACTTTATATATGGGAGTCCCACCGAGACGTTTGCCGGTCTTTAGCAGGTCATCAGTCAACATAAAAGGCGTTAAAATTGTGTAAAAGAAGACAATGTGTATTTTGTCCTTTGTCCTAAACAGGTTCCTAAAATAGAGGGTGTTGTCCTAGACAGGGTAGGTATTTTAGATTTTTTTTGTCCTAAACAGGGTCAGGGTTTCAAACCCTCAGCGGCACCCCTATACCCAAACATGGGTCAAGTACCCCCAGGGTGTATATACTGTGTATTTCAATCAATCGCTAGACATCCCGACCCCACCCCCCTTGACCAACATGCTGTTCAAGGTATTATGCAAATTATATTCACAGTGACCCGAGAACGTGTTTAGAAGATATTTCCAGAAATCTTGCTAACCTATTTCGCTTAACAACAGTAGTGGAACAAGAATGTAAAGGAATATTCAAGTTATGAACAGTTTTGACGGCTGGATAATTCAACCGTATTTCAGAATCCAAGTGTCAAATATTCAACGCACACATAACAGCATAATATGTCGTGCAATGATATCCCGATGCATTGCAAGCATAGAAACGAGAAAATGTATGTTGTTTAACAGTTATACATGGCTCTGAAGTTAACAGAAACATTGTACGGATATTTTACCAATTGTCACGTGGTCACGCAATCACCGTTTTTGATGTTTTTCGAGTGGTGAATAAAAGAGTTTTCTCAGAAGCAAAATGTCAATTGCCCAAATAAAACTTTCAAGATTCCAAAACTATATCATCTTCTTAGTACGTAGCTGCAATATTATAAAATTTGGATCACTGGCACATGACTAAAAAACTATTATTTTTGACCCACCGGTTGGATTTTCCAAATAGTGCACTTTGATTTGGAATTTATTGGACTTCTTAAAGTGCCACTACGATGTAAATGAAGTCTATTATTTCCCACTTTTTTATACATGAAACTGATCATTAGTCTTAGGTAAATCCAAATATGCAAAGAAAATCTAAAAAAATCAGTTTAATCCTTTCTAATTATGTGGTTGAACATCGACTAAAACCGGTCCGCCATTACAAGAATGCGAGCCGACAGTGTGTTGCATTACACTCGTTCTGACGTCATATACTCAAGACATCCACGAGCGAGAGATATTTGTATACAAGTCTCTGTAAAATTGCTTCATGTTTGAGCTCCGATTCAAATGTGTTTTTCCCCCTGAAATTACTAAAAAAGTGGCTCCAAGTCTTCGCAATATAGTTATTTACCGTGTAGCTTAGAACAATTGTCTTCGGAAGATGAATTTGATGGCAAAAAATCCACAAAGATGAGTCCGCTAAATACGACTAAACATGTCGCCCAGTGAAGCAGATGAAGCTGTCTTTTGGATAGATTTCTTGACATGACTCAAATGAAGACGATGGTAAGTGTTATATACAATTTATCTAGTTATAGTTTGTATCGAGGAAGTATTAAAAACTCGCTAGTTTATAGTTGAACCAAATATTATTTGTCTTTCAGAATTAATTCAACTGGTCCCTGTGAATCAGCGCTGCGACTTCACTGATGGAAGACTTGAAATATAATTCGAATTGCTCATATATTTTCGCTATTCAATTGAGATATTTATCCTGCACTAGATTATCTAGCTAGCTACTCAAACGTTTTGCTTGTGTATGTAGATGTTTTGGTTTCATTGTTTTATAGGAATAATCCACGGCGAATATTCAAGTACCCCGGGAGTAACATATTTATTACAAAAGGTCATGTACGTATTAACACATTCACTTCGGAACAAATTTTAAAATAAATAAAATGAAACCTCCAAGTTTTTACTGTATTTATGTAGTTGATGTTGAATATGTGCTAATTTGATCGAATCGGATATAAAGTTTACCGTATATGAACATTTGTAAAATCGAAACATAAACAAATGAGTCAATTTGGTTTTCACACGATAATATTACTGATATATTGTATTCTTGATGCCTTGAATAAGATGTCCTAAATATTTGGCCGGAATTGGTTTAATAACTTCAGACAAAACTCCTGCTTGCAGGGATATCTTCGAGAGACTAGTGATCGTGCATGTCTTTGATACAGACTATTAACTTATTCCGGCTAGAGACAACTATTTCATAAATACACTAGCATTAAAATATTATTTCTTGTCCTTCACTTGCAACCATGTGTTTACAATATAATTTCGAAATTTTCAAAGAAATCATCCTGAGTATTGAAGACAAGGTTCGATCGCCACTTCACACAGCGGCTCAATATTGTATATTCACAGAGCAAGTCGAAACTGAAACCAAAATGAAATATTCGAACTTCATGGTTTGATACAGTTTTGCAATTTTGAGTCGGACATCTCATGGGAGGTGTGTTACTATCTTATGCGTTTAAAAGTTGCCAAAATGTTCTTGTAATCGTAGCAAAACCTGTTGTTATTTTGCAGAAATCAGTATGCTGAAGTACCAAAGCATTTGAATGGTTGAGTCTATGACGTCACTTCCTCTAGTTTATCGATTAGAAAACCGGCTCGCGATCGTGTAATGGCGGACGCTATATCACGAACTTTAGGGGCTAAAATGTATATCTTCCCGGTCTCGGATGAAAATACGGTTTGGCCAGGTGATGTAGTAGCACTTCTACTTTTGTAAGTGCGATTTATAGAACTTTTTCAAATTACATCGTAGTGGCACTTTAAACTCGCTCAATGTTTATGATATTAAGCCTAGAGATCAAGGAAGAGTTATACAATACAGCGATGGTGTTGAAATATTTCTGTTAATTTTAGTTTTGATATACGAATGGAATGAATTTGATGCATTTTCACTCTGCCGACAGTCATTACATGGCGTCTGAAGCCAAAATAGTTTTTTTCGATTTTCTCCAAACAAATAAATATTTTCCCAAACAAACTACACAGCGTTTATATTCAGACCAAGGGCTACTCATATGCAAAGTTAGAGCGAATTCCATTTTTGTGATTTTTGCCACCATATTGGGATTTTGTTTGATAATTGTACGGCCTTACACTTAACAACTTAGAACAGCCCTCCTTAGAATGTTCTGAACACTGATCCAGGATCCAGGAGACTCTAGGATCTTTCTTGCAACTGGTTAGGGATTTGTCACCAAATCTATTTCAGGTGAGGAGAACAGCCTGGGAACGAGGTTGAGGATGTGTGCGAAGAAGCTGAGAAATTTTCTAATTACTGATTATTATTTGTTATAAATTATTATTATTTTTCACTTGTGGTCATTCGTGGTCACTGGTGGTCATCCGTGGTCACTGGTGGTCAATTCGTGTGTTGTTTTAGAAACGATCCGCTGAGGCAGCCCTGCATCTATTATTCGTTCTTTTGTGAAAAGAAGGACCTGTTTCCATTCCTTTCCCGTGGAAAGGTTGTGACATTGAAGGATAAACTTCCTTTCCATATTGCCTAATTTTGCTATTGTTTTCTTTTTGGTGCCTGTTTTATGTTTTGAAGAATAAATGCCAATGAAAAGTTGAAATATTTAATTAGTGAATTCTTTGCTGTATTGAACTTACCTGCGGCACTCGATGTTTGGTTGTCGTTCGAAGACGCACTTTCTATTTCCCAGGGACACCACATATTCTTAGAAAGTAAAACAACGTAATATAGAACAAGGCATTTAACAACTTAGAACAGCCCTCCTTAGAATGTTCTGAACACTGATCAAGGATCCAGGAGACTCTAGGATCTTTCTTGCAACTGGTTAGGGATTTGTCACCAAATCTATTTCAGTTGAATGTTCATGGACAACCACGACAGCGACAAAGGCGGCAGAAGATAAATTTGACCAACCAGATCTTGCTAGTGCTCATGTGGTTGAGGAAGTATCCCCATATTGACACCCTGGCACTATGGTTTGACATTGATCCAACGTCTGTCATCCGAATTATTTACAAAGTCATACCTGAGCTCTGGCAGTACTTCCATAATCAAATCAGATGGCCCAATGATCTGGAATGGGCGAATTTGATGGGAAATTGGCCCGAATTTCCGAATGCAGGGGGTGCGATTGACTCCGCACGAGATCTATCAGCCTTTAATCGAGCCACAGAGACTATTCTACAGTGGTCACCGGCATTACCATTGTTTCAACATGCAGCTGGTTATAGACACAAAGGGCATTTGCGTTTTGTGCAAGCTGGATTCCTAGGAAGCACCCATGATGCAACGGCATACCAACTTATGACCCCACATGCTGCCAATTTTCTTGCTGATAGAGCTTACCCTGACGGTGGATCCCTACTTAACCCAATAAGAGCAACACAAATGCATTTATTGAACGTTAGAGACAGATGGCGAGCACAAAAATTTAACAGATGTTTAGCGAGAAGACACTTTAAAGTAGAACACGTTTTCAAGGATATGAAAACTTATAAGGCTATAGGAAATATTTCGAGACATCCAAGGTCGCTGATTCCAATTTGCATCGAGCTTGTGGCTTTTTTGGGAGAGAGACGTGTTAGACTATTCCAACATATCTAAGAATTTGCTGAAACACGCTCTTCATTATTTTCGTTCAGTTCTTGATCAACGACAGCAATCTAGTTTATTTAACTTGTAAATCAAAAAATAGTCAGAAGAAGGCAGTTCACATATGAAGTTAGAATTTGGAGTCATGAATTTAAATTCCTTTAAAATGAAAAGTGTTTAATTAGTTATCTTTCGATTGTTGAGATATGCGAGCCGATTAATACATATTTCTATGTGCCCACGAATGTTTGTCTTTAAAATTATATTTCAATTTGAGAAATTTAGCTGATTCACGGAAGCGTGTAGCCATGCGTACACCTCATTAGCAAGTTATTTTACTCAACTCATTTGCATGTTAAACATTGGTTATGTGAAATCGTTCTAATATGTTTAAAAGTAAGGTGTTTATGCTAATCAGTCCTTTTCTAGTGTCGTTCTGGGAATTATAACAAAGTTTCATTGATCATTCAGGTGGAAATTTGTTTATCCTTACTGCCTCAGCTATTTGCCTTGCCATGGGATCATTGCAAAATGACCCTGTGACATTCATCTGAAAGGTTTCTTCCTCGTTGTTGTAGTTTTCCCTACAATATATGCCTCCACAGTGCTGAATTATCTGATTTAGTGATCTACAGTACCGCCCAAAAGTCTGCCATGCTTTTTCGGGAATATATCGGCATCGATATCAGTTGCCGCCAAGCGATATATCGGTTGCCGTCAACTGATATTTCGGTTACCAGCAAACGATACTTCGGTTACCGGCAAACGATATTTCGGTTGACCAAGCGATATATCGGTTGCTGCCAAACGATATTTCGGTTATCGCAAACGATATTTCGGTTGACCAAGCGATATATCGGTTCACCATGTTATGTCATTTTGTTTGTTGTCAAACAACAATTCGGGTGATTGGTCTGATAAAACATTTCTATATTGATTACTGGAAAAACGTCAAGTGATCTTTCCTTGAGCTTTCAGCGGAATATCCACACGATCGTTCACATGTTTGGAGAGATGACGGCGAAACTGTACGACACGTGATAATGGTTTTGCTGCAGTTGCTCTCCCTCCTTTCGTGTTTAGACGTAAACGAGGTCATTTTCTCGTTCTTTAAAATTTGAAAGGTTTTCCCGTTTATTTGAGGCTTTGAAAGCGAAATTAAAAGTCTTTCAATCAATCAGGCATTTGGCGTTCGCCGTATACATGATGCTTAAACTCGGCGAGAAACCTTTTAATAGGTGAGCCAACTACATGATGCGTGGTCAAAGCAACAAACTTTTTGTTTAATAGGGGGGAACAAATTACAGTGAAAACCTGATCACTTGGAAATCTCGATCTCTGAGCTGCACTAGGCCGCGACGCTTGTTTACATTTTAGCCAAATAATTTCTCGCACGCTGATTTGTTACTTTTGATTCTGTAAACTGAGAAGATAATCCCATGGGAAGGCAAACAAACATTGAAATTCACGGCCGTATTTGTATTACAACTGAAACTTTATTCAAGATAAAGTCATGTTTTTAACCCGTTTATAGATTGAAGAACGATACATGTAATTCACTGCCAGCGACGATGGAGTGTTCACTAATGTGCCGGCATGTTATGTTGTTAATGAAACTTTTCATTGGGAAAACAATTACGCCGAACAAATTACAGTGTAAACCTGATCACTTGGAAACCCGAGCTGCACTAGCCCGCGACGCTTGTTTATATTTTTGCCAAAGGATTTCGTGCAAGCTGATTGGTTAACTTTCATTGCATGATTATCAAATTAATGTATCCCTACCATCCCCCACTGCGTGTTAATTTTCCACAAATTTCGCGTATGGGTGTGATTATCAAAGTCATTATTTGGGACGAATATATATGATCTTAATTTATTAATAATAGTAAAATAGTAGTACAGGAATTTACATTGATTTACAACTTTATATACGGTATATACATCATAGATACTTTACATTTGTTTGCAATACTTGCAACGCACGAAGACCACATATTTTCTTGTATCATCTTTGGCTCCTTCTTGGCATACTGCTTTATTACCTCCACTGTTGGCAAACAAATAAAGAGAAAAGGTATAAACATTTCAATACATCAAAACATGCAATTCTGTGCTTTCGACATATTTACTTTACAATGGTTTTGTCAAATTAGCCACACAAAACGCGCTCACCTATATTTGACACAGAATCATTTAAGAATCACAAAACAAATTCACACACCTTTCATCGCCTGTATTATGTCTGAGTCGAGACGAGCAAGGTCCCCCTGCTTTCCGGTGACTGTGGAACGTACCATGGTTTCACTCCCAAACAGAATGTCAGCCAAGTTCAAGACAAATTTACTGTGCCTTGGCGTCTTCTTCGCATTGTCATACTGTGTTTTCGTCATCTTAACACTTCTGTTTCCTCTGATCATAACTGAAAAAGACCATAACATGATATCATTAAAGGGGAACTCCAGCCTAAAATTGAATGTACTTAAAAATTAAGTCCTTACGTAGGTTAAGGTGACTCCGTTATCATTCTCGGCGCACTCGTCTATGACAAACTTTGGGTCATAACTTCCTCTGCTTTTATGCAATTGCCATAAAACATTGGCAACTATTAGAGCTTTCATTCACCTATAATACAATATAATTCGATTGCACTGCAGAACATTAAAAAAAATAATATTAGAACTTAAGTAAACTCAATATTTTGGATAAAATTGGATATTGCGAAAAATCTGTCCGTTTTTTTTGAATGAAAGTGCTTAATTTTGGTTGTTTTCATGCGGCCGTGCTTTCGCTCCAACGATTTTGCTAAAACTTGCTCAGGTTATGAATTATGTCGATCTAAAGTGATTCCAAAACTTTCATCCAAAAAAAACGGACAGATTTTTCGCATTATCCAATTTTATCCAAAACATTGACTTTACTCAAGTTCTAATATTATTTAAAAAATGTTCTGCAGTGCAATCGAATTATATTGTATCATAGGTGAATGATAGCTCTAATTGTTGCCAATGTTTTATGGCAATTGCATAAAAGCAGAGGAAGTTATGACCCAAAGTTTGTCATAGACGAGTGCGCCGAGAATGATAACGGAGTCACCTTAATAAGAATTGAGTAAAAAAAATCACCAATTACTAAAAGTAAAAGAGAAATTGAACATAAAGATTCCCGATTTTCGCCGTTCCGCCATTCCGTTATTGGGGTGCAATAACATTGGCAATGTTTGAAGGAATGGTTATTGGTGCTGGAGTTCTCTCAGATTTCCCCTGTTCGCATCTTTCCAAAACAGCTTTGAGCATTTCTGTTCTGTACTTGTACACTTTCTGTTCTGGAAGAGGCTTGACCACCCAATGCTTATATGCCTTTGGGAAACATTTCTTGTACTTCTTCTGGCCAGCATTCTCACCATGCAATACAACCGCTTGCTTTCGTCCTGTATTGGAGTTGTTGTCCATAGCTGCCAATTTAGTACGTGCTATCATCCCTTTGTAAGAGAAGTGTTCCCTCTTTGGGCTATACTTGAGCATCAGGGAATGATACACTTCAAGTGCACCAGTATGGCAAAAATCTGTCAGCTTTTCTAGATCTTTGAGCAGCCTTTTGTTTGTTACCACATCTTTGAGTGCAACATGTGCTGTTGACCCTGGCTTCAGCCAAGTGATTTATTTATCATCCTTACGTGAAAGTAGCCCATGGGCACACTGATGGAAATTATTTGCACCAGACCAGCTGTGTTTATTGGCCACATGATTTACTACGGACACCCATTTCTCTTTCAGTACTGTTGCATCTTACAAATGTCTTGATACAGATGAAATCCAAGGCTTGAGGTCTCCATTTCCTTTTAATAGAGATTTCTGTGTTAGCTTTTTAACCACAGATTTTGAGACATGCCATATGTCAAACTGATGTCTGATATTTGTGTATTTTTTATTCATAACACTTCCGATAGAAATATGTCGATCTGTGGCAATTCTGTGGATTGTTAGTCCTTGGTTTTGGATATGGTCAATACATCTCTTTTTCCATGGTATTTGATGACGTGACTTCTGTGACTTGTACAAGATTAAATGACACTACTTTACCACTAGACTCTTCCATCATAGTGTAGGTACCATACTCTCAGGTATGTTAAGGCCTGGGTATTTTTCTCTTCCAAAATGGCCGCCACAAATCAATAGGGGGTGGTCTATATTCTCATCTTTGTAAACTATTGTTTTGATATTTTGGCAGATGTGATGAGGTCGCAAGGCTAACACTTTCTGATAACAGTTTCCATGGAAACATGTAATCTGACCTTTGAACCCTTGTAAGAAAATTTGATAAAGCCTCTGGGAGATAGGTAGACTCTTTAAACATTGCGGGTATCTTTGCGTAATTGTATCAGGGTTAGTGTATACATTATCGATCCAACTGGAATGGGCGGAACTTTTAAGGGAAAGGCTAATTAAGGTAAATGTGAAATTTGATATCCTGAATTTTTGAGAAAGCGAAAAGAACTGGGGAGTCTTTCTTTGTGTATCGGCGCAGTTATTGCCCCCGCAGGGTTTCGGGGCCGAAACCTGAGGAGGCATATATTGTAGTCCCCTCGTAATATGTAAATATATACAGTATATAGGGCAAATCTCGATTTTTCAACTTTACGACCGCAAAGGACCGCTGGGATTGTGACTGGCTGAAATAAACTCAGGCTCTCTGTGATTTATAACAGTACCGATCATCACCGAAAACATGATACGTCTTCAGATCCACAATAAAAACACACTAAAAACTACTACTCAGAAGCTGAATACCAAAATACTGATGTGCGGAACTCAGAAGCTGAAGGAAACATTCCGTCACGAAGAAGAATGTGACGGCATATGTTCCGGGGATGTTGGAACCACTCGAGGCGAAAGAAAGCCACCTGATTTTCAAAATGGGCCACAGTACACGGACTATACGAATATTTGTATATCTTAAGGTGCATTTTATGGTTCTTTTCGTCCTTTGTCTTTATCCTATTGGCAGAATATGTAGCATATTTGAACGGCATGCTTGTTCGAGCGTGGGTCTACTGTCTAAAGTTGTCACGTGTTCTTGTATGTTATTTTCAAAAAGCCCAAGAATACACGAAATTGTTTTTGTAGTGAAAATTAAATGCATCGCAGATATACATCAACAATTGTACTTTAGTTTTTGGTTATATTTACACTTGCATACTCGAGTATCGTAAGTATAGAAGAGAAAATCTACTTGATACATGAAATGAAAGTCAATCTAATTACGCATGCATGCTCTTCTGCCGAGTCATGCAACGAGTGACCAAACAATGTTTTAGTCAAGCTGCGATGCCAAGGGTTTTGCACTATTTTCTGAAATAGTTCCCTAATGTAATTCTTTAGCTAAAATATAAGGAATTTAATTTGTTCTACTTGTTTGTAATCAATCAATGATTTTCATATAAGAGATTGAATTAGAATATTGATGAAAAACCTGACCTTCAGTAGCCTCCTATGCAGATGCTGTGTAGCGCTTCAGTGATGAACAGAAATGTAACACGTATTTACAACCAAATATAATCTAGTTTACTTTTCAGATTAATTTATAGTTCCCAGTCAGTTTTTAAAGAACGGGGGCAGCTGTAGTGTCAACTATGACTAGTTCAATAGAACGAAGCTCACAAAGAATACAATAGGTTTGCTATTGAAATACGCCAATTGTGCCGATACATGAAGTAAGACCCTGTTGTATGATTAGCAGCATACAAAACGTATTTTAAGATTACCTATATCGTCATCGGAAAGCACTGCGTCATTAATTCCCTCTAATTCTTCTGTTTCTGGGGGGGGGAAGACGGTCCGGCACTGGCTCCGATCTGGTAGACATCACTGAGTCTGATCGGCATGTACTGTTTGCCGGTAGGATTGAAGAATTTTGGAGGCTCTGTACTTTATCTTCTAGGTTCTCAAGTCTGTTTTCCATAACACTCTTAAAATTAGCTAGAGTTGTCGACATCATGTGCATCATGTGTTCCTGTTAAATTAAAAACAAGATTATAAATAGCCTGATTTTCAGACGGTTTGAGGTCCTCCGCTTCCGGGAGAAAACAAGGGCGGAGGACGCACGGACCGTCTGAAAATCAGGCTAGATTAAGGCTGCGTTCACACTGGGACTTTGTTCTCGATTTTTCTTGAATTAATTGAATTAATTAAGCGAAAAACATAGCAAAAACGGCTCAAAAACAAAGAAACAAAATCAATTGTGGAATAATAAACCCCTTATTTGATGGTTTGACAGATAATACTTCCGGATATTTTACTCATTGTTCGTATTTTTTAGGAATATTGTAGAATTTGACTTGTTGATGGAGTTTTTGTTAGGGCCACAAGTTTATTAGTTTACTTTTATACTGTCACGTGTCACCCTCTTGAAATAAAGTCTTACTACTACTACTACTACTACTACTACTACTACTACTACTACTACTACTACTACTACTACTACTACTACTACTACTACTACTACTACTACTAGTTAAACTGAAATCATACCATTCTTCCAAGTGCTTCCTTGTTGTCGCCTGACTGACTTGGGAAGATGGCTCGAGTTCTTGGTGGCTGTACTGGAGTGGAGCTGAATAGCTGTGCCTCGACTGATTGAAGTACTTCTTCATCAATACTCTGGATAGGGTTCTACAAAATGAAATACATGCACACGGTTATTCGGACAGTCAACACGAACTCTCTAAAATAAACTGTCTCGGCAAAATAAACTCTTTTGACACAAAACTTGTTCAAGTGATACCTACCTCTTCCACATCATCGATTATTTCTTGGAAAGTATGATTGCAAGATGCAAGAATATTGAGTTCAGCATCCTGAAAAAAAGAAAAGATGAGAGAAATTTTAAGGATAGCCAAGAGACCATAATACTAAGAGAGCGAATCTCGTACTGACGTGTGGTTGATGCTCGTGCTGCTAAATCTATTTTAATAATAATAATAATAACTTTATGATTGTGTCATGTGTTCACGTTTTTTAGTGCGCGCTCGATCGGTGGCGTCAGTAATGCGCGCACGACTACAATTTTATTCAAAAACCCAATTGTGCTCACCTTCTGGTTACAAAATAGATTTAGCGCCAGGATCATATCCCAAACCTCATTCCACTAGATTCGCTCTCTTAGTATTATGGTCTCTTGGGATAGCATATGCGTTAGCGGGGCGGATTCAAGCCATTGTAGATTATGCTCTGTTATTGAAAAATAATTTTCTTACCTCAAGAACAACTTCGGGGGTATTATTTCTTGCCGATTCACCGCTTTCCAAAATCTTTCCCACTTTCTTCTTGATCTTCATGCTTTTAGTTCCTACTTTTCTCTTCTTTCTCGACTGGATCTAAGCAACACAATGAGAAAGACGTGAAAATTATATCAATACACGACGTAATCAAAAAGCCAAAGTCTGAAAGATTCGCCATACAAAGCTGTTTGTTTGATATTTTGTAGGAAATAGACGAAAGCATTACCACTGGTAAGGCCCGTTTTGTCTGGTTTACTCAAAATAGCTTAAAATTCACAGTTCAGTTTAAAGTTATGGACATAAGCCAGTGTTTTTAGGTATCATGAAGACCTACATTGTACATACAATAGACATACCTCTGAAGATTGGCTTTCTTTTCGCGATCGCTTTGGCAAATTTTCTTTCTCTTCGTCAAGATGATTCTCCCATGTTTTTAAAAAGTGACGAACCTTTGCTGGGTCATCTGTTGGAGAGATCATTTGGAATCATAAGTACATGGTATTTTAACAAATGCCGTAAAACAGACTTTCTTTCCAAGAAACAAATAGAAAAATAACTTACCATGTAGAAACGAGATCTTGCCGGTAACTATCTCTTTCCCCGAACGAACTTTGACATCATTTCCCACTTTTATGGCAGTTTCATCTAAAATATGTTGTGTGTCCAACTGGGCTGTTAACTTTTCATCAGAAAAATACATACCTACACATTTACATAATTTCTGTTGGAGTCTAGAACTTGACATGTTTTCAGTAATTCGTTTTGAAGAGCTGCTAGTAATATTTGTAATGATAAATCAGATAAAGGTGAATTCATCTAAGTGAGTTATGCTTTTTATACCCAACTACAGGATCACAGAAGACCAATCAGAAAGTTTTAATTGTTAAAGTGCTTAATTTCTGTAGTGTTGATAGTTGTATGCTATTCTTTTGTTCTATGCTAACTATTGTATGGAGTTGTTTACAGCCATGTTAAATTATGTAGGTGTAAACTATTAGATTATCACACCTATTGTGAAATAAAATCAACAAACTCTTTTAGTGAATTGCGACGACAGGCTCCGCTGGCAGGCAAACAACTGAACATTGAAATTCGTCAAACTCAGTTGTATAACCATTACAACTAAAAAACATATTTATTCAAGATAAAGACATGTTTATAACTCATTTGAGGAACGAATAATTCATTGCCGGCGACAATCAAGAATCAACCAATGTGCCAGCATGTTATTGTTAAGGTTGTCATGGTGAAAATGCTAATTCACTGCCGTCAAACATCCAGGCTCCACTGGCAGGCAAACAACTGAACATTGAAATTCGTCAAACTCAGTTGTATAACCATTACAACTAAAAAACATATTTATTCAAGATAAAGACATGTTTATAACTCATTTGAGGAACGAATAATTCATTGCCGGCGACAATCAAGAATCAACCAATGTGCCAGCATGTTATTGTTAAGGTTGTCATGGTGAAAATGCTAATTCACTGCCGTCAAACATCCAGGCTCCGCTGGCAGGCAAACAACTGAACATTGAAATTCGTCAAACTCAGTTGTATAACCATTACAACTAAAAAACATATTTATTCAAGATAAAGACATGTTTATAACTCGTTTGAGGAACGAATAATTCATTGCCGGCGACGATCTAGTGTTCACTAATCTGTTAATGTGCCGGCAATACAAAAGAACGGGAACAAAAGATGGAGAGAGAACGCAAGAGAAAACAGTCTTCTAATTTGCATGTTATATTAGCCAATCAAATATCGGCTCGACTTTTCTTAAAGGCTGCTTGTTTGATTGATTCAAGAACGAATCTTCCCTAACACGATGGACAAGCAATTGAGTCTAGATAAAATCCGAGAGATAAGGATGCAAGAAATCGCACTTTGAAAGAATTAGAGGAAAAGCTTAAGCAATCCTACAACATCGCTGCAAACCAGTCTTTAACATTAGACGCTCAACATGCATTTTACTGCATTGTTGCTAATTTTGAAGAGTTCAAGAAAAAGGTTATCAGGAGATTGGAGTACATGGATTCTCTAGAAAAGGAATTGCAGTAGAAGTTCCTTCTTTGTTTGAATGAAAAAAACGGCTCTTTTCAGAGCCATAATATTTAGAAAAGGCATGGCTTATATAGCATTCTTATAACGGCATATAATAAAACATTTACTCTTCATACAACCTTAGGTCGTCTTTACACTTGACCTCGAGTGTTCGATTTCTTTAATGTGTGGCATGTTATTGTGGTAGCCGGTCATTACGAGACACAATATCAAAGTCGTTTCGAGACATCGGTCATGGTCGTTTCGTTTTGTATTAAAAAGGAAGAACTTTATATGACCCGATGACACGATGGTTCATAGAACCGTACGAGAAAGAACGCTTAACTGATAGTTGTCTCGAAACAACTCAAGCATCGGTTTTCATACTTTGTGCATTCAAACCACAATGCCACTTGAATAAAAGTTAAAGTAACCAATGAACATGCACGGAATTTTAATTTGATCCTAATCATGGATTTTGATCCAAAAACAACGCCATACTGGCAAGTTGTCTCGAAACAACTAAAGCCTCAGAAGTTCCATTTCTAGCGCAAAGCGGCTAAATACTTCTCAAACTAAAGCTTAGAATCTAAGAATCATCATTCTTATAGCTTAAACTGATAGTTGTCTCGAAACAACTCAAGCATCGGTTTTCATACTTTGTGCAATGTGAATAAACAGCCTTCTTATGAATGAGTTAAAGTAACCAATGAACATGCAAGGAATTTCAATTTGATCCTAATCATGGATTTTGATCCAAAAACAACGCCGTACAAGTTGTCTCGAAACAACTAAAGCCTCAGAATTTCGTTTCTAGTGAACGCAAAGCGGCTAAATACTTCTCAAGCTAAAGCTTAGAATATAAGAATCATCATTCTTTATATCATTCTTTGATTCGCCAAGCAAAAGTGTTTTGGTCATTGATACTAATTGAACCGTTACAAGGCCGACGCTAACGTCTCATGCTAACTACTCACTGCAAAGTTAGTTGTCTCGAAACAACAGTTCACAGTTTGATCGACCAAAACACTTTTGATTGTATATCAACCAATTTTAAAATTGTGAATTGATCCAAAAGTAGTATTAGTTCACTGCAAATTCTTATTTATATGTTATGAGTTTGATATTGACATGTCTCGAAACGACCATGACCGATGTCTCGAAACGACTTAGTATCGTGTCTCGAAAAGGATATGTTTCGAAACGACTGTAATTCGTTATTGTCGTGGTTCACAATTCATATTTCTGCTGTATTCGTATTAGTTCTAATCTCAAGAACATGCGAAAGATTTAACTTACAATCAAAGGAAACACTTTGACATTTACGTATTTGAATTCCCACTATCCCAGTGACAAAACTTAGCACCTTCAAAAATACAATGACAAACAAATCAGTCCATTACCCGCACCGGTCTATTATCCGCACCTTGCTTGAATGCCGGCCGTCAACCGATATTTCGAGTACCGTATTTCAATCGGTTTGACTGCCTAGACGATATTTCAGTATGACGATATTTCGATAAGACGATATTTCGGCAAGATGATATTTCGGTTAGGTCATATATCGGTTGCTTGCCAGGCGAAATATTGGTTGCTGTCAACCGATATATCGTTTAAGCGATATATCGTTTAAGCGATATATCATTTAAGCGATATATCGCTTAGGGTTTTGGCCGTTTCGGTGCGTGACAGACTTTTGGGCGGTACTGTAAGATTACAATTACAATTACAATTAAAGTGTTCCTGGCCTCTGGTATACATGTTTCTCCCAGTTTTGCCAATATACACATCCTACACCCTTTACAAATAATCTTGTACGTGACGTTGTTAGTTTCACATGGTCCACGCTTCATGCAGTCTTTCCACTGGGAAGATCTATGCTTCATAGTAAACCCTGTAGTGTCTAAGGAGATAAAGCCACTAGTGAATCTTTCAATATTACCAAAGGCCAATTCATCCATTATATTTCCAATTGTTGATGACAGCACTTTTCCAGTTTCACCTGACATGGCTTTTCGAAACACATTCAGGATGCTAAAGGAAATGACTGTTCCTGGGAACAGTCTTCACCAATTGTTGGTAGGGTGTGAGTGACTTTGACTGTAGACTGTGTCACATTACCATTTTGAATGGTCAGAATGATGGGCCATGATCAAAATAACACATTGTGCATAAAAACACAATTTTTCTGCTACAGAGAAGTTTTATTTAGAACTGAAGCATAGATGAATGAATGAATGAATGAATGAATGAATGAATGAATGAATGAATGAACTTTATTTAGACACGGAATCAAAATCACTAAAATTAAAAAAATTAATTACAAAGTGCTCTCCCTTTGAGCCGTGTAAAAAGATAATAAGGCTAGAGTTAATAAATAGAGATAATAAGGCTATAGATCTGATCATAACAACTCATAAATCTCTTAAAGTTCTCTTTTGGTTGTTGTGCCACTTCAGAAGATACCGTACTCACCGGCGTATAAGCTACACCCCGAGTTTAACAATGCAAATTTGGGGGGAAACGTTTTTTTGAATAAATTAATAGAAATCACACATTAAGTGGAATCTTGAAAGCTGCATGTACATTACATGCTTTGCGTTATTGGATGTAAACTCCCAGAGAATACTTCAAAGGTATACCAATAATTTTAGCTTTCTAATAGACTAATCATAAAGACTCTTTTTCAATGGAATTATTTACGACAAATCACGATCCATTACAATCCTATGACTGATTGAAAACGTCTTTTCCACCAACTTTCGGCATTATCAGTTCTAAAATCTAAGGTTCATTGGCATGCACGTGAGAATGTTATGTTTGAGACACTTTATTGACACATGTTGTGTTAGCACGTCAACCAACAGGCTCATCGATGAAACCGTTTACCCAAAACCGTTTAATAACACGATTTAGAAAACCGTACAAACTGTCTGAAAAGGCGTTAATCATGTGCTCAGCAGCAGTGCATGGACTAATCGTTTAAAACGAAATCAAAGCAAGACGACCTACGGGAAAAGGTGTTAATCATTTATTATTCAAACTTCATACATTGTACTAAATTGTGGCTTCTGATTGGCTAAAATCGATCACGTGATCATGTGTTATCTGATGACAACGCACGAGCGTGCGTCTGTCACAGTTTTACGCACGGTGCAGCAGTGTCATGGCGGCTGTTGTTCCTGACAAAGACAGGTTTAACCAACTAGCTAAAGAAGAAATAGACGAAATAATAGCTGGTGCTCAGCCTAAAACGACTGTTCGTCAAACTCGTTGTGGAGTTTCAGTATGAAAGGTAAAAAACAAACCTTATTATTATTCAATTATTATTATTAAGAATTATTATTCAAAACAAGCACTTTTTGCCGTCGGCCTCGGCTATCAGTCTGTTCTTGTTCGTTGAGTGAAGAAGCTCAGAGCTTAAAAAGATGAATGAAACTTGCCTTGTTATGACTTAAAAACAAAAGATAAATGCTTTATTCGTGTTTTCTTTGTAGAATGGTTGCAATTGGAATGGTTCAGTAGAGGAGATATCCAGCAGAAGCGTCGGAAGATCTAGTTAAATATATTTTTGCTTTATTTACCGTGATTCAAATTATATTTTGAACCATGATTTTACAACTGCAGTGTATTCAGTTTGAATAATAAATGGTTAGAGACTTCTAGTTCGTGCTTTACCGGCAAATAGACGCACTTGCTGGCTGTAGAATGAACTCGAAATTCTTCATACTGCACTCGGCTACGCCTCGAGCAGTATTTGAATTCTCGTTCATTCTACAGCCAGCGCGTGCGTCTATTTGCCGGTAAAGCACTCACATCAGTCTCTAACCCTTAAATATTTCATGGTGCGCTGAGCAGCGCACAGACTAATCATTTTAATGCACCATTTTTAACTCGTAGATTGCGTAGCATCCATTAGTTATTGGGATGAGATGGGAAATTTTCGCTCCATAATTGCAAACTCGTTCCCAGGGCTCTCTCATTTCATACAAAATGCAAAACGGCGGCCATTGCTGCCTCCAGTTCGGATTTCAATGGCATTCAACCCTGGAAATAGAACCAATTAACTGTCTCGCCAGTGTCTCAGATACTCTGAAACAAACCAATTTGCATGCGATAAATACTCAGTGCTGTGTCATGTAGCTGTACCAAGTGAAGAAAGCCAAGTTTACAAAGCATTCAGGGAGTCGGTGTCACTGACTTCAATCCGCACAGCAATGGCAGTTTTCTTCGTCGTCTTCGAAGGAGAAGGAGAAAGAGAATATAAATATCGGAATTCAGTTTATTAGTGGGACAAACTCAGCCGTTTTTGAACTCTGCATGAATCAGTTTGATTTTTAGTGTGAATTGAATGTCAAGAGTCCAGTGTAAACAGAGTGAAGATACTTCAACTTGTGCGCCTCAAACACCAGATTTCAAAGTCTAGATGAAAATTAGACCCAACACAGATGTTAATCAATCACTGAACTTTAACTTCTTGAATCGCTCTAAGAGCGAAATATAAAACATACGTCATTGATCATGAATTGCTGTATAACACAGACGACATGTGCTGGTTACATGCGATAATGTCCTCACGTCTTCTTCAAGGCGTTCCTTGTCAGTCACAAGACATGAAAGATGGAAATCCACGAGTTCACCAATGGGTGTCTTTGATCTTTGTTTATGCACATATGGTGCATGGAGCGTGCCTTTCCAGATCCCTGAACAGTTAACATAGTATCATGAAATGTGAAGTAAGAAAACAGATTTTGAAAAAGAGCCAAAACATTATTGAAATGCCGGTTGAGTTGTTTACAATCCCCACTCGTATGGCCACTATGTTATGCTATGTTATTGGACTGAGTGTATGACAAACTATTTGAATGGATTTGTGGCTGTGATGGTTTAGTGAAATCAGGGATATCCAATACATCTTTGAACTAAGGTTGGACTATTAACAATAAGATACAAAAGTATCATCAATCTGAACTTTCTTTTGTTTCATGAGGTTGGCTCAGACTGCTGCACCACAGAGTCCTGTGCATGATTTCTGTGGTTTTTTTTTAGACGTAGCCACTATGCCATCAAGTGTGTAAGTAAGTAAATATGTAAGTGTCCTAATCTTTGGATAGTTTTTGGAACTAGTCAGGTGATCGAAAATCAGCCACGATGTACCCAATGTTTTACTTGTCTGGTTGTCAACATTGAATATATTCAGAAACTTTTTTCTCATCTGGTTGTTGACATTTTATCGATTCGGAAACGTTCAAAATATGTCGTGCTTTTCACTTCACTCGCTGTTTTGAAGGGTAAGTTTTACACATTGTACTACTGGTTTTTCTTTGGCCACTAATATCTTCAAGCAACAGATGAAACTTTAAACTAATATTGTATTAAATATAACAATGTAATAAATATATGTTAGCAACATAACTCAAAAATAGGCAGTCAAGGACTGCATGTGGCTACTATAAATAAACAAAAACAGGTAGTCTATAACTACATGTAGGTACTGCGGTTTTGAAATATAGAAGCAATGTGTAGTTGGATTGATTCCTCTGTTGAACTGGTATGTTTGAACTATCTGCTGGAACTTGTTCTTTGGTTCTATATAATGCTAATTTACTGAATCAGAAATGTATTTTAATACAAAGTTTAATTGAAAACAATTGTGACAGCGTACAAATAATTGAACAATAACAGTTGTTATTAACAATCAATATGAACAGCATTGATATATCATTAGTGATTGAATATTAATATTAATTTAACAATGAATTGATAATGGCGTCATGACGACTCCGAAACGTCGCTCAGTAAATCATTTCCTTTCTTTGAGTTTTGCGATATTATGCTTTTCCAAAAATTTAACTGAAGTGGTGTTTATTTATTTATTTGACTTCACCTAAATATATGAAAACTTTGAGTATAATAAATAGAATATCTAATTTGAAGATAAGTTTACACTCTAATATACTATGATTTTATGCTATTTTGCACCAGAAACTAGACACATCTCTCGTGTGTAAAGATCTTTTCAGTTCACAGGCTCGCCAGTCACCACCCTCTGTTTGTGTATTGGGCTTCCTGTGTCTTATTTGATCGATCGGCAGTATATGGCCGTAAATTCACTTCTAGAATCCTGTCCTTTTGATATCTTGTATTTCTAAAACTGCTTTCAAAATAAAGATGAATATGCACTTCACTCCTGTGTGTCATTTATTTAGCGATTACAACGGCTTTTAGCGAGTTTTGGGACAAAGACTGAAAGAGTAACGAGAGCCGTGTTTGTTTGTGTCTCGCATATAAACTATTAAATAAAGACATTATTTGTTCCTCGAAGAGAATTACTTGACACTTTAAATCGGTTATTGATCTGACAGTTTACATGGAGCCACTACACAGACTAGAGTCGATCGTCATGGACTGATGGAGCTATTTTAAAGGCCGAACAAATACAAACACAATCGATATTCCGCTGGAAAATAATCTCAACAAACCGTCACTGAAAAACTTGAAAACATCTTTATGATCAAACACTTGACACCTCTCTTTTCCTTAACTCGCCGAACAATAGCCATTTCCTTAGGACCACTTTCGCTAACACGTGTTTTCCTTCTGCACGCCCGAAAAGGATGCCGGGAACATCCGTGAATTTTCGACAGAAAGTATCCCGCCCTTTCTGTTTTTAAGAATTTATAGAGTGTCGAGCCAGTCGGTCCTACAGGCAAAATATTGCACCGGTTGCATTCTTTACAAGTCCAAAGTCGCCAAAAATGCCTTTGTAGGCCCTGGAATCCACCACAGAAAGACCAGAGAGACGATTTCACAGTTGAGTCCGCCATTTTGAATTTGAAACGGCACTGCCGAAATGTGTTCGTGAATTCGTATCTAAACTCCTGATTTCTTCCAGGAGAACGGTCTCTACCACACCAGTCAAGCTTAATGATGCTGTCCTGGGGTCTTCTGTGGTGAATAATGGCTATAAACACTAAAAATGCAAAATTGGCCGCTCCTAGTAGCTACGAGCTGCTGTTCCTCGTGGAGATTCACGACAAGAGAAAGATTACGTCAGAAACTGAGCCCGTGGGCTTTCAGAACTGTCAAGATTTCCATGGAAACCCCTTATATGGAATCGAAATTTCCTTCGACGTGATTAGGTCCAGAAAATCGTTAAAAAACTCAAAATAGCTCAGGAGCGAATGGGTTAAACCTTATTTCATCTGGGTTTCTTGTTCCCTCGGGGTACGGTTTTTGCAGCCAGGGAGAGAGAGGGTAAGCATTGTCGCCCACCAGGTAACGTTGTATAGTATGCTGACCAACATTGTGCATTGGACCATCTGCCAGAATTTCTCCGTTCTCTGTTTTCATGTAAATAGTTAACGTTGTATTTCGTAGTACACGGGCATTGTGCATGCTTCCTGAAAAAAACAGCCATGACATCAAGTAATAACATTTTGCCGTTCACAATACCTTGCACAACAACGTCGTGCTGCTGATAGCGGCTGAAATAGTCTACTGCGCTTTCTTTTGGTGCTTTTATTTTGATATGGGTCCCATCTATTGCTCCTGCAATGTTTGGAAGATCAGAACATTGTCGGAATGTTGCGATTTCTGCTGCAGTTTCGACAACAATTTCATGTATTCTCTTCTTAATTCATACAGCTTGTTCATGACATCCCAAAAAGCCTCATAAGCAGTCGTTTTACCCACATTCATTGCAACCCCGGTGTTCTCATACGAGCCACCATGTGCCAAGTGATAGAGTCCGATGGCTACAACTCTTTCCGGCGATGTGCAATCCCTGAATCTTGTATTCTCTCTTTGGACAGCTGGACGAAGAACGCTCATAAGGAGGTCAAATGTATTACGTCCCATTCTCAGTTGGCGATGAAAGTTGTCTTCTGGAATATTTTGGTCCCTGAAATGGATCTGGAACCAAGAAGTTTCTGGCCTTGGTAGCATCCAATAGGGCTGAAATCTTCGATGCCGTCTTTGAGCATTCCTGAGAAGGATAATTTGGTTTTGATGCTGGACCCTCAAAAGACAAAGCAGCATCATAAGCTGTTGTTGAGTGTAAACTAGATATTGAAAAAAAACTAAGAAAAAAAAATGTATACAAAATGTTTTGAGGCAGCATTTTTCTTACAAGAAATGTAAACGCTAGTGAAGATACGCATATGTCAATGCGATAGAATTACACTTTGATTGACATATGCGGTTTGTGTCAAATTCAAGCAGATGATCTCCTTATGTTGTGCTACATATTACGGCATCAAATATATTGCAACCAAGTTATTTTACTGGCAAATGAGTATTACAGGAGATGGAGACGCTGGGCTCGAAGACACAGGCCATACTGGATACTACGAAGGCCAAATCAATGTTGGTAAATAAATTGGTTTGAGATTTATTATAATGATTAGAGAATTCCTGAGGAATATTTTTGAAAACAGCGACGAATGAACCAACATGCCTTTGATTTGCTATTGAACATATTTCGTCCGGCCATAACACGTGAAAACACAAGATTTCGTGACTGCATCGCTCCAGAATAGGTTATTGCGCTTGGTCTGTATCATCTGTCACACAGCAATTCTTATGAAAGTATAGGACCTAACTTTAACGTTGGAAGATCAACCGTTTTAGAAGCAGTTCAGGATGTTGTCAAGGCTCTGTACAGCCGAAGGAATGAGTAAATTAAGTTTCCTATTACAGAAGCTGAAACCCAGACTTGCATTGAAACATTTCAAGATCTTTCTGATCTCCCAAACATTGTAGGTGCTATTCCAATTACATTGTAGTGCTAAACCAATTACAGCAGTTCTCATTTGATACAAATGGAGCCCCACTATGTATTTATGGTGACCTGCTTACCCTCTTCGAATCCATCTCCAATGTCCCTTTACCTTTAGGGGAGCACAGCTAACCCCTATTCAAACAGCCTGGAATAAGTCCATGAGCGAAGTAAGAATTGCTGTAGAGTGGCAGACACCAAGTCTTAAAATGGGCTTTTTGTTGGTGTTAGAAGTGTCCAGTCCATCCCGGCCACAGGAAGCCCGAGAGCATTCGCACGTTAAACAATAGAAACAAAGGATTTTTTACTAAGTACTATATAATTTTTGTACTGTTGCCATTAAAGATTAAGTCTAAGCACTGTAATATACCTTATTCTTATAACTACAGCTAAATATACAATCAGAAAAAAAAGCTTTACAATAGTAAAATCACTGATTTTTCAGAAGCACAATCATTAATGTAATTAGTGTAATGAGTGCTTGTGATTGTTGCTGCTGTTGTTGCATCATATTCATGTTCATATTCATAAGTTGTTGCATTTGCTGCTGTTGCATTTTTTGAATTTCTTGAGTTTGCACAGTAAGCTGTTCCTGCTGTTTTTTTCTGTCTTCCTGGTCACTCTTCAGAACTTCAAGCTCAATTTTTTCAACTCAATTTCTTCTTGCTTGATACTTGCCTCCATCTGGGCTTTCTCTTTCAAGTAAGTTGGAGTTTCTGACCCACTGGCTCTTTTCCTTTTCTCAAATGTCTGATTTTCGGCTCTGTCAAGACTCTCTTTAAATGTTTCCAAAGATCTCTTGCGCATCTCTTCTGATTCCTTTGCTTCCTTTTCAAATCTTTGTTTTTTCTCTTCATTTACTTTATCATGCTCTTCGAAAAGTTCTACAATTTCTTCTAATGCTTGGTCAATCTCACTTTCCTCAGGGGAAATTCCAGAGGCATTCTTTTCATCCCGACTCTTTTTTTTTGAATTTCTTTTCTATCAACATATAGCGGTCTCTTACGGATCTTTGTGAGACACGAAAGAGTAGGGAAGAAGAAGCATTGAGTGAATTAGCGAGCTTTTCTCATGCATCTCCTCTTTCAGTTGTACTCTTTTTATAAAGCCATTGTTCAATTATTAATAATTCTCTCAAGAGGTATTTATCATGGGCATCTGTCCATTTCATGGTTTGGGAAGTATGAAAATAGAATGAAGAATTATTATATCACGATCAAAAGATGTGTACTGGACATGATGTCCATCTACCACTCTAAGTGCTGGATTCTCAAACTAAGATAAGGTTTCTAAGCTAAGACAAGGGTAAATTGTTGCTGAAAATAATAATATGATTTCTGAAGTTTGCAGCTGGCTTGAAATGAGAAACTCAAATGCTTGTAACAAGACAGGCAATAGTACTCTCATTTTGGATCTTGATTTGAGAATCCTGCATGCTTTTTAACATTTGAATTCTCGAATCGAAAAATATTTGCTCATTCTCAGAACAAGAGTTTTTATAATTTTTACTTTATTTGAGAATCTATAGCATTGACAATTGCATTCTCAAATTAAGCATCATCAATTGCTCATCTCAGGACATCGTTTTAAGCATTTAAAAAAATGATTTGAGAATTCAGCGTTTATACCAATGTGATGTACGCTACTTATTGATCAACAAAGTAGAACTAGTACAAGCCTTAAATCAGTTAAATCTTGGTATAACTTTACATTAAAAAAAATGAAAATAGCTTTGAAAATAACAGTTTGAGCAAAATTCGTGCTTACCTTGACTCTTTCGACGTATTTTCCTCGGTAAAACCTAGTAGATGCAAGACGTTTTCAGACAACTTCAAAATGGCCGATCTGACGTCCGCGCCAAGTAGCACAACGGCGTTGCAATCTCACGCGCCTGCGCAATGACGTACCGGAAGTAAAAATATTGCCTTTGCCGTCGAGGTTTTCCGATTCGTAAGGTCCCTAATAATGAGTTTGTGCAAACATGCGTACATGTCTAAACATATACTGAAATCATTTACTTATTACTCAATTATTTTTTAGGCCTTACCAACTGGCTTTAAGGTACCAGGGGACCTTCATGACCACTGTTCACTGAAAGCCGTGTAGCGCGCTAACCACTCGTCCAACATGTATAAAAGTATACATTTTCTTAAAGCTGAATAAATGCAGATTCTAAATATGCTGGAGATTATTTCCTATTTTGTAAACATTTTTGGTTATTGCACATTTTTGAAAATTCGACCGGCCTTGTTCAAAGAGAATTTTGCACGCGGGAATTCAATCGATTTCTAAGCGGAAAGTGCCATTGTAATGAGCACCCTTTGTTTTAAAAAACCGTGTCTCCGATTTCCGATAAACGCTTTTGTTGAGGAGATATTTGCTGTCAAAGTTCATTAATGTGTTTTTAAGCGATTTACACATAAATCATCAAATAACTTTTAAACGAGGCAACGTATCAAAAATCGGAGACACGGTTTTTTAGAACAAAGTGTGCTCATTACAATGGCAGTTTAGAAATCGATTGAATTCCCACGTGCAAAATTCTCTTTGAACAAGGCCGGTTGAATTTTCTAAAATGTGCAATAACAAAAAATATTTACAAAATAGGAAATAATCTCCAGCATATTTAGAATCTGCATTTATTCAGTTGTAAGAAAATGTATACTTTTATACATGATGGACGAGTGGTTAGTGCGCTACGCGGCTTTCAGTGAACAGTGGTCCTAAGTCCATCTTGACCATCTCTTGCTTAATCGTGTTTGTCGTATCTCTCAGGTATTGGTCTCTGATGCTCTTGTATGGCACATAATGGACTGGCATAGCAAATGTTTTATTGTTGTGGCTACTGTTGCTTAGCAACGAAGCCACTATGCCATCGAGTGTGTAAGTCTGTAATGAAATGTAATGTAATGTAACAATAGAATCTTCGGATAGAGTTCGAAACTAGTCAGGTGATCGAAAATCAACCACGATGTTGCGATGATGTACCCGATGGCTTATTCGTCTGGTTGTCGACATTTTATCGATTCGGAAAAGTTCTTCTCGCCTCCTGTTGTCGACATTTTATCGATTTGGATACGTCGTGAAATTTCCATGTGCTTTTCGCTTCATGCTTTGTTTAGAAGGGTAAGTTTACACACTCATAACGAGCCACAACGACTTAGTTACCAGAAATATGCAGGACATTTTCCCGCATATTTTAGATTCCTTTTGACACCATAGATGACCACAACTAATATGATACCTTCCCTTAAACAAAGGTGACAAAGTGATTGTTGTTTATTGAATGTGATATATACCAACAATGACTCTAAAGTCATTTTATTCGGCCATAAAAACATAATAAAAGGAAAATTGTAGATTTTGGACGTATTATAACATTGTATACATATGTACAAGGATATATCGACATATTGATCAGTAGAGATGCAGCTTGGCATGCAGTGATACTGCCGTGACATGATTGTTTATAGGCTGATTTATCAGTATAAACTGATTCCCAGTTCAGTAGAGATGCAGTTTGGTGTTATATGATTGTTTATAGGCTGATTTATCAGTATAAACTGATTCCCAGCTCAGTAGAGATGCAGTTTGGTGTTACATGATTGTTACGTTACGGGCTGATTTATCAGTATAAACTGATTCCCAGCTCAGTAGAGATGCAGTTTGGTGTTATATGATTGTTTATAGGCTGATTTATCAGTATAAACTGATTCCCAGCTCAGTAGAAATGCAGTTTGGTGTTACATGATTGTTACGGGCTGATTTATCAGTATAAACTGATTCCCAGCTCAGTATTTGGTGTTACATGATTGTTAATACGGCGGGCGATTTATCAGTATAAACTGATTCCCAGCTCAGTAGAGTTGCATTTTATTATAATATGATGTTAGCGCTAAGTTACAGTGCAATCCCTGTGACTGTGTCACGACCAAGGCCGATCGGGAATTGAAATAAAATATTGCGGGAAAGAATGATCGGATGTATGCGCAGATCATCAATTAAACTTACCTTCGGAAGGCAAGTTAGATTTTATGGATTGCCATAGATTTTAACATTCATCAGGGATCCTAAGTACCTGGAGCTTAAAATACAGTAGGTAGTACAAAATGATTCCACGTACTTTTGTTGGATAGGCATCTTTATCTTCGGAGAGAATTTCTGAAAGAACTCCCTTAGCTTGCATTCGATAATCGCTACATTTTGGCGGGAAAGATGGCGACGATTCTGTATTATAATTATTTAAGATCGCCGAACGAGTTAGCTACACGGACATGAGATTCTGGAGCTCTTAGTCGTTAAGAGTGTGTCCATGAGAGGACCAGGCAGGGGTGATACATGCTATCTCACCGATTTCGATCAAACTTATACAAATTAAAGGTCATGGATAGAAACTCCAAAATCCAAAATATTTTGGATATTGGATTTTTCCTTTGGAAATTAGACCACCCCCCCTCGTATTTCAGGAAAATTCCCAAATTTGCTAATGGTAAATCAACTCAAATCAAACACTGCTCCTGTCCACAATATGCATTTATTTCAAGTGACACTATACCACAACAACTATTGATATTGTAAGATACCATAGAAAAATCGATGATGAGATTACTATAATACCTGTCAATTATGGCTGTCATTTATCAACCATGTCACGCAATAACATAAAGTTCAAACGAAAATCCCGTACTTTGGACTCAAATATCTCAAAAGGCCAACACTATATCAAGCCAGTTGTTTCCTCTATTAAACCTACCCTTTGGCTGACAGAATCAGCCATAAAATTTTTGGCATCTGTTAAATTTGTCAGCGCCAGTCCACGCAACTTGCGTGACGAAAGCTAACTTCTTGAAAATAACGTCTATCAAAAGTTCACATTAAGATGCCGTAAAATAATAAAAATGATATTAATCAAATCAAATAGCATTTCTTTTCTTAGAAAAAGAATTTCAAAATATCACGGAATGACTCGCTTCGTCTTTGTGTTACGATTGTGCGAATAATCAGTCATAATCTTACGGCGGCTCGTGTCTTCATTCCGTGATTATTTCGCACAATAGACTGTTGTCATTCTATCTCACCAAATACATTACAATAGTCGTTTATAAGTGCTTACCACATTTAATGCTTTGTTATTTGTCGCCTTGTAGTATTTTTAAAAGTGTTCTGGACTTAGCGCTACTTCTAGAAGACGACAATTTGCGTGTCACACATCCTACTTTCTCCGGCTTCTCGAATTAAGATTCCCACCGAAACTCGACAATCTAGATTTGTTGTTATTTCATCCGAGGAAGAAAACCTGTGACCAGTCTATTATTTTAGGAATGTGCGCTCTTGCATCATGGAAGATAACAGTTATATCTGTGAACACCGCCGAGATAGCTGGTAAATAATGCGTGACATGTTTTGTCTTTATTTGGTCAGCGGTTGCTATCATCACAAGGTGCAATTCAGGACGTCATTTTTTTCTCTTATACACTAATGTTAAAACGTCGTATTTATATGATTTCCTTATTTTTTGTGACGTTTGGTAAACTATTATTTTGTGTTTGAAGTTTTGACCTATTATTTTATGGGTACCCTGTGTCATTTGCACACTGGGATCAATAGTCCCTTTTCGCGTTCACAGATACCGCTGTAAAACCGCTGTACTTATTGACAACAGACGCATCTGTACAGGGTTAGCCTCGAGTCAGTGTAAATTATTCACAAATATCAACAAGAACACGAAAACATGTTGACATGAAACAATAGAAACATTTTTTGAATTGCACGGTCTGTTCTCTGAATCGAGGCTAACCCTGTACAAATGCGTCTTTTGTCAAAGACAGCGGTCATCTCTAAACAACGTGAAACTGGACTATTCTGAAAGATATCGTACGTAGTTTAAAAAATATATTACAGTAACACTTCGGACACTCAGACACTCAGACATCAAATTGCTTAAGCAACTATCACATGCATCATGACGAGATCTGGTACCTGTTTCACAAAGCGTGTGCAAACCCATGACACCGCATGAAAGATCCACCGACCGATCCATTAATCATCTGAGCCAACTGGAAGTTGGTGATGTGTGATTAGTTATCTATAACTATCTATAATTCGAGTGCTCTTTTTATTTCTTTTCTGGTAAGGATCTCTTCTGCTTCTCTGACGTAGTCTTCATCTTCTTGTTCTTCTCCACGAGCAGCTGCATCGTCCATTGCCAATCGGCCACTCTTGTTGATCGACGAGAGCCTGCTGAAGTACCTTGAGACTTGGTCAGACGACAGCCATTCATCATTGCCAAAGACTTTCTTGCCATTCTCAGATCGGAGGCTCTTTATTTTGGAGGCGGTGTCAACTGGGTTTGATTTTATGCCGGTTTCTTCTCCCTTCAGAAATATGTCCTTAAGGAAGTTTCTAACTTTCTCTGAGAACCGCGTTGCCTTCCGTGCCTTTTTCAGAGCCCATCCTTCATTGGCCGATGGTTTATCACTTTGACTTGTCATTTCTGGTTGTTCAGAAGACGATGTTAGTGGTTTCTGTATGTAGCTTCCTGACACTTCTCTACAGGTGTCTGTCCATTTGATCTTTACCATGTCGTACGTGGATTCCCTCTCTAGCTTTACGAGGTGTTTGCCGATGTCCAGATGCATCTGTAAAGACTGGAATGATAGGTACGTCTTGATACACCCGTCTTCTGGACAGGAAAACAATTCATCTGATGAATCATCAGCCTGTGGAACCTCTACCAACCTTTCTTGATTTTGTGAAACTTGTGGTGTACGTGTTGTGTTAGTTGCAAGTGACTTGAACACTCCAATTTGTTCTCTTGGCTGCCCAAAAGGCTGGATGGTAATAATTCCCGTCGAACCCTGGAGTTTACCAAAACCTTTCAACTGTGCTTTTGAATACAGTTTTCCAGGTCCCACGTTGTATGCCCTCCAAGCCCTTAGGCCATTTGATTCAAAATGGAAGTTGTTGAGTGCTTGTATGCCTGGCATAGTGTGCGCGGTCATGGTTTGTTTGGTTTGGTCCATCTGGACGACTGCTGCATAACATCCCTTGACTCCTCCATAGGACTCGATGGCCATCTTCATATCTTCGGCACTGAGGATGTCGTTGCCTTCGTTAAAGTGCCTATGACGCTTATTATTTTATTTTAAAAATCGATTACATATGATTTGAATAGTGGGATGGTTCAGTATTTTGTGATTTGAGCTTCGCATTGGCGAGTTATAAAGGTTTGAAATCGTGATATGGTAATTCAGTGACGTCAACGTAGGCATCATTTATTATACAAAAGTGCCCTTGTGCAAATTACTGACATTTTTAATCTGGCAAAAAGTTATTCTACAACTTATATAAATGATGCTAATTTTTTTTTCCATTTCAGAAAAGAGTGCTACTTGAAAAAATATAAATAAGTTACGGCAAATGCCTACGTTGACGTCACCAAATTAGCATATCACGATTTCAAACCTTTATAACTCGCAAATGCGAAGCTCAAATCACAAAATACTGAACCATCCGACTATTCACTTTATATGTAATCGATTTATAAAATAAAAAAATAAGCGTCATAGGCACTTTAATGTACCGCCGCATGTGGCTTTTAACAGTGGCAATGCGTCGATCACATATATCCTTACCAGCTTGTGGATCGCTGAAATCATATCGTAAGATATTTATTCCACTTCGTTTTCCCAGGCCAGGTAAGGACAATAGCAGGAAGGCAGTGTGATAGCAGCCGGCATTATCCGATCGCAGAAATGCACTCTTTAGATTTGGCATTGTTGATCGTAATGTATGCATAGTATCTTCCACGATCGAAGCAACAGCAAACCAGTTTTGAACGCACTGATTGAATACATGGATGTACGTCCTTGTCTGAAAAAGAGATAAAATAATGGTATTGCATATAAATCACCTACATGCACATATAGTATAGTAAGGCATGGTGAAAAGACAATTACCTCAATTTCTCCTTTTTCGTCCTTAGTGATGGCGACGGTCACATGCCACGATTTTCCTTTTTTGCCAAACCAATCTCTTTGTGTTTCTCTAAAACTAGATGGCAAAAATTTCATAGCCCAATCCATTATCAGAAAGACTTGGTTCACGTTCAGACTATCAATGATATCACTCTTGGCCACATCTTGATGATTAGCTCTGAGGACATGGGCTTTCCATTCTTCGATTTTTAGTGCGGCCATGTCTACGTCATACTGAAGTTCCTCTTGAACGTCACTACTGCTATAAGGGAAACAGAACAACAATGTTTAATCCAATAAATAATTGAAAGTGTCGAATGCACTTATCGTATTCTTCATACCTATAGTTAATAGTTGAGGATGATAATGACAACTGTAAGTCAACTATAGCATTCTTCAAGTCTTCACAACCGTCACAGGTGATGAGGTGATCATGTGCGCATTTCCCATGGAACTCAGCATCAGCAATACTCATTGCATAAACGCTGCAATGGTCAGCGCAGCGATCAGCTCTAGAAACGTGGATCTTGTAGTCTGTTTTCAGGTAATGGCGAGCAGCTCTCAAACGTCTGGTAATGTCCTTCGATGTTTCTTCAGGAAGGCCTGCTCATAAATTAAGAAGCAGTATAGTAGTTATTGCTCTATGAAAATGTTTTGATTGTTGTGAGAGTTTTCGTGTAACAAACATACCGCACCTGCACTTTGCAATTGATTGTTGAAGTTATTGATGAAATGACAAACACATATGTAATTCATTTCTTATTACCGAGTTTAGAGAGCTCATTTGAAGTCTCCTCTAAAGTCCCAAGGGCGCATACACCATCCGTCTGTGTGCTATCTAGACCAGCTAATGATTTCTTTTGAGACGCAGCGCAAACCTGAAATATGATTTAGTGTGATTTAGTGTTGAGTCAAATTATAGAATATAGACTTCAAAATGGTACTTTTTCATGTGATCATGTGATTAAACTTGTTGCGTACCTTAAGAATGTTGAATAGCGTAGACCGTCCTAATGGTGAAAAGCCTGATTCCGCAGAATATGACTGGCATAGGTGGATGAGACGCGATGCTATCACCGTTCTCACAACATTAGGAATTTCAAGCTTTTGTCCATCCGACAGTTTGATAGATTTAGTTCCGTAAGCTACGTCTTGTAGGAACGACGGGCTTGAGATGAAATCCAGAAAATGGTCTACTTTGGACGGTTCTAGGCGGCAACGTTGCAAAGTCGGGGGTTCAATAAGTTGACCAGGGATGTTTCGGTTGGCGTGCCTTCTAGCCTCATCAATTCTCCATATAGTCAGACCTGGGATTAAGCTCAGCAGTTCTGATTTTGAGTAATCTTTTACAAAAATGGACAGAATCTGTTGACGCGTGTACCATGACGTTGATTCCTCGTACAATTTTACCAGACGACCAACCAGTACATTTTCAGGCATGTCAGTATCTGTGACCCGACTAAAATTCTGTGTTATTTTCTGTGTTGAAATAACCATGCAGACTTTCCAGGGGCAATGGCATCTAAAACGGTTTCCACCGCCTGCACTGCTTTGCGTTTATAATAGCGATTGGTTGAAGAGGATATTTTGTCCACGTCACTACTCAACTGTGAACGTATTGGGCTGACATTTCCATGGCTACACATTCTGATAAAACTGTTCAGCGAGTGCAGGTTGTGCTGAACAAGAGGGGTTGGCTGCCACTCTTGTGAGGTTTCTCCTTCAGGTACTGAGCCTTGCGAAGAGGAGGAGAAAACATCTGAGCTGGAATCGCTCCCAACTGTCACTTCAGTGGCAACCTATAAGGTAACAACAAATTGCCTGAACTGCATTCAGTCAAAAGACTGATAAGTTTTGCAATCTGTGGCTTTTTGGATGATACTTTGCGATTTTATAAATTTAAAGGCCCAGTCAGATATTGATAGTTATACTGACTGGTTGCTATTCCCTTCAATACCTATGATACCTAATCCATAGCACAGTTGTTCTCCCTATGTCACAGGCAGCCCAACAATTGCTTCTGAGGCTACTTAATAATAAATACAGTATATTTGTATGTGCGCGTCTTTTGGGGGTTTCCTGTGGTAGAGCGCGTGCTCGCAATACATATGTTGGGCTTCCTGTGCTTAGTAACGTATTATGTTGGGCTCCCTGCGCGTCCCGCAATACGCACTCACACATATGTAATATTGAAAGTATTGAAACTTGTTCTGCGGGACGCACACAGGAAGCCCAACATAATACGTATTTCGCGCGCGCGCTCTCTACCACAGGAAGCCCGCGAAAAATTATTTAAGTAGCCTCAGAAGCAATGGATGGGCTGCCTGTCTATGCTAGGCAAAAATTACTAAACCTACCTCGCAAGGTATTGCTTCCGGTGCAATGAGTCCACTAGGTCCTGGGGTTGAAGGAGGAAAGGGTTGATCATCCAAAGGCTCACCAGTTGAGGTTTCACTTGTGATGGATTTTTGATGGCTATCAACTTCTTTCACGTGATCATTGCGACACACCTTACATACACCTGTTCGTTCCAAATTGAAATATTGTTTTTTCAAAACGGAATAAGCATAGGAACAAATAATGTCAATCGAATAAAAACTGACAACAATTCGATAGATTAGCGGTTAAATAAGATGAATATCCGTAAAGTAGTTTGTAGGGTATGTATGTATGTATAGGGTTTCTTCAAGTGTAAATAGAGACTGGGAAAAAACGACTTTACGCCTCGATTAAGTGCCCCCCTTGATTAAGAGCAACTCCCCTCCCTTGAACACGGATTTTGAAAGCAGCGCCCGTCAAATACGGTACAAATATTTTAAAACAACTTTAATAAAATTCAGATCATGTTGCATCACGCAACGATAATAGGTACGTCATTGTTAAAAGTACGCAAATCTCCTCTCCGCCTCTACACTCCCCCCACTACATCCCTAACCCTCCCCCTACCAAAAGGGATTTCTGTTAAATATCATGTTGATGGAAGCATTTACTTACCAGCACCAACGGGAACTAGCGCTTGCCATATTAACATTATTTCCTTGCTCATTTTTAAAGGAACCCCTCTTTCCGGTTTGTTCTTCCGTTGCCGGTGACCATGTAGAGGATGTTGACATTTTCTACTGTACCTCCATTGCATACCTAGCTCTGACCTGTGCTTTGGGCAGATTGTCTTCTCTTCTCCACTTTCATCAAACATCCCAGCACGAGCAAGTATGAGGTCCTTCTCGGAGGAAACAGTCGACTGTGATACTTTGACACTTCTGAGGTGAGACTTCACATTCTTTACGCAAGAGCTCAAGGGGAAGAAACCTTTGTGACCAGGGAACCTTGTCGATATATCACAGCTACTGTTACAAAACACAGCAAATGAACAAGACAGGTCACCAGCCATCAAATCACACTAGTTATCGTCGAAGTAAAGAACTCAAAGCAAAGCGAATGTCTTGATACGTTTCAGATAAAATAAAAACGATGTTGCTCAATTCACTTCCGATACAACCGCTGACCAAATAAAGACAAAACATGTCACGCATTATTTACCAGTTATTTCGGCGGTGTTCACAGATATAACTGTTATCTTCCATGATGCAAGAGCGCACATTCCTAAAATAATAGACTGGTCCCAGGTTTTCTTCCGCGAATGAAATAACAAATCTAGATTGTCGAGTTTCGGTGGGAATCTTAATTCGAGAAGCCGGAGAAAGTAGGATGTGTGACAAGCAAATTGTCGTCTTCTAGAAGTAGCGCTATGTCCAGAACTCTTTTAAAAATACTACAAGGCGACAAATAACAAAGCATTAAATGTGGTAAGCACTTATAAACGACTATTGTAATGTATTTGGTGAGATAGAACGATAACAGTCTATTGTGCGAAATAATCACGGAATGAACGACACGAGCCGCCGTAAGATTATGACTGATTATTCGCACAATCGTAACACAAAGACGAAGCGAGTCATTCCGTGATACTTTGAAGGTCTTTTTCTAAGAAAAGAAATGCTATTTGATTTGATTAATATCATTTTTATTATTTTACGGCATTTTAATGTGAACTTTTGAAAGACATAATTTTCAAGAAATTAGCTTTCGTCACGCAAGTTGCGTGGATTGGCGCTGACAAAATTTAACAGATGCCAAAAATTTTATGGCTGATTCTGTCAGCCAAAGGGTAGGTTTAATAGAGGAAAAAACAACTGGCTTGATATAGTGTTGGCCTTTTGAGATATTTGAGTCCAAAGTACGGGATTTTCGTTTGAACTTTATGTTATTGCGTGACATGGTTGACAAATGACAGCCATAATTGACAGGTATTATAGTAATCTCATCATCGATTTTTCTATGGTATCTTACAATATCAATAGTTGTTGTGGTATAGTGTCACTTGAAATAAATGCATATTGTGGACAGGAGCAGTGTTTGATTTGAGTTGATTTACCATTAGCAAATTTGGGAATTTTCCTGAAATACGAGAGGGGGGGGGGGGGGGGGGGGGGGGGGGGGGAGTGGTCTAATTTCCAAAGGAATAATCCAATATCCAAAATATTTTGGATTTTGGAGTTTCTATCCATGACCTTTAATTTGTATAAGTTTGATCGAAATCGGTGAGATAGCATGTATCAGCCCTGCCTGGTCCTCTCATGGACACACTCTTAACACATGAGGTTGGGTTTCTGCCTAAGAATCCCAGCCAGAACACAATAGCTCAGACACATGTAAACGTAAACCTCTTCTTCTTTGGTCGCCTCCATCAAATACTCGATGATCTATTTGCGCGCCATTTACATCATGCCAGCGAAATTGCCTTGATTTGCAGAGGAAAACAGAGAGCAAGCACAGCTCTTTGGAATATTTTGTTGATTGCCCACAAATTCTGCTGTTCAGTTCCTACCCTGTTTATCAGTGATGGTCGCATCGATCCCACAGTCTCGATCTACACGGCTCAGTTAACTTTATTTACAACTTCAAAATCGCGCTCGCTTGTCAGAACTCATTTGATGAGAGTACACAGAAATGTATTGCTACGGAAAGAAGGCAAACAACTTAATTGGCCTTTGAAAGACAATGTTGACATATAGTAATTCGATCGATAGCAACCGCGCTACCCCATTGTGACCATTATAACTTGGCTCTGGCTCCTTATGTACTATACTATTTTATTTTGCACCTGAAACAAGACACATCTCTCGTGCAAAGTGTCAAGTGTTGTTCATAAATATGTTTTCAAGTGCTTCAGTGATGTTTGTTGAGATTATTTTCCAGCTGAATATCGATTGTTTGTGTTTGTTCGGCCTTTTATAAGCTCAATAGCTCCATCAGTGCATGGCGATCGACTAGTAAACTGTCTGTGTAGTCGAGCACCTCCAATGGCTCCATGTAAACTGCCTGATTTAAAGGCTCAACTAATTCTCTTTGAGGAACAAATAATGAGACACAAACAAACATGGCTCTCGTTACTCTTTGTCCCAAAACTCGCTAAAAGCCGTTCTAATCGCTAAATAAATCACATAAATGTACAGGACTCAAGTAGATATTCATCTTTATATTGAAAGCAGTTTTAGAAATTCAAGATATCAAAAGGACAGGATTCATTTCTAGAAGTGAATTTTAATACGGCCATATACAAGACACAGGAAGCCCAATACACAAACAGAGGGTAGGGTGGTGAGCCTGTGAAACCTAAATAAATATTTACACATGAGAGATGTGTCTGATTTCTGGTGCAAAATAGCATAAAATCATAGTATATTAGAGTGTAAACTTATCTTCAAATTAGAGATAATATTTATTATACTCAAAGTTTTCATATATTTAAGCAAAGTGAAATAAATATATAAACACCACTTCAAAGTTGAGTTCAACGGTCTTATATACATACAGAACATTGTTAAATTAAATAATATTCGATTACTAACGATCAATGCTGTTAATATTGATTGTTATTCTGAAAACTGTAGTTGTTCAATTATTTCAGTACACTGTCACAATTTGTTTTTCAATTAAACTTTGTATTAAAATACATTTCTGATTTAAATTAGCATTAATATATAGAACCAAAGAACAAGTTCCGGCAAATAGTTCAAGCATACTAGTTCAACAGAGGAATCAATCCAACTACACATTGCTTCTATATTTCAAAACCGCAGTACCTACATTTGTACATGTAGTTATAGACTACCTATTTTTGTTTATTTACAGTAGCCACATGCAGTCCTTGACTGCCTATTTTTTCTTCTCTCATCGCTTATGAGGAATAGAAGGACATGGGTTGCACCAGGTTGCCTTTTCTTGACAAACAAATTTCGTAGATATTTACGCATATCTGGGAGGAGATTCGTGAATTGTTTCTTAACATCTCTAGCTCTGGGACAAGTGGGTTGAATGTATAGTTATTTATTATTTATTTATTTATTATTTATTAATTATTAGTTACCTGTAGTATGGGTTCAATAGTAAAGTCAGAAGCTGCTGCTTTCTTTTGAAGTATCCTGGTGCTTGGAGCAGCCACATTAACTTTTGCCTACATGTTTAAAGTAAAACATTAACATCTTTGAATCTGATGAGGAACTCCAACACCGGTAAACACTCTACTCTTATTCAGGATTGGGATTGGAATCAGAAATATATTTCTTTATAAAAATATCTGAAGCTTGTATGGAATGGATTATGCGATAACTAAAATATAATATACAAACTTTTATTCATATGAAGTCTATTTAGATGTCCAGGAGTTTTTTTAAGACAATCTACTTGTACATTATTTTGTACCGATAATATTTGATTTTAAGTAGTAAAAAATAGGCATATAAAATTTTTGAGTACATAGAGTTTAATACAAATCTGTTTTGTAGACCGACGTGAAGTCAGTCCACTCTTCAGTTAATCTCTATGTACTCAAAAACTGAGTAGTATACACATTGGTATACATAATACAGCAATATGCAGAAATTCTGATCCATTTGACAAAAATGCATATATATCAAAAACCTACTTAAAATTATGGGATGGCTATGCTGATATCTTTTTCTAGTTGTCTGCCAGCGAGACTTTATGAAAAAAATATCATGGAAGCTATCCCTTAAGCTATGATTTTATGTAGGTCTTTGATATATGTGTATTTTAGTCAAAAGGATCAGCATTTCTGCATATTGCTGTATATACATATATATATTTATATACTCAATCTGCAGACAGTACTGTTTCGCTCTTTGTGAGCTCATCAGTGCAGAACAGAGGTTTCAGACTGAACCCTAGCTATGAAGCAAGCAAGCTTGCAACAAGGCAGTTTAAAAGGTTCACTGTACCATGCCAAAGTGCTCAAACTACAGAGTAGTGGGCCAGCATTAATGCAAACAGCAATGGTACAATCTGAAGAAGAGTGCTCAACAAAACCAAAGTTAAGGAGCTATAATACTCAATCTGCAGACAGTACTGTTTCGCTCTTTGTGAGCTCATCAGTGCAGAACAGAGGTTTCAGACTGAACCCTAGCTATGAAGCAAGCAAGCTTGCAACAAGGCAGTTTAAAAGGTTCACTGTACCATGCCAAAGTGCTCAAACTACAGAGTAGTGGGCCAGCATTAATGCAAACAGCAATGGTACAATCTGAAGAAGAGTGCTCAACAAAACCAAAGTTAAGGAGCTATAATACTCAATCTGCAGACAGTACTGTTTCGCTCTTTGTGAGCTCATCAGTGCAGAGTGACTGAACCCTAGCTATGAGCAAGCAAGCTTGCAGACAGTTTAAAAGGTTGTACCATGCCAAAGAAAAGGTAGCATTAATGCCAACAGCAATGGTACAATCTGAAGAAGAGTGCTCAACAAAACCAAAGGACATGGGCTATAATACTCGCAGACAGTACTGTTTCGCTCTTTGTGAGCTCATCAGTGCAGAACAGAGGTTTCAGACTGAATTTTATATAGCATTGGGCTCGCAATATTACAACCTGTGCATTGTAATATCTGAGCGGTATGAGCGGTATGCATGCTTTAAATCCACTTTAGCCATATAGCAATTAGGTTGCAATAATTCGACAGCATCGTCTAACGTTTGAAACTTAAAGGTTTTTGTGGTGATGTAATCGTTCACCGCATGGCCATGTGGGCGCGAGCAATCGTGAATTATATAGCATATTGGAGGAGATGTGATGTTTGGACCGGGACTGGGCAATACCCCATCCGATCGCAGAAACGAAGATACGTATTGCGATGTGTGCTGTAGGTGGTTTTTGTGGATTCTGCAAATACATGAGTTCTAAAGTTGTGAACCTCTGCTGTTAATTGAGTAGCTAGGAGAGGATCTCGAGAATCTGGAAAAATAAAAATGAAAGGCTTGTATGAGCAGACATGCGACATAGGCGCGCCACCGACCGATTAAATCTGTATTGTGTGTTGTGTGCCTGATGAAGGTCTTTTGTGCCATAGCACGTGGCTGCTACTTACGGACATATGATCTGCGAGTGGTACTGCGTTAACACTCTCTGTATCCAAGTGGTTAGTAAGAAAGTTATAGAAGTTGATGACATGTTTAGCTTCGTGGAGTCGCGATATCGCATCGGCCAGGGAATTGTTGATTCCTTCGATGAATTCCGCTGTTATTCTAAAATTAAACGTGGCCGACAACCAGAACAATTCCCTTAATTGTCCCATTATGAGTTCATTAGCGGTCGTGCCCTTATTGATGATATAGACAGCGGCTTGATTGTCACTATGGATAATGACATGCTGATTTGCCCAGAGAGAAGCCCAACGCTTGGCTGCTAGAATTATTGCTAGAGTTTCTTTGTGGTTAATGTGTAGCGAAGCCCAAGTTGGGCTATCTAGTTCGAAGTGATGATAAAACCAATCACCCCGGAAATACCCCCCCGCTGCGAGGGGGCACGCATCCGTCACAGCATCTATAGTGGGAGTTCGGTTTAAGAACAGACGCGTGCCATTGAAAACCTTGAGAAAGTTAACCCACCAGTTAATGTCGCAATGAAAACTCTTGTCTAGCTGCAGCTTGGCCGTGTTACTTAGGGAGTTCATAGTATCTAATATTCTTCGCAAGAACGTTCGTCCGCCGTACACTGTACGACAAGCCCAATTTAGCTTTCCGGCGAGGCGTTGCAATTGCTTACGGCTATCGCGTTTCATGGACTTAAACCGGACGAGTAGTTCTTGCAAATCGGCTAGCTTGTCTTGGGGTAAACTCATAGTACATGCGGTACTGTCTAACTGGACCCGAGAAAAATGAGGTGCTGTGTAGGAGGAACTAGCTTATGAGCGCTTAAGCGAAAGCCAAGATCCTGTAATAATTGCATTAATGTGTCGTAGGCTAATTGACATTGGGGTTTGTCTTCCCCGACCACCAGGAAATCGTCAAGGTAGACCACGACGTTAAAACCCCTACGTGCCATCATGCGCCTAACGGATTGCGTGATCCTATGGAAGATACCTGGTGATGATTTTGCCCCAAATGGCAGCCGCGTGTCATAAAAATATGTATATCTAGAATCACCGTTGAAACGCCATTTACAACCTGTCGCATTGTAATTATCTGGGTGAATGGGTACCGAGCGGTATGCATGCTTTAAATCCACTTTAGCCATATAGCAATTAGGTTGCAATAATTCGACAGCATCGTCTAACGTTTGAAACTTAAAGGTTTTTGTGGTGATGTAATCGTTCACCGCATGGCCATGTGGGCGCGAGCAATCGTGAATGATACGAATTTCCTTAGAATTAGGTTTAGGAATAGCTCCTAATGCGCTAATTACTGTAGGCTTAACAGACGTTACTACATAATTGCCTTCTGCTATTTCTTCGCAAATAGTATGTTCTACGACATCTCTGTTAACTGGATTTGTAGCTGACTTGTAATTCTCCATGTTAACTTCCTCAAAGTGAGTTCCAATAGGTGCTAATTGGAAACCATTGATTATGCCATCTGACAGAAAAGCGCTATTTGGGTCATTTTGAAGTTCCATGAGCCATGTATTGCGGTTTAAAGGTCCCTGACTGCAGTTAGTTTTGGTTAGTCAGCTTTGTTGCGCATTAAATGACGAGTTCTGGGGTTTCCCATGACTGTGTCCCGCGTGTGACTGACCACATGTTTTGCCTGATACTTTACGGTTACAAGAATGGTTAAAGGTACAGTTAACTAGGGTACATCCGCGTGGGCTATTAAAGTTACGGCAAATAACTTTGCCTTCAGTGGTGAAATTAGCGTATTGTAAGCGATCGCGTTGGTTAGATTTCGTTGTTTGCGACCCGATGGGCGTTAACATGACTGTATGTAAGTGGTTGGAGTCGAAACTCCACGGGTAGTCATAAGTGGCTTGGATTTTCCTAAATTCATTGTCATAGAGTAGTACTGATTTCCACTCGTACCGGTTTGATAATTCCATAATTTTTATCGTGTATGCTAAATAATGTTGGACATCTTCCGTGGTGGCTAATTTTCCTGAATTTACGAGTATATTAAATATTCTAGTGTTTGCAATGACCCACTGCTGCATTGTCACGTTCTCTAGTTTAGGCTTTTTGGGGCCATATGAGACTATGATTCGGGCCGTGCCGTGCCCATTTAATGTTTCTTCTTCTTCATGAGGCACTATGTTATCTACAAAATCTACTATTACTAGTATCTTCTCACCCTTAGCTATTCTTGCCGGTTGGAGGAACATCTCTGAAGACGTCATTTGTGGTGCTGTTGCGACGGCTAGTCCTGGTAGTGTTGGTGTTCGAGGCATCATTGACTGTCTTGTTGGCCATTGTCCTAAAGGTGTGGGCCAATTATGGGTGGTTCTATGTTGGTTGCTTGGTTGAAGTAGTTCGTCCAGTGGAGTTGGTAGTTCCTTTTGCTCCATGCCATGTTGTTTTTCCACCTCTGATTGCTCTATTGCTGCCACATTGGCTTTTTTCCTTTCAATTTCTCTTCTCATTTGAACGGCCTTGGCCTTTAGTCGGGCGGTCTCTTCTTCTAATGTCCACCTTTCCAGCTCCTCTGCGAGTTCTTCCAATTCAATGAGGATATAATATATAATATATAATATATATATATATATATATATATATATATATATATATACGTTGAATTGAAGAGAGTGGAGTAGCATGAGACTTCTTACCGTCCAAATGACTTTATTACAAACGTTTCGACCCTTCGGTCTTCATCAGTGTAAAAATAATATGTACAAAGTTTAAAAAGAACGTGGAACAGAAACAAAAATGTACAGTGTTTCCGTTGTTTCCGTTCCACGTTCTTTTTAAACTTTGTACATATTATTTTTACACTGATGAAGACCGAAGGGTCGAAACGTTTGTAATAAAGTCATTTGGACGGTAAGAAGTCTCATGCTACTCCACTCTCTTCAATTCAACGTATACATAATATTTGGAGTGCTGATGTGAATCCTTAGTGGATCCTTCTACCGGGAGTTCATCGTTGGACAATAACCATCTCTTCTATTCTGCATATATATATATATGTATATTAATATATATGTAGAATAAAGGTAAAACCAAGACACCAACTTGTAACTTTGTACACTGTTTAATTGTACGTTTCGGCCATTCGGCCTTCATCAGCAAGACTGATTTGATCCGCGCGCAGCCAACCGCTAAATCATGTCCACTAGGTGACACAAGAAAACAAGAAAACAACAATAGCGCGCGTGCGCACATACAAAGCGCGCGCTAAAAATGAACCCCAGGAACCTAGAACTAAAGTAAAACTACCACCAAAAAACTAAAGGATGACCCCTATGCTGATCAAGAGATATTTATATATATATGTCAACAGCTTGGACTCACATGCAGAGGATCTTTAGATAAACCTAGTTCGATGCCACTCCACATTGGACCTCTAAAAAGGCGGTTGAATCGGTTGGGGAATTCAGCACACATGGTCTCATGCCACATCTGATAATCAGGAGGGAGTTTGATCTATAAACAAAGCAAGAGAACTATGTTAAATACATTTTAATTGTAAAACAAGAGAAAACTTTAACTAGGGTGGAACCTTGCAAATATGTTTAACTCAGCTGAAGCCAATATAGCTCTTGAGCCAATAAAGCTCTTGATCTTTTTACTGAGCACTCAGTAAATTTAACAACCCCTCTTTTTCAAACTAGTTTCCCCTCAAACATGAATGGGTTAGAGTAAATTTTAAATTATGTTTGACCATATACATAATCAAGGAGATGCTAGAAAATGATCACAGTCACCTGCATTATGTTTGTGCAGCTGAATAATTCTATCTGGTATTCAACCAGACCAAATGTCATTCGTGTGAGGTCAAACAAATGTTTGCTGGTTCCTGGAGAGTCTGTAGCTAAGCAGTAGGCGAACTTGTACAGCAGGTTCGACTTGCCATATTCCTCAAGTATCTTCATTGCCTTTAGAGCTAAACTGGCAAAGTTAGACGGGTTTGTTTTTATACCAACATCATTTGCCAGTTTGAGAAACAATGAATTTAGCTGTAGGGGTGTGCATGGTCCACATCTCTGGTCTGACTGCTGGCCATTCATTTCCACAGTCTGGGTAGTTTTGTTGACACCTTTTGTCTTGTGCAGTTGGACGTGTTCAACTATCATGTAACTGACGGTCAGGTCCAACTCTGTTTCAGCATCCTCATTGGATTTAAATTTGCTCTTTAAAGCCTTTGTCACACATGATCTCACTCTTGAATCTAAAATATAATATTAATAATAAATATATATTATATGATTAAACCTGCATTGTTGTAATTTATTATCAAATTGCAGTCCCATGTTAACAACAAGTAATGTATCTACATGTATATATATACTTACTTGATAAAAGAAAATGTGAAGTAGTGTCTGTTTTAATGTGAAGTGCAGCATCTGACCAGAATTTATGGGATGATCTGAATGAAAGGTGTTTGTGAGGAGTCAAAGTCAAACTCGTAGCTAGACCATTTGTGAAGTTTTACAGGTGACTTAAGTGGCAAAGGTCCTTTTCTTGTGGTGAATGATGGTGACTAGAAAATATACATATAGTATAAATTAAGCAGACTTAATTCAAACTCATGTAAGGTTAAAATGTTTCTTACCTTTGGACTAAAGGTAGGGTCACCAAAGAGATGTTTTCTTATTGGTCTTTGTAAAGGCGTCTTTTTGTTTTGTTGTTGTTTTGGTTTGTGTGGTGTATGTCCATCAGGAACACACACACGTTTACCAGAGGTTGAACACTGATCAGCTTGTATGTGTTCCATTTTACAGTATCAGTAAGGCCAAGAAGAAGAAAAAAATAATTGAAAAGGCGACTGAAATGAATATGAGGTATATTTCTAATTTATAAACATTGGGTGATGAAGCTTTGAAGTGACAGTCATACGGTCTAACACGTGAAAAGTAGTCAAATATAATGCAACATTTCTTGGTGAAAACGTGGGTCAATCTGGGTCGAACTAAGTTCACTTTAAAGCTAAGATGACATACAAAGTAGGAAGCACATAACATACGAGATCGACCTTCAAATTATTTAGTTATACATAGAGAAACATCCACCAAATTATCAAAAACAAAAATCTCCCGAATGACAATAACACTGGAGAAAATGTAAAATTATACGCTCTAATCTCATCTATTCAAGTCTAAAAATACACATATGATCAATTATTATCTCTAGTACTTACCTAGTAATGTAACAAAGTAGAGACACTCTTCGTTATTAGAATAAAAGCATTTTCTCGTGTCATGCGTCAGTCGAGGTGACAACTTGCCGCCATATTGAAAATCTACCTTCGCAAAGCATTCTGGGATACTAGTCACTCCTCTGATATGTTCACATAGCATTCAATAGGTTTTATTCACTGTAAATTAATCGTTAAATTAATGCTCTCTCATTTCTAGTTCATTGAGATTTCGCGATCTGACGATCTGGATTATTTAAGGTAAGATAATATTTTAATCATAGCAGTATAATCAGGATTGTGAAATGGAGATTTTCCCCAATATGAGCAAAACCTTTGGCTAGGGCCTTTGCTCCATCTGTTCTATACACCAAAACATTTTGGATATTGGACTTGCATTTAATCATTTTTGAGGTGAGCTCGTAGTAACTCCCAGCCTCCTTACGATGATGCAGCATAGCTGGCCCAATTCTTATTGGATGTAAGAATTTTATTATTTTTGGATTGTGATTAGGAGTTGTATCAGTTGTAAAGTGCTTTGTAAGTTGTCAATGTAAAAGCGCTATATAAATAAAGTTATTATTATTATTATTTTGATATGTTGTCAGGGTGACGTAATATTTTCCGAAATCGAACGTTGTATCAACACAACATTTTTCTTGGTTGGTACAAAAGCGTTCAATATCTGTTAACTGTTGATTAGTTGCAAGAACAATGCACGAATTGCTGAATTGTCCATTTTTCTTACAAATGCATCGCCAGGGTCACATTGTCCTGCAACATTTCTATTTGTTTTATGTTTCAAGGTTGACCACCAGCTGATTTCAAACTCATGACTCCTCCACTTTCTTCTAAGCTTTTGTAAAAAGCAGCCTTTGGTGTATTAGATTCTGCTAGTTCCACAAGCCCTGATTTTGTCCAGCAATGAGGTAGTATGGTTTCGATTCCTTGCTATTTACATGCGGATTGGCGTCAATTTGCTTTTCTATTCCCTTAAACACGTACTGAACCAATTTCAATTCGCATGAAGCCCTGTTGGAATCTGAGAGAGCCATACAGAACAAAAGAAATTATTCAAACTGTTAATTTTGTTTTATCTTTTTTTAATTTTCACTATTTGAGGCAACATATTTTAAGCTATAAAAATAAATCAACTTTCCCAGTTCACCTGTGGATGATATAATTATTCTTAGTAGTTCAGGGCCACTTTTGTTGCGGTAGAAGGAGCGAGTACATCGGTAGACACCTTTCTCTCCATACAAGTGAGCGGTTCCTTCTTGGTTCCTTCTCATTAATAGAAGGATTTTGTGCCGGTTGCTTTGCATACCCCCAAATCAACCGCAAGAAGACATTTCATATTTGTTTCTGTGAGGTGCAGTAACACCCACCAGAGAGATCATGTTTTTTTGATATGGATGTTGGAACTGCCCTCACTACTCTGGAATCATCAAGATCGGGATATAACCGATGAGCTGTTGCAGTCTTAGGGTGCGTTCGATTGACCCTATTCCAGAATAGGAATACACGGAATAAACACTTGGATGCTTTTATTTCAGCACATTTAAAATTCCAAACTGTTCCTTGAAACTTTATTATGATACAACAAGGAATCGTTTCATTTTACAGTGGACAGTAGCTGTGTGACAGCGATTTAGGGATGTTATTCTGTGTATTCCTATTCTGGAATAAGGTCAATCGAATGCACCCTTTGTGGGCATGCCCTTTCTCCGACCCAAAATGTACACTGGAAGTAGCGGATGATCGTCATTCCAAAAGGAACATTTATGAGTATCGCCATTCAACTGCAATGGAAAAGGAGTGGTCACTAGTTTAAATCCATAATGAATGAATGAATGAATAAACCTTTATTTAAAGAGGGTTGTCCTTTCAGTGTATATAATACACTGTTATCAATAGGAGCCCTATTGATAACAAAAGAACTGTCACGTGACTTGAAACATTGCTCTATTATTTTCATACTTTTCTTTTCGGGGAAAAAGCTGTCCCAGAAACAAACAAATTATACAGTTCTGCTGATTTAGACAGGTGTCTTAGAGCAGATACCACGCAAAGTATTTATGTCCCTCATGAACTTATGTCTGATATCTTCTGATCTTTCTTGGGTTTCGTTGTCTTGTGTTTCATCCGATTCATCATCAGAGTCAGGGTTGTTTGCCAATGCATGTCTGACTTTTCTACTGGCGATGCGAAGACCTTGCTCTTTGCAGTTGCACAGGCAGTTTCTGTCTTCGTCCATGACAAACATAATATGCCAGAGCCTAAAGCACAAAAAGAGGAAACACCTTAGTTATGAACTAAAGAACAAAAAGAAGAAATGCTATAGTTATGAACTAAAGAACAAAAAGAGGAAACACTATAGTTATGAAGTCTGCAACATGGTTTTATACAAACATTTTAGAAAGGTTTTTGATGCTGTTGTAATTGTTGTTGTCAGTATATTTGTAAATCTATTCATCCATAACAGTCGATAACTATTTATTACCATTGCTTAAAGGGGCACTGTCACGACACACGCATGCGCGAATCTTGGCTTCAATCTTGAAATCGTTGACCAACGCTTTCAAGAGACCCGAGGAAAATTCAAATTCAGTGTGTTAATATATCGAATTATATCATTGTAATCCTTGCACTCTAGAAGATGATACTTATTCAGTACTTAGATTGATTGTTGTTTCGTATTTGTAGGTAGTTATTTTGGGTTTGAAGTCCAATTTTATACGCTTTTTATTTAATCGGCGAGAGCGATGGCGATGGCTTCTCATGGCGGCCGCCGGGATGTAGTGGTTGACAACGAATGTATTCAGGCGACAGGTTTATAAGTTTTGGTTTACTGGGAAGATAGAATACGGTTATACTACAGATTCTGAGTTCGCTATACTTCTCTTTAACAGCTCTGGAGTACCAAAGGAGGTAGGAAAGTATTCCGAATGACAACAACAATGTCGCGTCGCGTTCATTGACTTATTCACTCGAATTATTATGTTCTCAAAAAGAACTCAGTTGTATACATCATATCAAAGTATTCCTTCGAGTTCATATGAACTGAAGCTATTGCAAACAACTGTCACATTGTATGAGTTTTTATTTCTGAGAGGTTTGGAAGTAGTGACACAACGGCAAAGAGAACTCAGTGATTATACTTTTCACACGGGAATTATATTGTGCAGTTCTTTTTGCACCGTCTTTTGTACTCTTACAATTTAAGAAAACACGAGTACCTTATACATCGAGTACCTTATACATCGAGTACCTTATACATCTTCGTTAGTCTTTTTTGAAGCAAAGAAGTAATACGGACTTGGTTTTTAGCGATGTGAAATGTGAATAACTTTATCTGAGACCTGAGTTGTCACCTCGGATTGTCTGCTATTTATCGCCGTTCCTTTACCAGAAGTCGCTATAATAAGTACTTATTTCATGAAATATTTAGGTCACACGCTGTAAAGGTTGTATATACTGAATAACTTGGAAGCACTGCGAAAGCTTGACGGTAAAACACTTTCAAAACACAACATTGAAATTTACTAGCGCATTTCTCTTCGTAAATAAACGAGTTCGTTGACCTCTGCATATCATTAAAAATCTCAGCATATCATTAAAATTGACGCATGCGCGCGTCGTGACAGTGCCCCTTTAAAGGGCTACTGACGCGATTTTTGGACATTTTCCGTTCAAATCGGAAAGCAATTAGTTTTCATACTGCTCAGTCGACAAAAGCAATTTTTTTGAAAAAAAAGTAATATTTAGATAGATTTGGCGCGTTTATCCTTACCACAGGAAGCCCGGTCATACGTTTTTAAGAGCCACTGCCTCTAAATATCGAGAATCGGCGGACAGTTGCGAAAATTCGAATTTCGTTTTCTTTCACCAATAGAACCCCTTTGGTGTACCATTTCCAAAAATAGTGTCGAAAACTTCAAGAGCTTTTTATTTTCTTCAAAATTGAAGAAAGTCGAAATTCCCTCAAAATAGCCTTCGGCTGACGATGACGCGAAGCGAAAATTAAGCATTTTCGATGTGTTCGCGTAGAAAAACCGACGGTTGTTCGAAACTAATATTTTGCTACATACAAAGGTGTTATTTCCTCTTTCCAAAACACTAAAAATCTCTTTGGGATTTTGAATCTAACTATTTCTTTAGATCTCTAATTGAGATGCTATCGTAGCATCTGAACGAACGTGTAAAAATTACCTATTTTCAAATCCATCAAACGCTTCTTGGTACATGGAGTTTGAGCTTAACAATATATGTATCTTAAAGCTTTACCATTGAACATGACTGTGTATAAATATTATTGATGCAGCTCTAAAACTCTTCCGGTGGGAAGCGTAAACACAAAACATATTTTTACCATTTGGTAATACGTTACACGTGCATAATGAGACATGAAATTGACAACACAACGTTTAAACACTAGAAATAAATACAACAAAATATACCAAGTTGTAAATATGCTTTGAGTTCTCTTTATTGTTTCTAGGGATTAAATTTATTTCATTTTCTTGATCAGATCAAAACATAATCTTTCCGAAATTATACTGATATCCCATTTTTTTAGGCCGGAAACTGATTTGTCCCACCCAAATGACTGCCAAATCTTAACAGACCGGTTAATCTGAACACCGGTTAATCTGGACACCGGTTAATACAGACACCGGTTAATACGGACACCGGTTAATACGGACATCGGTTAATACGGACACCGGTTAATACAGACACCCGTTAATACGGACATCGGTTAATACGGACACCGGTTAATACGGACACCGGTTAATACAGACACCGGTTAATACGGACATCGGTTAATACGTACACCGGTTAATACGGACACCGGTTAATATGGACATCGGTTAATACGGACATCGGTTAATACGGACACCGGTCAATACGGACACCGGTTAATACAGATTCCCGTTAATACGGACACCAATATAATACGAACACCGGCCAACACCGGTTAAATAGAGACACCGGTTAATACGAACACCGGTTAATTCGGACACTGGTTAATACAGACATTGGTTAATACGGACATCGGTCAATACGGACACCGGTTAATACAGACACCGGTTAATCTGGACACCGGTTAATACAGACACCGGTTAATACGGACCCCGGTTAATACGCACACCGGTCAATACAGACACCGATTAATACGGACACCGGTTAATACAGACACCGGTTAATACAGACACCGATTAATACGGATTTCGGTTAATAAGGCACCGGTTAATACGGGCACCGGTTAATACAGACACCGGTTAATATGGACGCTGGTTAATCTGGACACCGGTTAATCTGGACACCGGTTAATACAGATACCGGTTAATACGGATACCGGTTAATACGGATTTCGGTTAATAAGGCACTGGTTAATACGCACACCGGTCAATACAGACACCGATTAATACGGACACCGGTTAATACAGACACCGGTTAATACAGACACCGATTAATACGGATTTCGGTTAATAAGGCACCGGTTAATACGGGCACCGGTTAATACAGACACCGGTTAATATGGACGCTGGTTAATCTGGACACCGGTTTAATCTGGACACCGGTTAATACAGATACCGGTTAATACGGACACCGGTTAATACGGATTTCGGTTAATAAGGCACTGGTTAATACGGACACCGGTTAATACAGACACCGGTTAATATGGACGCTGGTTAATCTGGACACCGGTTAATCTGGACACCGGTTAATACAGACACCGGTTAATACGGACACCGGTTAATTCGGACACTGGTTAATATGGACACCGGTTAATACGGACACCGGTTAATATGGACACCGGTTAATACGGACACCGATTTAATTAATATGAACACCGGCCAACACTGGTTAAATAGAGACACTGGTTAATACGGACACTGGTTAATATGGATCGGTTAATACGGACATCAGTTAATACGGACACCGGTTAATACGGACACTGGTTAATACAGACACCTATTAATACGGATGATAGGTTAATACGTACACCGGTTAATACGGACACCGGTTAATACGGACACCGGTTAATACGGACACTTTCGGTTAATACGAACACCGGCCAACACCGGTTAAATAGAGACATCGGTCAATACGGACACCGGTTAATACGGACAGTGGTTAATACAGACACCGGTTAATACAGACACCGATTAATACAGACACCAGTTAATCTGGACACCTGCCGTTAATACAGACACTGGTTAATACAGACACCGGTTAATAAGGACACCGGTTAATACAGACACCGGTCGGTTAATAAGGACACCGATTAATAAGGACACTGGTTAATACAGACATCGGTTAATACGGACATCGGTCAATACGGACACCGGTTAATACAGACACCGGTTAATCTGGACACCGGTTAATACAGACACCGGTTAATACGGACCCCGGTTAATACGCACACCGGTCAATACAGACACCGATTAATACGGACACCGGTTAATACAGACACCGGTTAATACAGACACCGATTAATACGGATTTCGGTTAATAAGGCACCGGTTAATACGGGCACCGGTTAATACAGACACCGGTTAATATGGACGCTGGTTAATCTGGACACCGGTTAATCTGGACACCGGTTAATACAGACACCGGTTAATACGGACACCGGTTAATACGGATTTCGGTTAATAAGGCACCGGTTAATACGGACACCGGTTAATACAGACACCGGTTAATCTGGACACCGGTTAATCTGGACACCGGTTAATACAGACACCGGTTAATACGGACACCTTTTAATTCGGACACTGGTTAATATGGATCGGTTAATACGGACATCAGTTAATACGGACACCGGTAAATATGGACACCGGTTAATACGGACACCGGTTAATATGGACACCGGTTAATACGGACACCGATTTAATTAATATGAACACCGGCCAACACTGGTTAAATAGAGACACTGGTTAATACGGACACTGGTTAATATGGATCGGTTAATACGGACATCAGTTAATACGGACACCGGTTAATACGGACACTGGTTAATACAGACACCTATTAATACGGATGATAGGTTAATACGTACACCGGTTAATACGGACACCGGTTAATACGGACACCGGTTAATACGGACACTTTCGGTTAATACGAACACCGGCCAACACCGGTTAAATAGAGACATCGGTCAATACGGACACCGGTTAATACGGACAGTGGTTAATACAGACACCGGTTAATACGGACACCGATTAATACAGACACCAGTTAATCTGGACACCTGCCGTTAATACAGACACCAGTTAATCTGGACAATTGCCGTTAATACAGACACTGGTTAATACAGACACCGTTAATCTGGACACCGGTTAATACAGACCGGTCGGTTAATACAGACACCGGTCGGTTAATAAGGACACCGATTAATAAGGACATTGGTTAATACAGACACCGGTTAATAAGGACACCGGTTAATACAGACATCGGTCGGTTAATAAGGACACCGATTAATAAGGACACTGGTTAATACAGACACCGGTTAATCTGGACACCGGTTAATACGGACACCGGTTAATCTGGACACCGGTTAATACGGACACCGGTTAATCTGGACACCGGTTAATACGGACACCGGTTAAGCGTTAATCTGGACACCGGTTAACAGGGACATCGGTTAATACAGACAGAAGTTAATACAGACACAGGTTGATCTGGACACCGGTATTACATTATATCAATACAATGGAACCTCGTTATTACGGACACCATCGGGGTCATAGAAAGTTTCCGAATTACATTATATTAATACCAATATCAATGGAACCGGTGTCGGTGGTGTCCTACCCTGCGAGAAGAGGTTCTTTCCATGTTTACTGGTCTCGATCAAGCCGATACTAGTACATGCCGTGAAATAAAACGAATGAAATCCAAAACCACTTGACATTTATCAGAAACAATAAAGAGAACTCAAAGCATATTTACAACTTGGTATATTTTGTTGTATTAATTTCTAATGGTTTTAAAAACGTTGTGTTGTCAATTTCATGTCTCATTATGCACGTGTAGCGTATTACCAAATGGTTAAAATATGTTCTGTGTTTACGCTTCCCACCGGAAGAGTTTTAGAGCTGCATCAATAATATTTATACACAGTCATGTTCAATAGTAAAGCTTTAAGATACATATATTTTTAAGCTCAAACTCCATGTACCAAGAGGCGTTTGATGGATTTGAAAATAGGTATTTTTTACGCGTTCGTTCAGATGCTACGATAGCATCTCAATTAGAGATCTAAAGAAATAGTTAGATTCAAATTCCCAAAGAGATTTTTAGTGTTTTGGAAAGAGGAAATAACACCTTTGTACGTAGCAAAATATTAGTTTCGTACAACCGTCGGTTTTTCTACGCGAACACATCGAAAATGCTTAATTTTCGCTTCGCGTCATCGTCGGCCGAAGGCTATTTTGAGGGAATTTCGACTTTCTTCAATTTTGAAGAAAATAAAAAGCTCTTGAAGTTTTTGACACTATTTTTGGAAATGGTACACCAAAGGGGTTCTATTGGTGAAAGAAAACGAAATTCGATTTTTCGCAACTGTCCGCCGATTCTCGATATTTAGAGGCAGTGGCTCTTAATAATTAATGATGTGACGTCACAGCCAGAACACGATCAATATGGCGAGCGACATGGCGAGCAGTAATGGTAGTAGTGATAGTGATACTGACACATCATCGAGCTCTAACGAAGGGTGTTTCGAAGTCGACACAAACAGTATAAAACCATACAGTTTTGAACCCCATTATGATGCAAGCGAAATTGAAATTGAGCAAATGTCTACAGATGAAGTCGAAGATGATGCGATTGATGGAGTTCATCGTAGAGATCACCGAGACTGGTACAACTTTAACTTTACGTAACATGTACTGTATTGATTTTATAACCTCCAGAATGAATGATTTTAGATATGAAATATTTTCGTTTTGAAATCTGTGTGTACATGTGTCTGTTTTCGAGTGCATTACATTTATAAAATCTGTCTAGCTTTGTACTCGTTTTCTTGTCGTTTCTCTTTATCTACAAAGGTGTTCTTGTGAAAACTGTCAGCGAATGGGAACCGATAGGGAGTGTGTTTGCTGTCGTGAATGCGAAGGAACCTTTAGCAAACTGCATGACAACATCGACTATTACAGACAAGATAACATGTTTGACTGTATTACAAATCATCCTGGATTCCAAGCCATATGTTTGAACCCTTTTGTTTTGCAAGTTGCATGGTTGTCCTACAAACAGCACTATGCTAATGCCTATGAAGGCCCTGATCACAAGAAGTACAGGCACATTGCCTATAGGCAGTACATCAGATGGGTCCATGGGTTTGTTGGAAAAAATATTCGTAGTGTTATTCCATCATGTGCTGTGTGCTGCATCCAGGCCCATTTCCCACCCCCAGGGATAGAAGAAGACTTTGAATTTACAGGTTTCATGCTACCAGATTTATAAGAACTTCTAGATTGCAAGTTTATTTTGTCTATATTTAGTTGTAACTACGATTATAATGTACATGTATGGTGTCATAATAGACCTCTTTAGCTTCGTATGTAAATTGCCCATTTCAAATCATGTGATGTAAGAGATCTATTGTTAGCTTTTTGGCATCAGCCTGTTTTGAAACAGTTACCGCAAGGATTTTCTCTCATTTTGTTTTCAATAAGCTTAAATAGATATGAGTAGATTAAGAGTTCATTGCCTGATTCTTAGATTAGTTGCAAATTGTTACAATTATGCTTCATATATATTTATTTAACCATAGTAGATAATGAATATAGAGTAGTACAATTTCTGGAAACAAATTTTAATATCATATGATATCATAATATTAAAATATTATGATATCATAACTTGTAGAGTGATTTTACTTAACCTGTGAAATACAGTAAAAAGCTTCATATAACAACCTAGATTTTTCCAGGTTAGCCTAAAATGGTTTTCATATATTTGGTGTCTACTGATAATTATTTATCTATAAGAGTAAAATTACACCCTTGCAAATCTTGTTGTATGTTCTGCAACAGCTTGGTCTTTGTCTGGCCGAGTAAAGGCTGAGCATAATGGTGGTGGATTGGCAACTCTGTGCATCACACGCTGACCATTTTCAACTGCATGGGTTAAACTTATGAGTAGGTCATCTACATAACCATATGAACAGTCTTCCAGAATCTTCCTTACAATATGACCACCTTTCTTGTACTTGGGGTAAATAATGTTGTACTGCTCTTCATTTTGTAAATTTTTCTTTTGGGGTCTTGAACTGTTTTCATTGTAATGTAAGGCTGCAAGATACAATCTGCTCCTCATACCATCATATGAGAAATGAAACATCTTTGGGGCAAACTGGTTTACTAAACTGTGATAACCCTCCACTACAGATGTTTGACCATGTTTTGAACATTTTGCAATATCTTTGATTAAATTCTTGTCTAAGATGATTTTTTCTAGTGCCTCGAATACCTCTGTGTCTGGTTGTAGCCACTTGATTGACCTTATTTCTGTGTCAGGTAGGTCATCATGAGCACAATTTGGGAACAGATCACTATGCCCATCATGCTTGTTCTGTACATGGTTAATGATAGACCTCCACTTAGCCTCAATCAAGTCCTTGTTGTTGTGCTCTGAGGACGTCACTGACCAATAAAAGTGATTAACGATAGATTTAATCCACTGGCCTATTACTTCATAGTTTTTCTTTTTGGCTAGAGCCTGCAATTTCTTTTGATGATTTTTGGCAACATGCCAGCAATCATAAAAGTGATCCACAACTTCCCAGTCTTCTCTTATCCATTTGTTAATTTGTTTGTGTCTGTCAGTAACTACATCACGAACATTCAAATTAAACAGGTTAAAGACATCTACCATTTTTTTCAGTCCCATCAACTCCATTGCATTAGATGATGTGGTTTCATTGCTCTGTACGAGCTCAACAGTCAGTACTTTATTGTTTGTTAATTCTATGGCTGTATATGACCCATACTTAGCACAGTGCCCCATACTATCACACCTGCCGTCTCCTCCAACAATCAGTTGCTCATCTTTTAGTTCCACTAAGTAACTGTCTCGCTTTGAAAGCCATATCTCGGATACGACCTGGTGAAGATATCTTTGTTGGTGTCTAAAGAACGTTCTTGGGGAAATGCAAGCTATGCTTAGTGAGGTCAACAAACGTATTACTTTGGAAGGTAATGCACCAGTAAATAGAATAGAGCCACTAAGTAAAACATTGCCATATGGAGTTCCTTTAATTTCTGGTTGGCTCCTCCATTCTCTCAATGTTTTACAGCAAAGACATTTGATGAAGACAATAAGCATACATCCAGACAACTTTTGATATAGTTGAACATCAGTAGAATAGCAGGTCAGACAAATAGATAACAGTAGAAGTAGCTTGTTATGAAAAACGATATATTTGGGTTCCTTGTGCGGCTGACACTTGTCTGTGTACGGTCGCATTTCATCAGCCCGAACTTCGTCTTCGCTATCCGAAGCATTTTTGTCGAATTCTGGTTGGTACAGTTCGATCTCTTCTTCTGGTGTTTCATTTTCACTCTCCTCGCTTTCAACCTCCAACTCCAAGTCTGTCTTTCTTGTTCGTTTCCTACGGCTACAGTTTTCACAACTGTCTTGCGATAGGTCTGGCATTACACATTGTACACCAACGTTTCTAGTTTTAATTTTATTTTTTGGGATAGGTGGATTCCACTTTCGAGTTTGTGTACCTTGTTCCTTTGCTTTTGTGGAACTGATCGCTTCCTTGTGTTCACAATTTTCGGCTGTGCTCGTGCTCGTGGACGTCGCCGCTTCTGACAGCTGTTCAAGAAGTCTTCTGGTCTCGCGTTTTTTAAATGCAGACCTGCAGGTTGGGGTTTCTGCTGGCGATGGAGTACCCAATAACAACTGGCTACTATGAATAGTAGGAACTGCAGTTATTCTATTAAGAAGCAAACTGAAAGAGAAAAAAGTTGACAAATTGTTTACATGTAAGTTACTGAAATACCCGAAACTTACCGTTTCGCTAGACATGCTTTAAATTGACCAAGATTAGTGAAGCATTCGTCTTTGAAGTGCTTTCTACAAAGTACAGATCTTGAACTAGGTGACCATTTATCCCTTTTTGATTGTACAAATTTTGTCCATGCCCGGGCAATATTCTTATCTGAAGGCCACACATACAGCTCATTATCTTTATGGTCACATTCAGCAGCTACACAACGACTTGGCATATTTATTTAGTTGTAAAAATTCGAAGAAACAATGAAGTATTATAAAGTAATTGGTGTGTGACTTGTGTTTACGCAACTCTGGGTTACGGGGAGTTCTGGCTGTGACGTCACTGCCTCGTTTTCGCGTGCCGCGGGAAATTCTAAAAACTGCTTTCTTCTCGGCTTCATAAATGATTGTTTTTAAGGATAATTAATGATTTTTTTTTAAAATCGTAATTAAAAAACCGAATACTTTTTATCAACTTTGTCAAAAATGTGCCCAAAAATCGCGTCAGTAGCCCTTTAAGAGGCTGTCTCTGTAAGATTGGACTACCCGATTCGAGTTCAAATTTAGAATTTCTTCATATTTATGTCATAAGTTAGGGTACATTTGTACATTACTAAAATGCATTTCGATTTTTCTAAATAAATGAACCTGAGATGCTTGGAATAGGTATGCAGAGCTTGCGGTGCTTAAATTGGATAGTCTATGTAGTTTATGTCATAAGTTAGGGTACATTTGTACATTACTAAAATGCATTTCGATTTTTCTAAATAAATGAACCTGAGATGCTTGGAATAGGTATGCAGAGCTTGCGGTGCTTAAATTGGATAGTCTTAGTTTCTCTAATAGCCAGACTCGCTCCGTGTTCCGTGAATGTTAAATCGGAGCCTAAAAGGACCTTAGTAGAGTTGGAAGCGTCGCTAAAGACTAAATTTGATTTCCGCAAAAACGAAAAGAAAGCTACCAAAAAAAGCGACCACATCGCGGCATGTAGCGGGCTGGTCAGCTTTAAGCATGCCCACATTTGGTGTAACATCTGGGGCGTAATAGCCTGTTTCCGGTTAACAAAATTACTCGCATAGCGCTTAAGACCTTTCAAAGTTAAAGCGAAAAGAAAGTTAGTGTCCCACCCCAGGGTGAAACCGTGTAATTGATGAAAATGTTTCAAACTTGCGATATGATTTTGGATTGTGCCGTATTTGCGGCCGTAATAGGCTAAAAAAGCTACGTAACGAGAAGCAACCAGCGGTTGTATTGGGAAAACAACATAGTGTTGTGTATTACAAAACTTGAGATATGATTTAAGATGAGACCGCCGATTGGCATGTGTGGACTCGGCGGAAGCCAGATGGATAAGCTGTGTACACAAATCATCCAGGATCGGCTCCATCCCACCTAAAATATAATGAATAATGAAATATATAAAGTAGCTAACTAATGGTATAATTATTCTACCTGAAACTTGAGCATTGATGCTGGAACTGATACAAAACAAAACTATACTGTATATCTAGTTTAGCACACTCGGAATAAAAAATGTCTTGATATTTAGCGCTCATGTGCCATCTGCTCAGTGCGTCCGCAAGTGAATTGTGCACGCCCGGAATAAATGATGCTCTGAGTTCAAAGTCGTGTAAGGCCGCGGTAAACCAAAGCTGACGAAGACAGCGCTGCATGAAACTGTCTCTTGAGGATCCAGAATTGATTGCAGTCAGGGCAGCCTGATTATCGCATGAGACTATAACACGTCTATGTGCAAGGACAGAAGACCAAGTTCGTGCGGCGACCACGACGACGAAGAGCTCTAAAGCTGAAATATGCCCGGCGTCATTGATAATGTCTGGTGGGAGATCGAATGACAAACACTGGTTGAGACATGTGGCTCCGCCGCCTTGTAAACACGAGTCGGTTGTAAAATGAAAGTCGTCGTAGTTCCAAGTTGAAGATTTTATAATGGTAGTACCGTTAAATTGCGGGAGAAAAGTTAACCACCAGGCGATATCCGATATTAGTGATTGCGTTACTGCTGTGGTGCGTTGACGTGACGGAAAGGCTCGCAGATTATTTAATAGACGTGACATGAAAATGCGACCTGCTGGGACGCAAGCTGTCGCGAACGATAACTTCCCAATTAAGGATTGTAGTTCTTTAAGACGATAGGATTTCTTGTCCTTCCATGTAAATAACTCTTGTAGTAAGTCGTTGATTCTATCTTGAGGAACGTGTAGAGAAAAATTTACGGTATCAACTTTGATCCCTAAACACACCATGTTCGTAGAAGGTGAACAATCTTTCTCTGGTGACGACTGTAATCCAAGGTTATCAAACAATGTTTGAAGAGTTGTGAAAGCTTGTGTTGCCTGACAGGGCTCCTCAGCTCCATAAAAGTCGTCCAAATAGACGTCTGCGGTGTATCCTTGTTTTGTAAAAATATTAATGACGGCCGAAGTAGTACGTTGGCAAATCATTGCGCTTGACCGTAACCCGAAAGGGCAGCGAAGATCGAAGTAAAACCCTCCATTAAACGAAAATCCTAGTAGATTATAATCCTTAGGATCAATGGGAAGTTGTCGATAAGCACGTTTTAGGTCTTTTTTATAAATTAGGCAGCCAGGACCGTGGTGTACAATAAATTCGCATAACCGATCGATGCCTGGTAGTCGAAGTTTGTACGAATCGTTGAGATAGGAAGTCGATGAAATCCCGCTATTTACAGAATGGCTATCCGGGAAACTCAAGTCCATTACTACACGACGATGAGTTGAACCTCGTTTAGGTACAGTCTGTAACGGTGAACATATCAGAGGCTGGTGTAGAGGATTTGTCTGAAAAGGTCCCGCGATAGCCTGATAGCTTAGTTCAACATCAATGTAATGATTTATGTGTTCTGTATACTGATCCGCAGACGGGTGATTTTTCGTTGAAGAAACTGGCCAGCGATCGGCTGTATAATCGATTGGCCAACCGTAGCGTAAAAAGAGTGGTACGTTTTGATCGTGATAGTCCTTGAGATAATAATCCCAAGCGTCAACCTTTAAGTTCGTGATAACAGGAAGTTTTGCGCCGTATGCGTTTGGTAGACCCGTTTGCGCAACTAACATGTGTTGAATTATGGCTGTAGTAGTGAAATGAGCTTGTTGTGAAAAAATTGGAATCGTGTCCGTAGAGGATAAATCCGAGGGATGTTCAGAAGTCGAAACCGTGGAATGATCTGGAAGTTGGCGTAGTCAAACCGTGTCATTTGGATTTTGAGTGATGTCGGGAATTGCTGACCGGCGTTTTGAGCAATGAAGCATCGGATGATCTTTTGCGCAAACCCTGCATTTGTGATGGCCGGCAAAAGTGGTGGACGAGGAGTCACATTTGCATTGACCAGTATAATTCCACTGGCGACATGCCTTCGGGGTCGTGGCCTTGTCCGGTATAAAGGTGCTGGATGTCGAAACATTTGGCTTTGTATCTCTAGGGTCTCGAGGCTGGTATGCAGATCGAAGATCAGAGTGTTTGAAGTGAATTGTCGCTAGATCGCGTATGACGGCTTGATCTTGAAACTCCAAACGGCACAATTCTACTTGGCGAGCAAGATGAGCATAAAAGGTGCGCACGCTTTTCCAGGAATAACTGCAAGATTTTAACATTACTAATTCGAGTAGCTGGAGCATGACGTCCTTGTGTTGTGGCTCGTAGGGTTTGATCATCGCTAAATAACCAGCCACAAAGTCGGGCATGTCCAGCCGCTCGAATTCAGTCGAGGCCGCACCTGAACAAAATTCGTTGGGCCAGTCGATGACTTTTTTCTTTCTTTGTTGTTTCTTTGTTGTTTCGTCTTGAGTTGGATCGCTGAGCTGGAGACCTCGTTGCGTGATCGACGTTTTTAGTTTTATTAATTCAAGCTCGAGGGCCAACTTGTCGCGCTCCGCTTCTGCTAGTCGCGTTCTATCTGAAACGGGACTGGGAATATGGCCTGTTGTAGGACGAGGGCTTGCCTGTTGGTTAAATTGTTGATCTTGCCGAGGCGTCAACCTCGTGGTTGTTCCTTGTGGCGGTGGCGATAGAGACATTTCTTCTAGCCCGGCTTCTAGGAGCTGACGTTCGATGTCTGCATACAAAAAATCCGGGTCCGACTTTGGTTTTGTTTTTCGGGTTGAACGTCGAAGAGCGTGAGCCATGTTGCTTGAAATAGGGACGGGAAAGAGCGTGGTTATGTCGAAATGAAACAACCGATGTTGTCCTCTATGTCATGAGATTACGACTGAGGTCAAATAACCTGCCTCAGACTGTTAGAAAGCAATATGATATCAGTTAACAATTACCTATCATCACTTACTAGGTAATGATATACCAATTTTATTTCGAGAGAATTTTCACATTTTGCTTGTGCATGTGTCGGAAGCCGTTTTCGCTCTTAGCGCCTTGTGAAAATACGTCCATTTGAAAGTGTTGCAATGCAATGAAAAACTCCACAATCGGGTTAATTTTTGCACATAGAGCAAGAACAACATCTCATAAACTAGGCTGTGACTGAAATTGTCTAAATTATGTATTAGATGTCATTAAACGTTGTTTTAGATACCCATCTTCGGTCTCTTTGTAACAGAATGAAAAAATACCAAATTTAAAATATCATTTTCTCAAAAGTTGCACCTACTCCAAGTTCATAATCTACATAAAATAAAAGCTGAAATGTGAAATAATCATCGCCTGTAAAAATATTTTTGGGAACATTTAACGGAAAAGTGAAAATTGTAGCCCAATCTCAGCTAAATTTGCATATCGCCTCCAATCCTCCGTATCACACAGAGCAAATATTATTCCAACTAATGTTGTCCAAAACATTAGAGTTTCAAATAAGTCAGAATAAAAATAGTATAGAGACTCTCTTGGATATGACTCCTTTTAATAAAGCTCGTTAAGCTTGGTAAACATTAAATACTGACCTCCGAGGGAATGTGTATTATGTAAATTATCATAATTGTCAACATATCGTTATAAAACAAATCAACTGCCCGTAGATTTGTCTGACTCGAACTAGTCAAGTGTTGCTACAATAAAACAGTGTTCTAAAAGTCTTTTTAAAAGCATTGTAAAAGGTTTTAACCGAATCTTCATCGAGTTGGTGCTCTGGCATACTGGTAGACTTATTGCGTTAACCGCTGACCAGGAGATGAAGAGTTGGAAGGGGAGGGGTGGGCTTGAATGTACCGTGAATATCAAATTTGATACGACAGTACTTTAATAAATTAACTGGCAAATTGTTGTTTAGCTCTATCCATTCATTATTGCTGTTCATGGATTTGCTAACTGTTTTCAATATTTCATATAATAGTCATTGCCATTCGAATCAGTCTCCATCTCAATATATTGCCATTCTCTTGCCCTACCCGAACCAATTGCAAACGTTAACTTATTCAGCTTACCTGCACTCAGATCCAGTAGCTACCAGGTTATAGCGAGCTAGCTAGTTCATGACTGAATGCAAGAACATTCATTTATCATCTCTTCAATACTTAGGATAAGTGCAGCTTTACGATCCTTGGACTTGAATGGAATGTCAAAGGTATCACAAATACCTTTCAGTGTGCTGACGTTAAAAACGTGTAGTTTTCCTTCTTTGTAGTATTCGCAGAGATTGTAAATGTCATAGATTATTGGATGTTTAACCCCTATTTGGTCTACAACCATGTCAACTTGTTCGATCAACTCTGCCGTATTGATCTCATCCACGATGTCCAGCTCATCTGACTTGTTTCGACTTGCTGTTGTCTTGTTACCTTGTTTCCTTCTTGTAGATGAAAGACGAGAAAAAAAGCTTTTTATATGGTTTGACGTTAGCCATTCAGAACGCGCAAACCGTCTTTGGTTATTCTCGTCTTTTGAAATGCGCATTTCGGCTTCTACGTCATTTGGATTTACTTTCATTCCAGTAGTTTCACCGATGTCGAATTTTGCCGTTAGATAGTGCCGAACATTCTCACTAAATCGCACTGAGCCTGACCTGGGTTTGTTGAGAGCCCATCCAATTGATCTCTCTGGACTTTCGCTGGTCGTTGTTTCTGACAAATAGGATTGCTGCGAGCTCATTTTATGACTGACGTTAATGGAATGGAGTCTCGAAGCCCATTGCATCCTCAGTTGATCATACAGGGTCTCTTTCTGGAGAACTTTTTCATGTTCGCCCACATCCATGTGCAAGTCAAGGTTTTCAAAGGTTTTGAATGCTTTGCTACATCCAGAAGTGGGGAATTCAAGCAAATCTGCACAGTCTTTCTTCTCCTTTTTCATTACTCGACTCTTTGAGGGAAAGAAACTTTGATTGTTCTCTACCTTCAGGCCTGTCTTGTTCTGGCTCAGAACAATAAGCTCTTGAAACTGAATTACTTTCCCCACGCCAACACCGGATGCCTTCCATACTCGGATTACTTGTTGTTCAATGGCAAAATTGTGGTAGCTGCTAAAGTTCTCCATGGCGTTAACTTTGATGCTCATATGAGATTCATCTATTCTATTAACTGAGGAAGTAGTTCCACTGACTGGACGTTCGAGGAGTGCTTTTCTCATGTCGCTTGCATTCAGGATATCATGACCTTCGTTACAGTATTTACGGATAGCATGCTTCAAGGGACACATAATTCGATCACAAATATCTTTACCATGTTGTGGCTCGGAGAAGTCGTATCTGGCAATTTCGATGCCGCCATTCCTGTGGCCAAGATCTTTCAAAGATGCCATCAGCAAATTGTTATGGTAGCATCCGGCTTCATCTGATCTAATATAAACGATCTTTAGATTAGCATCAGTTTGGTGAAGATGTTCCAGTAAGTTATCAAGAACTGACAGCACTGCATACCAGTCTTGTGAGCAAACATCTATTAAATGCGTGTACGTTGAAACTTCAATTTCATTCGTTTCAGTGTTTCGGGTTAAAACACTACTGATGTGCCAGCTGACACCTCTCTTGCCGTACCAATCTGACTGTTTCTCTCTCTATCTTATTTGCAAGAATGTCATCGCCCAGTCGATAACGATTAACGCGGACTTCTCATCTAGAGATTGCATGGCATCTTGCTTCGCAATTTCTTGGTTATTTGATCTAAGAATGTGACATTTCCATTTAAAGATATCTTCTTTAGCTTTGTTGATATCGTAAAGATAGTCGTCTTTCTGATCGTCAGAGTAGAATTGAATTGAAGCATTGTGAGCGATAGTGTTTTCAATCTCATTTATTGTTGCTTTTAGGTCTTCGCATCGATCGCAGTAAAGAGAATGCTCATGATTGCAAGACACTTTAAAAGCATCGTTGTTCGGGTCACTCAGTGCAAATATCCTGCAGTGATCGGCACATGGACTATCATTAGTACAATGTACTGTGTAATCGGTCTTGAGATAGATTTTTGCACTGTCCAATTTCTTTATTGTTTCATCGACCCATTCTTTACTAATTCCCTGATAAGAAAGTTGTGTCACAATGACCTTCAATTTTTCAAATCCAGACGAACCATCGGCTGCGATGTTGTCTATTCCTCGTAAGGAGGTTCTTTGGCTTGCCTCTCTGACTTGTAAAACCCTGTAAAGAGTTGATCGACTTAACGGTTCAATCTTCTGTTCATCACAGTGATGTAAGTACTGGATAATTAATGTGGACCTTGTTACATTACGAATCACATTTGGAAGATCTAGTTGATATCCATCATCAAACGTTAGTTTCCTAGTTCCATACGCAACGTCTTGGTAAAAATATGGCCTGTCTGCGAAGTCAAGGAAATGATGGAGTTTTGTCATATCAAGGCGAATTCTGTTTTTCTTTACTTTGGTCACTAGGCTTCCCGGACCTATTTGATTTGCGTGAAGCCTCGCTTGTTTGATTTGATACTTTGTGAGCTTTCCATATGGCTCGTGGATTCTGATAAGTGCATCGATAGGGTATCTAGAAGCGTATATGCTTAGTATTTGCAGTTTCGTTACTTTAGTGCATGAATTTTGATATGCTGTCATGAGAGCGATGAGATCTTCGGAACACTCCTGTTTGGTTGTCGAGTTGGCAATGGCCTGAAGCAACTCCTCTGCACTATCTGGTGCAATGGCTTCACAAACTATTTTGCAAGCAGTCGTTGCTGTTTTGATACACACTGCTTTTTCTGATTTTGATGTATCAATCCATTTTGTAGTTTTTTGATATTGCAGTGGCTCATATTCCACACATTGAGAAGACAGTGATTTGACTTGCAAAATAGCGTTATTAAAAATCTCTGCAGCCAATTCTGTTCTATCACGATCATCATCTATAAAGCTAGCTGTGCTTTCACTCCAGCAGCCAGGAGGAGTCCAAGGAGTACTTTGCCTTGAGTGTTGTAAGACCATAGGAGATGGTGAATCTTGTGTGGACAACAGGGACATATTTCTTAATCTACATAAAGGATGAAGATATACAGTAACTACATAGCATCCCTAGCTAAATTAGTCATTATCTGAGAATACTTCAGTGCATGATAATAATACAGCATTATGGTTTCTTTGAAACTATTTTATTCGGTTATTTTTTGTCGATACAACTTCATAATTACTGCACTTTTGGAATTGTATATGAAGCGATTTTTTTTATTTTAAAAATCAATTTACATATGAAGTGAAGATGGGATGGTTCAGTATGAACTTCGAATTTGCGAGTTATAAAAGTTTGAAATCGTGACATGCTAATATCACGACGTCATTTTGACGACATTTTTAATCTGTCAAAAAGTTTTCTACAACTTTTTTTTTCTATTTCAGAGATGAGTGCTGCTTGAAAAAATAGAAATAAGTTACGGCGTGCAACCAAGTTGACGTCACCGAATTAGCATATCACGATTTCAAACCTTTATAACTCGCAAATGCGAAGCTCAAATCACAAAATACTGTACCATCCCACTATTCACTTCATATGTAATCGATTTTTAAAAGAAATGATTTCACTGCACTTTAACTACCTTTTCGTAGAATATTCGACTTTGTTTTCATGATCGTTATCAATATCTTTAGTTAACCTTATCCCACTGTCCTTCATTTTCCATGATCTTCGTGTGTTGTTTACGACATAATGTACAAATTGCTGAAAAAGAAGTGTGAGGGAAATAAATATAAATAAACCTTCATTAACTTGACCTGTTCATCTGGAAAGTCAAACAAGCCTGCTCTTGCTAATATTAGTTGACTTTCGGAAAGTATCTCGCGTGATAGATGAACACTAACAAGGTGACCACTCACGTTATCGTTGCATTCATGTAGACTAAGCAAATCGCACTTTCCACGGTCCCGACTACAGTCACTGCCTACACGGCCTTTTAAAAAACATTCTACCTCGGTCATTACAACATTAATGTATTCAAGTTTGACTTCACGTTTCGTATTTCGCACAGTAAAACCTGACTATACACGCGGCAGATTAGATGAAACTTACATCGTCTAGACACTCCGCGAACTCGACGGAGTTTCAAGCATAATTAAAGTTGAAAATAAAATAGAAAAATGTTCACAATATATTTTATAAGATAGATATATAATACATTATAACCTTTAATAAAAAAACAAAGATTCAGGTCACAATTCCAGTAAGTAACGAACTAATCCCTCATCCCTCCCTTCCCAACCAGATCACCAACTGCACCAACTGCACCAACTGCACCAACTCGATGAAGATTCGGTTAAAACCTTTTATAATGCTTTTAAAAAGACTTTTAGAACACTGTTTTATTGTAGCAACACTTGACTAGTTCGAGTCAGACAAATCTACGGGCAGTTGATTTGTTTTATAACGATATGTTGACAATTATGATAATTTACATAATACACATTCCCTCGGAGGTCAGTATTTAATGTTTACCAAGCTTAACGAGCTTTATTAATAGGAGTCATATCCAAGAGAGTCTCTATACTATTTTTATTCTGACTTATTTGAAACTCTGTTTTGGACAACATTAGTTGGAATAATATTTGCTCTGTGTGATACGGAGGATTGGAGGCGATATGCAAATTTAGCTGAGATTGGGCTACAATTTTCACTTGTCCGTTAAATGTTCCCAAAAATATTTTTACAGGCGATGATTATTTCACATTTCAGCTTTTATTTTATGTAGATTATGAACTTGGAGTAGGTGCAACTTTTGAGAAAATGATATTTTAAATTTGGTATTTTTTCATTCTGTTACAAAGAGACCGAAGATGGGTATCTAAAACAACGTTTAATGACATCTAATACATAATTTAGACAATTTCAGTCACAGCCTAGTTTATGAGATGTTGTTATTGTGCAAAAAATAACGCGATTGTGGAGTTTTTCATTGCGTTGCAACACTTTCAAATGGACGTATTTTCACAAGGCGCTAAGAGCGAAAACGGCTTCCGACATGCACAAGCAAAATGTGAAAATTCTCTCGAAATAAAATTATTTAGAAAAATCGAAATGCATTTTAGTAATGTACAAATGTACCCTAACTTATGACATCAATATGAAGAAATTCTAATTTTGAAGTCGAATCGGGTAGTCGAATCTTACAGAGACAGCCTCTTAATCTTGACAGATCTAGCTCCCATTGGCCCTTAAAAGTGAAGAGTTCTGTTAACTTCTTCATTGCATTATTTCCATTGAATAAGTTTGTGCTGTTTTGTTCTGCAGTCTGGAATGGCTCCCAAACCTGGACCATTTGAATCTAGGAATGATGCTCTTGATCAAGGTTGTGTTCCCATTTCACCTGCAACCATAACCCCAACCTTCTGGTAGTAGACACTGCCTTACAATTACATTTAATCGTAACTGGGAATTTGTGTTTAGTTCTTGTTCCACTTCAAGTGCCCTTTTGACATTTTGCAATTCCTTAAACAAATAAATATTTTATGTTTCGACCAGAAATTTAATTTTTTTCTTTGCATTTAAAGTGCTAAACTGGGCCAACTTTTCCTCTGTTGCGTGCTTAGGGAAGCGGGTTTGCAACTGAGCAGCCCAAGAACTGCAACCAGTGTAGCACATGAAGGCTTTGGCCACATGCTTCTTCTTCTTGATGGACTTGGCCTGGAATTCGTTATGTGATGCTTCTTTATTGAAGAGCTACCACAGAAGGTTAACTTTAGAATCGTCGTTCAGTTCCTTCAGAGACATTCCAATCTATAAACAATGCACATTATTTTTTTAATTAAAAAACCATCCACAAACTTTTACAGAGCTCTCTTTCGAAGGGGAATACAAAATAAGTATTTTCTCTGGTGTGTAGGGTTATGCCATTTATACTGTATGTGATCAAAAGAAACCAAATTGACAATTTTATTAACCAAACAGAAACGATGAGAAGCAATTACGATGTACTAAACGCTGAACACAACCATTATTGTAACCAAAGGACAACTACATGTACAAAACAGCGGGTACTCTTTGTTAGTTCGTTAGACCGGGGATTTTGTTAAATCGGAGTTCCACTGTAATATGAAATAGTGCATTAGAATTGACTGTGCCTACTTCCTTCATCCATAGTGTTATATGAATATATGCCAGTCTTGTTATTTGTTCATTGCTGAGTTTTTCGTCATAGTCTGACACCCTGACACCCACACTTAGGGTGGTGATGGGGTGGTTCCCATCACGATTTTTTCGTAACTTCACGGATCATGGTCTTTTGAAAAGCCATTTCACGGATCACGAATTTTTAGAACTACCAAGTTTCATATGCAATGCACAAATTGCACATAAATGTAAAATATATGGATTTCGACTTTTTGGGGGCCACATCTCGGGTTTCTCGTGTTATCAATATCTGTCCTCTTATTGACAACAGCTGAGAGGCAATCAGAATGCAAGATTACGCTCTGTTATTGTAAAATTAGCTATCTATAGTTATTTGTACCTTTGGCTGATTTTTTTTTCAGTGACTGTAGACCGTCGGTGATATCACTTAGGCTAGCGTGGTTACTTCCATTTTTGATGCTTCTCCACCTCGCCTCTTGTTGTATATGATTAGCCTCAAAGCACCAAATCTCTGAGCTCTGCCCAGTCGGAAAGGTTTGGAATAGATTCCAATTGCTTTGAAAGCCTTTCTACATTCTGTATGAGACTGCTTCGCAGTATTTGCAGGTCAGGGGTCAGTGGCAGAAGTTCTACTTTGTTGTAACGCTTATGAACTCTGACATTGAGTGGTACGACACTCTCGAATTCCATTGCATTGCATTCATTATCTTCTCAAAGTAGTCTAAATCTTCTAAGGACGAGGTGTTCTTGTGCCTTAGATCTTCGCCTCTTATTACTTGTATGCATTTTCGTAATGAATAGTCAAGCCTGAGGGCAAGTGAAGGGATGCCAAATGACTTTCTGGATTGGCCTTGCTCAAATTTGCACAGTCCGTGCACTGATGTACAATTTGGTCAAACTGGTCTGGTTTGAAGAAGTCCCGCAAGATGGCCGCTGAACTTTCTTGATCTTTTCTCATCTCTATCAGCAGACGTGCTAATTCGCGCATACCCTGAGATACTTCTATAGACCGAGAAGGCCCAATTCTATAATAAATAATAAATAATAATAATAAATAGTAATAATAATAATAATAATAATAATAAAGACTTTATTTGAACGAGGGTAGTACTAAATAGTATCAAAATACTAAACTTGTAGCCCTCAAATATATCTACAATATAACTAATAACTAATAACTGTATGATATGTATACAATATTAAAATATTAAGATTATTAAAATTATGATATAATACTATGGTCAATGCTGAGAAGTATCTCAGCATATTGGCAAATTAGCTTGTCATTCTTTGCTGCGAGTGACCTGTCATCTTGCCTCATTGAAGCTTTCAACGGTACGAGTGCCTTTCCATCGGACTCAGATGGGCATGGAGCAGTGAACTTCTTCTTTCACATAGTTGTTGCCTGGCTTTTCATCTTCATCTTTTTCCTTTTTTTTCTTTGGAGCTGGCTTTAGATTGACATGTTTTATCGTGTCTCCAAACGTCCATTACAGGGCGGGTAATATGTTATTTTCAGTGTTTCCCAACTTTAGGTTATCTGAATGGAATGAATTCTGCAACAACACCAGTCTCTAGAACTTTGATATTATGATGATAATTTCCTTTTAGGGATAGTCCCTCCAGAGCCTTTTTCTCTTACAACCGCAATAATGGCTACCGCGACAGCAGGAAAAACTTTTGGACTGTACTGTAGCTATCAAAATGTTAACCTCCTCCAAGCGGCTCCAAGTACTTCTACTCTCGGATGACAAGACGTGCTGCACGCGATTTCACATTTTTCACATAGTACTTTACTTGAAACCAATCCCTCTTGGCAATACATGCTTCGCATTCCTTTTTGTCTGGGAGTCCCTCTCTCTTTAGCCATTGCTGAATATGTTTAAGACCGTTTTTCCCTCTGACCAAAGAACATGTTTTTCTTTGACTCTTTTACCTATAAGAACGATAGGAATTAATTAATTTAGTATAGTAAACTTCTTCTTCTTCTTCCTCTTATTTGTTTCTAATGCATTTACATGTCTAAAACGACGAATTTAATAATAATAATAACAATAATATATCTTTAAGTACCACTGATAAGGTAAAGGGCCAAAAGAAATAAGTAATAAGTAAATGTATCGTTTTGTTGCAGGATTGTACTGATTTGTATGTTATCTGTTTTGCTGTGAACATAACTTCAATAACTGTCAGAGGCGGGCTCGATTCATCAGCTTGCTGATTCAAAATAGTATATGGATACGTGGTGCCTATTAAGCGGTCAGTTTGTCATTCCCCGACTGCTTAAGGATACGGTTCACCTTGGCGGGTACGTCTCGGAAACATTTTTTAATTTCCTTATAATTTGACCAATTCCCATCAACTTTACATCATTTTAAAGCTAATAGAATGAAGATCGCCATAATACCGTGATATTTTCTTTTAAATTAAAAATGGAGACGTCGCGGGTCATTGTTTTGAAAACGACCGTCTTCGTTTGACCGAATTAATAGACCTTGTGTTACATCCGACTCTATTGATCTTTATACCATGTTAATCACGACACTTTGACCTGTCAAACTGTGTCAGGCTTTTGTCATATTCGAAGTCGATCAAAAGTTATCTTAGTTGAAGTTTAATCAATCATAAATGTTGTTTCTTCTTCAGTTAAGGTGACTCCGTTATCATTCTCGGCGCACTCGTCTATGACAAACTTTGGGTCATAACTTCCTCTGCTTTTATGCAATTGCCATAAAACATTGGCAACAATTAGAGCTATTATTCACCAATGATACTATATAATTCGATTGCACTGCAGAACATTTTTTTAAAATAATATTAGAACTTAAGTAAACTCAATATTTTGGATAAAATTGGATATTGCGAAAAATCTGTCCGTTTTTTTTGGATGAAAGTTTTGGAATCACTTTAGATTGACATAATTCATAACCTGACCAAGTTTTAGCAAAATCGTTGGAGCGAAAGCAATCGTTGGAGCTAATTTCCGTGCTTAATTTTGGTTGTTTTCATGCGGCCGTGCTTTAGCTCCAACGATTTTTCTAAAACTTGCTCAGGTTATGAATTATGTCAATCTAAAGTGATTCCAAAACTTTCATCCAAAAAAACGGACAGATTTTTCGTAATATCCAATTTTATCCAAAACATTGACTTTACTCAAGTTCTAATATTATTTTTACAAATGTTCTGCAGTGCAATCGAATTATATTGTGTCATAGGTGAATGATAGCTCTAATTGTTGCCAATGTTTTATGGCAATTGCATAAAAGCAGAGGAAGTTATGACCCGAAGTTTGTCATAGACGAGTGCGCCGAGAATGATAACGGAGTCACCTTAACACATTATAATTTTTGAGCAAAAATCAAAATCAAAAATCCCTGACACAGTTTTTATCTTCAGTTAGTCTGCTAACTTGTGTCAAAGATTTAGCAAAATCCATCAAATGTAAGTACCCTATTAATTCAAAAATATCTTGGTAACTTTGCGAAAACTCAACACGGAGAAAATGACCTTTGAAAGTTTGCAAACATTGTCACGCCCACTTCCTGCAACGGACACCATGCCATCCAATCACGTTCATCCTTCACCACATTGTTTACATTGAGGACGCAGGAAATAGTAAGGTCGTATTACTTATTGCTCTCGTTTGCGCTCAAACTTCAAAGTGTTCGCGAGGCTGCCTGCTACGATCGTAAAATAATAATATTCCGAAATCAAAAAAAGTGAAAACCATCAAATAGGGACAGGATCAAGAGAAGGTACCGAAAGAAGCATTACAGGACTCCCGGTCCTAATGGGATTATGACACCAAAGGCGTTGTGTTTAGAAATCAGAAATTCGTGTTTTTTGCGAATATCTCGTAAATAAAAAAACATTTTCAACCAGAAAACACTAAACAAATGAAATTTCGATATGAAATCCATCCGTTAGTGACAAAAACAAAAAATCGTCAAACTTTTTCCACTCAAGGTGAACCGTATCCTTAATTCAGGTTTGACTGTACAATCTAGAATCCCTCAAGTGCGTCTAATATTGCTTCATGTTCTCTTATGTTCAATGTATGAAGGCCATTTTTCTCTTCCATTTCCTGACAAATGTATTCTGTATTGGAATAAACTGCAGCTTCCTTTGTATTATCAAGCTCGTAAATTAGATCTGCGTTGGAAATGATAAAGGTGCCTCTGAGAACTTCTGCACCTGGATACTCTGCACCCCCACTTGATAACACCTCTGCCCCTGTAGCTGTGAGTAGATAGTAAAGGCAATCAGATCAAAGCCCTTAATTAATTATTATAGTAGTCTTCGCCATTATCTGTAGATGCCACAGCTACTGTATTATCACATGTCACTAAATCGACTATGCGACAATTTGCAATAAAAAGGCTGATCTGGTGATCTTTGTTCTTGATAATTGTTCGGCTGTAATTGGGACAGACAACCATTGGGCAACATTGCTGCAATCTGAATATTGGACATTTATCCAACTCGAAACAACAGTAACACGATATCATTCGGGTCTCAAGTGTCGTACCATCAGTGAAGCTACTCCAAATACTATTAATTTCTCTGTTTCCCCTGATCTCTTTATACTGACGGTCCCGCCTGTTCCTGTTCCCTTCTTTAACACAGAAAAACACACCACGTTTTCACTTAACATTGTGTGAATGGTGGCAAGAGCAAATTCGTAAAGATCTGGCGTTCTGGATTATTACTTGGCGTCTAATCACGGCCATGTCACATGCCATCTTGTGGGCCCTGTGCATGTGATGTAAATTCTGATGGTTTGGAATCGAAAATCACGGAATGACTGACGGACATCACCCATACAGTGGCAATTCTGAGCAACTATCAGTCCATTCATTCATCAATTATTATCCTCTGAGCTTTGCTCTCCATCGAGTTCAAGGATGGCATGTCGGTGTAATTCCATAACATGTATAATAATAAATAATAATAATAACATTTATATCACTCTTATGCATTACTGTTCTAAGCACTTTACAAATTAAAAAATATAAATTAACCTAACCTACCTACCTATATATAATAATGATAAAAAATAATAATAATAATAATAATAATAATATAATTAGAATAGAATATAATGTATGTTCACGAATTATAAGCTAATTTAAATGAAAATGTATTCAATCTTGATTTTAGAATATCATCATTAGTGCTAGAGCTAATGTCGTCAGGTGAAGTATTCCACAGCTGTGGAGCAACCACAGAAAAAGCACCGTATCCATAACTGTTAAGATTAAATGCTACTGGCTTAAGTCGTAATAAATTGTAGGAGGAACAAAGTGGCCTAGCAGGTCTATAAAGATCGATGTATGGATACCTGTGTCTGACCAAAAATACAGTGATTGTATTTGGTCCTGGTGTTGATTGGTGTAAATTTTCCAAGTAGTCTTGAATACAAACCATTTGATTTTGAAGAATATTCTCAATGAATTTTTTCATCTGCTGATTTTGCCATGCAACGCGAAATTGATGTGAAGGAAATTTCTCAAGAAGTTTGGAAATATTCAAACAGTTCATCTGGAGATGTTTCTTTATTTTATTTTATTTATATTTTTCTTCTTCTTGTAATAACTTTAATTGTCACAAAAATAATTTCATTACATTTAACATATTATCAAGGATACTTTGGACCATCCACTGTATGAACTGCTCCCTAGTTTGAAGATCACTAATTACAAGTACAACTAAATGTGTTGACATAAATTTACTCAAGCATGGTTTTCTTAACTATCTTCATTTTCCAAATATCTCCTTCCAGTTTTTACCTATGAATTCAGCTTCAGAACGGTGCCCAGCAGAGCCGAAAACGCCATGCAGGCTGGGCACAGATGGTCTTTCTGTCCTCACAGGCGAGGACAGGTGACGGCGGCATCCAACAGGCACGTTGCGCGATGAACTCAGATGGGGCACTGGTCAACGTCCGCGCAAGAGCACCTGGACTTGCACAGCTCCCAAACCTTGGCCAGTGCACCGCCTGGTCCTCCAGTGCAAACTGGTTCGACTCAAGAAATGCCACAAGAGCTCTCATCGACTGGACAGTGGGCAGTGGGTAGTGTGTATACGTCTAGAAGGATGGAAAGATCAGAAAAGCAACGATGAGAATCCCGTTTCGGTGACGTTCGCATTACGTGCGTTGGTCCTCACTGACCTGCAGCTGAACGTCACCTGGGCGTCGAGGATGAGTTTCCTGCAGCACGCCTGCTCCATTTGGCCTGTGGAGCCTCCGCCGGTGGCACCTCCCGCTGCTCTTCTGCCTGTTCTGCAGTGTCCTCCTGCTGAGCCGTACGCATCAAAGTTGCGGCGGTCAGGCTCGCAGAAGTCACTTCGACCCACTATTCCAGTTTGTCATACTATAATACTGATACTTTATTAATTCTCCCCATAAGGTTTTCAGAATTAGTTGGTCGATTGTAAGACTACTAACCACCAAATGAAGTGCGGCTAGGCGAGCAAAGTTTCAATGACAGCCCCATTAACCTCACCTGGAGAGAAGTGAGGTCAGCTCAGAAGACGTGTCTTCATATGCCGTTGCGCCGGGCCTGCCTCCCAACTTTCCAATTCGTCAGGGCGCCTCGATTGACAGGTCGACCTCTTCGTCGACGTCCTCCTGGATCTCCGGCTCGATGTTGTCCCCTTCCATCACTGCATACTCGACGACTCGATGCTCGGCTAAAGTCTCTTTTCGAAGAGAGAGAAGATCCTGACAATGAGAATGCCAATGTATTGTATTTGGTACGTAGACAAGGAACACAGTAGCGACTTAAAGTTTCATGTTTTAACAATCATCAGGCTACATTAAGTGATCTTGAATTTGCGTACTATATAGTACGATATAGTATTTGGACTGGAAGACGTAATATTATCGTTTTTTAACCTAATTTTGTTGTTGTGAAATTTTAATGGCAACCGCTGAGCAATTTCATTTATTTTGAATTGCTTTTGTATTTTCAGGTTTGAACTTAGAACACTTTATTTACTGCATCTTTCAATGTAAATAACTTATATTTTTACATAATTTTAAGTTGACTTCTAGCTGTCTTTATAGTAAGCTTAGATATAAATTTTAATTTTACACTTTTAGTTCTAATCTTTTTGTTTAAGTAAGCTTAATTGAGCTTACATATAAAGTCAGATATAAACACACATATAAGTTCAACTCTGTAACTCAATTTATTCACTTGACAATGGCGTCATGATGACCCTAAACGACGTGCTTTATTAGTATTAAACTTCGTTATTCTATGCATTTCAACTTAATCAAGATATAAAACAGGTATTTTATTCCTGCTGTTTCCTGCTAATTGTTTTAAAGTTACTCTGCTACATGTACTGTACATGTATGTACTTGAAAACAGCATTTCATAGTTTAATATGCAGTACATTAATTATATAAACTATTGTACGTGTTTGTGTAATCTAAGTAAATCCTCAATTTTGTACTGCACGTGTTGTTTTCTCTTTCTACTGTTTGTGTGGACTAAATATTGCCAAAATCTTGGATGTTCCCATTGGATGTTTATATATACAGTGTATAAGTGGCACATTGTTACATTGTTACCAGTTACCATTACAAATATTATGATAAATAAATGAAGAGAAAAATTGGTGCCCTGAGCAGGATTTGAAACCACGGCTTCGGTAGTCTAGTCCGATGTGTAGTAGTTAAAACTACTACACCATTGGGGCACTGCCGCACAGGGAACGCAGCCATGTTATGAAGTGTATGTGATAACATACAAAATATTATTATATTACAAATATTATGTACATGTACATAGAAATACAAGTTAAACTCATCACTAGTAGATGAGCTTGGCATTAGGTGCTTGATCGGTGGGGGGTGCCTGGCTCGGAGCTTCTGCAGTAACCATGGCAACCCTGTCACAACCAACCGAGCACCTGTCACACTGACCAATCAGTGGACCATATACTTACCTATACTTACCAGAGGGACTGGAGGGAGGGGAATTCACGTAGCAATGGCAATGTGCTAGCGAAGCCACGATCGTGAGTATCGTGTTGCTCTGGTGTGCGAACCTTGCCAGGCAGTTGTTGGCCACATGCCAGGTTTGCGTCATCACAAAAATAGCGTGTGATCGAATTACCTTTAGCGTGGACCAATAGCGATAGCGAGAATGCTAGCGATAAGCTGGCAATAGCAAGAATCGTATTACTCTGGTCTGCGAACCATGAGCAGCTAGCGTGATCACAAGATTAGCGTGTGATCGTGATACCCTTAGCGTGGACCAATAGCGATAGCGAGAATGCTAGCGAGAAGCTGGCAATAGCAAGAATCGTAATACTCTGGTCTGCGTACCATGTGCGCGGATAGAGTCGTTGACCAAAGGTCAAGCTAGCGTGATCACAAAATTAGCGTGTGATCGCGTAACAACTCTTAGCGTGGGTCACCAAGTGACGCTTGCGACAATGCAGGTCATGAGCAGTGAACTTGCGTGGCAATAGTACATTTAGCAATGATGTAGTGCTACTTAGCTCGATTCTAACTTTGCCTAAATTTCATTTAACCACATTTATGTACATATTTAAAAACTAATAAATTATTGTTCAATAATTTATAAATGCACTGTCATTTTCCAAGACTGCAGAAGCTTTGATGCAATCTTTTGCTTCTTGACTAATGTGAAAATGTCTGTGCAATTCCTGTAGTCCTCCTCTGTTGGTACACAGCCATTCTTTGCTTCAAGTTCTGTCTCCCATCTCAAGACGTTTTCCTTGCATTTTGTTACAGATTTCAATACATCAACCTGAATCTGTGCAAGCTGGCTTTCATATTTTGCCTTTGAATAATGTGATCCAGGATTCCGTGCCAAAGTGTTGCGGCACTTTTCATATCCATAGACGACAGGAGTGCCACCCAGGACAGCTTCCAGGGCCTTGGATGTTTTTGATGTAAGGTGTGTTTTCTGCTGTGCTTGTGTTACATCAAGCATTTCATTTGAATTATTTGATGAATTCCTCTAGGGCTCCTGTTGTGTCATTGGTTTCTTTTATTGTTGAATCAGACATGTCTGTGCTGTCTACTTGCTGAGGAGTATAGGAAGTGTTTAAATCAACTTCGACAATGTTTGTAGTCTCAAAAGTGCTTGGTGTCACAGGAGGGTTAAGGGTGGTAGATTCAATAGTGGTGTTTAGTTTGGCAGGAGTGGCTGATGCTTCATCAGTTTCTAGGGTGTGAGGTAGTTGCCAGATCAGCCATAAGAGGTGTCTTGCTCGTTGGTTGGAGGTAGAGTGTTGCTACTTTGGATGTCAGGGGTGCCTTGTTGGAAGTAACTGGCATCAGCACTTTGCTGCATTCTGTTATAAAGTAGCTTGCCTTCTTTGTCTCTCAAGTTGACTAGTGGCAAATGATCAGGGTTCTGTGTTATCTCCTCCCACTCTACTTCAAGGACTTCATGCAGAAACTTGATTGTAGTTGAGCGAAAGTGACAAGGAGAAGACCCAGCTGGTTTACTTGCCTCTTCCTGTGGTCCATCCCTGAACTCCACACTACCATCGTCAGTCCACTGCCACCAGCAACCAGGACCAGGACCAGGACTCAGGTAATCAGCAATGTTTTTCAAATGAGATTGCCAGAGGCTTGATCTTTTGATGAGGATCTTTCTGTAAATCATGGTGTTTGAAGGGTCTGGCAGGCTTTTTGCCAGCCTGCTCTTTTTCTTGTGCTGCCATAGCATCCCTCTCTTGTTCAAATTCATCCTCAGCAATGATGTGGAGACATGCATTGGGAACTAGATCTTGAGGCTGCTTGCCCCAGGTTTTATGTGTGATATCTTGGAGTCGGTCAAAAAATCAGGAAATACGGTATATAATGTACATCAACTTATGTCATAATTGATATATAATACGCGCGCTTTGATTGGTCGAGGGCTGTGTGTTGTTAGAGTACAGATGACGTCACAAAATCACTCAATTCTCAAAATATTAATAAAATAAATATATTCCATTTTGTTGTGCGTCTGTACTGTTATAGATGCACAGAAGACGTCAAAATGTGGCGTGAACAACAGTCACGCCACTCGACTAAATATATAACTCCTTTTACTTTATCAGTTTGATATCGACTTACCCCTCGGAGTTGGAGGTAGACGCTGGATGGTGGTGAATTTCACACACTGAATTGATAAATGATGATAATTAAGGATTCTCGAAGAGGAGCATGGGGGAAGGGGGAGATTAATGACATCGCGTGATATACGGTAACAAAATATATTCCCCATTACAAAAAAGAGCAGGGAACTGGGAACGGGTTTATTAGAATTAATGTAATTACGAAATTAAGTTTATGACATGAAACAACATGTTGAAATTATCATATGTGCAAAGTTTGATGTGATTTAGTGAATTCTGTCGGAATTATAAACTTTTGAAATTTTGAAATTTTACAGTGAATGTATGGTTTGGGTAGACAACGCAAAAAAATACAGAGTTTGTATGGGAAAATGTACATCTTTGATGCCCTCTAGCATCGTCAATATTAAGCCAAAGTTCACCAAACTTTCCAGATTAGCTAAGTTTGATCTGCTCTGTCAGAAAATGATGCTCATTTTTGCTAGTTTGTTATTGAATTAGTTTTACGGACTTGGTCCCAGTCCACTGCTCTTTTTTGTAATGGCTAATTGGCTTCGCAAGGCCCGCGACGGGCCACCCTGGAGCCGGTATTGGGGACGGAAAATAGACCAGCTGGATTTACCCTTTTAGACAGATATCTTGTAGAGGGCACAAATGTAATAACTGGTCACAAATGTAATAAAGGTCACAAGTGTAATAACGTTTGGTCACAAATGTAATAATCATCTCGACAAAGGTAAGTAAACATGTCAACAATGGAACTTGACCACAACAACACCCAGAAACATTGTAAACATCACCTGTCAATCAAATTATGTGACGTCATAGGACACATGACCATACCGCCGGACATTGCTGATATCTTAAGAGAAGTTAATAAGCAATAAACAACCAAACTTGTAAACATTTGAATAGAGATTTGAAGCAAACCTGACCTGTCAGTCAAATTATGTGACGTCATAAGATACATGACCATACCACCGGACATCACCAAACGTGACAATATTTGATTAGAGATGTGAAACAAACATGAAATGTCAATATCAAATTATGTGACGTCATAGGACACATGACCAGACCGGCCATCGCTTATTTATCTCAAGAGTAGTTAAGAAATAGACAACCAAACTTGAAAACATTAAAGGTGAGACAAACCTGACCTGTCAATCAAATTGTGTGAAGTCATAGGCCACGTGACCAGACCGGTCATCGCTATCTCAGATATATTTAGATTTATTTGTGGCTGTTCCTAAATACTACATCCAATGTATTCTTGTAGGTTGGCTTCGTGTTAAGATATATATAGAGAATACTTCATGGAAAATGCGAGCGTATGAGACTCTCTCTGTACTTCTGCAGGTAATCGGTTAGGTATCTGTTTAACTCGCTTCCTTTCTGTGGATCGAGGGACCAATAGTGGACATGGATCAGTACATGTACATATGTATGCATATATATATGTATATATGATCAGTACATGTGCACATGTATGTATATATAACATGTTATACGAGGAATTGATTGATGTTTACATGCATGACCATGACAGGATCGAGGCAGGATAAAGAACCTTTTAATTCCCCCTAAGGAATTGAATTCTTTCTCATGTCTTTCTCGTGTGATTTTATTGTTCCTGCCCCCTGTCATGGCTGCCGGCACATACGTGATCGTGTAAGTGCAAACCCTCTATTAATCAGTTGGGTCAAAACATACCTCTATCGTCACCTCATCGTGTCCATAAATAAATAGATAAATAAATAAATAAATATTTACTGGTATTTACTGGTCTTGTACGCTTGAAAATGGAACGTGAAATATCCACCACCACACTGATGCACTAGTATATTTTCTTTCGGAAAGTCCTTGAGTGCAAAGGCTGACTGGGGAGTCTCTTTAAAATCCTGTAGGGTTCGTATCTCCCAACCCCTAATACAATAACAATAAATAATAATTAATATCATAATCTCTGGAATTGACTGCAGTCATAATCATTATTATGTATTTGTATTTATCCCACATCGTAGAAAATGCAATCAGAGAGCATAATTAATAATTAATAACTTGCCAATTGATCACTGCACCCTGCAGCAATTTGTTTTTAAGATATATTTTCTATGATGTGGGTTATATAATAATGCTAATTTGAGTGGCACGTACTCCATGGATCGGAATATCCCAAGTCTACATATAACTCCTAACAGCATCACGTGAAATCTGTTATGGAACTCCATTTCTGCACATAGTCTGCAGTATATATAGTAATAATAAATAGTTGTATACATACTCCACATACAAAAGCCTGTTTAATTGTAAACTAGACGCTCATTGAGCGTTTACTCGGCGTGTGGGATGATCAGCTGGAACTCCAGGCAATCTCTAGCCCCACTGGCTTACCATCCTCTAATTTTGTCTAAACAATGCTTTGGGCTTCCTGTGGTCATGTCATTTTGTAACCGTTGGGCTTCCTGTGGTACGCTCAACCGTATTTTGCATTTTCTCTTCAGGAATGGGTTTTAAGAATATCGAACTCCTAATTATACTCAAGAAATAAAGATTTAGTAGTTGTTTGAGTGCTGTGAGGTGTTTAATATAGGATAATATGTCTATTTAGTGTGTTTTTGGATCGATATATTTCGAGTGCTCCGTAGAAAAGGAAACAAATCCCATAATCGATCACCAAGACTTGGTTTCAGCCAAAAATAAAATACTTTCTCGATTCGCTCGATCAAGAGCTTTTTATATGTAATATAATGGCAATCTATCAGTGTTCTGACCTGCTTTCAGGTCGTTTACTCCACTATAAACGGACCAAAATTTTTTTTCGAATGACATACTTCTTCCTGGGCTTCCTGTGGCCGGGGATGGATTGGACGGTCTAACCGGAAAAAAAGCCTATTTGATAACTCGGCCGAGTAATTATCAAGCTAAACTCTGACCAGTGTTATGTATTTGCTAGTGACATTTCTCTTTTATGAGTTTTTCAGCCCCGTGGACTGTGCTCAAATCCATCCAATTCGATTTACTGTTGATCAGATATTCATCGAAGATGATAGATTGTAAGTGAATGCTCTTTGCCGAAACTACAACTGCTCAGTCACGGTTTTGCATACATGTAGACTAGGTCGCATTGATGACTTCACTGCTTTTTAATCAATCATCAGATTCAGAAAATAGATTGTATAATGTATTTACCTTCATTTCTGTTATTTGTTTCCATGTCATCATCTTCAGTAGTGCAGCTATCATCATCTTCATCATCATCGTAATCTTCATCTTCCAAGACTGGCTTTTTTGGTTCTTCTGAAATGTCTGAAATGTATGAGGAATGGTTAAACCAGTGTTGAATTACTATTTATACTGCCATAAATACATTATTTAATGCACTGTAATATAGCATACCGGTACATCTATTCCTAGTATCTCTTTATGAATTCAATTCTTGTATTGCAGAAATTGCACAATATTTAAACATAATATTAAATTAACAAATCAAAGTCACTTTTTGATTATTCTGGCATGTTATAGAACATAGAAATTGCATCAGGAATGATCCAAACTCAAGTGGTTTTACTGCAATTTACGTGTTCTATAAGAGGCCAGACCAAAGACAAGTTATTAATTTCTTTGTTAACCTATCACAAAAGGAGTATTTTTAGACATTTGTTTTCCACTTTTTGAAGACCGTCTGATTTTTTTGTGTGAACAAACATCACTATCAAAAAAAAATGTTTTTATGAATATTATTTGATTATTTTGGGATATCTCAAAATACATAATAATTGCTGATAGATTAATGGTATCATGTATCATTTAATATCAAGTATCTGTAGTTACAGCACATGTTTCAGTCGTGCATTTAGTATACTCGCTTCGGGCACTAGCTCAGGTCTCAGTGAAATTTTGTATGCATTGAGAGGACACTATATAAAGTTCTAAAACTCATTAATAATTCATAAGTAATTAGGCCAATCGAAGACCTTCAATCAGTCACGTGTAGCAACCTTTATCCCATGACGAAACACTAATTAATGCATAAACATGAGTGTTTTATCAAATCAGTTAAAACACTCATGTTTATTCATCAGTGATTTAACTGATTTGATAAAATATTCATGTTTATGCATTAGTGTTTTATCAGTACAAGGTCTCAGTAGTTGTTGGATCATTGACCTCATACACTACCGATGAAAGCTTAGAATGAAATTCACAACATCCTATTGAGATACTCAGAGACCTTTTCACATGTGGGATGAATATTTAGGCACTGAGGTATATTCTGCGCATGCCTGCCAGATCGAGAATGATGGTAAACTTGTTGTTAAGCATTTTAAAATGTTTTAAAAAACATTTTTAGTCATAAATAAATATTCATGTTATAATAGTTGCTCAAATAAATATACAAAGAATTAATACTGCAGCAATTAGTAGGAGTGTTTCTTTCGCTTTCTCACGTTGGAAAGTTACTTGTGGATGAAAGAGACACCAAGCCCATCAGATTACAGCTTTTATTTCTGAACTACTACGGTATGATGTAATAGCACAAAATATTTTGTTTTCTTAGTGCTATTTTGCACTATTAGTTTGTGCTGTCTCTTATATTGGATGAACTCTAGTCTATCTAGAGTTCTAGTTAATTCTAGTGATTTTATTTAGAGTAACTTTAGTTCACCTGCATGTGAAAACAATTGGCAAACTGATAGTACTATACTTTAAGCCCATTGTTTTCTTTTGTTCATTTATATCAACTAGTACTCACTAGGAAGTCGACTTTCTTTCATATACTGTCATGTAACTCAATGTAACTCATTCCACGAGTTATGTTGGCCAATGGCCGTTTGATTTTTTCAATGTAGTAATTTGTTTTTTCCTACTCACCATCAATATTTATATCAGACAGGGATTTTCCCACCAAGTTGTTGATATTCCCTGCATCAACTGCAAGCAAGAGCTTGCTGACTTTAGCCAGCTCTAATGTAGATTCATGCAGGCGGTAATATTCCCGGTGGATTCTGATATCATGTCCTAGGTGTCTTGCAAGCCAATCCATGTCGTTGTCTGTGAGGCTGCCCACTTGAGAAACTGTTGCAATATATTTTCTTAGCTTTGTGCTGGTAATCAATTCAGGCCTCTCCAAGGAAACTTCACTGATTGCATGCTTAATACTCTCCCAACCTCTAACGTAGGAAAGTGACTTATTGTTTGCCCGGGCAAACACATATTTGTTTTCAGCTACAACTCCAACCTATTCTCTGTTCTTATTTAAAATATTAATGGCATCTTTGACATCTGGCGTTAGGACAATGGGGACTATCCTCCCTCTTTTTCCAATAACTTGCACCAAATCCAGACTGAGAAAAATAAGGCAAGTTGAGGTGTCAGTGCATGGTTGGTAAGGTGTCAGTCAGTGGTTGGTAAGGTGTCAGTAAGTGGTTGGTATGGTGTCAGTAAGTGGTTGGTAAAGTGTCAATAAGTGGTTGGTAAGGTAATAATAATAATAATAATAATAAAACTTTATTTCTACACGGTGTCACATCATTAAAATAAATGCTCTTCCTGAGAGCCGTGTTACATTGTAATATTAATTGAAGGTGTCAGTAAGTGGTTGGTAAGGTGTCAATAAGTGGTTGGTAAGGTGTCAGTAAGTGGTTGGTAAGGTGTCAGTAAGTGGTTGGTAAGATGTCAGCAAGGGGTTGGTAAGATGTCAGTAAGTGGTTGGCAAGGTGTCAGTAAGTGGTTGGTAAGATGTCAGTAAGTGCTTGATAAAGTGTTATTATGATAAGTGGCAAGTATTTGTTGACTTACATTTTGCAAATATGTTTTTCGATGGGATTTAATGTCTGTTTTATAGCATCACACCCGCTTTTCTTCCATGAAGGTCTTTCCACAAAATCTTTTAAAAGTAATCGTGACGCCTCACCAGATCTTCTTTTGTTGAAGGTTATTAGCCGAACTTGAGTTAACTGGCCAAGTGCAGTCCAGGTTTGTGGTGAAGGTCTTGTGTTAACCTACAATAAAAGCAATGATAATAGTATTTTACAATGGTCACCTGTGCGAATTAATAACCTCAGAATTTGCTGATAAGCCAAGGTGGATAATTGGCTTTTCTTAAAGTGCCTATAACCCCTGTGAGATTCTTTCAAAAATCTATTCAATATAAGCTGAATAGTTGGTGGGTTCAGTATTTTGTGATTTGAACCTTGCGTTTATGAGTTATAGAGGTTTGAAATCTCAATATGCAAATTTGATGACGTCAACCCAGGAATTTGCCATAACTTATTTAGACTTTTTCAAGAAGAGCTTATTTTTTGAAATGGGGAAAAAGTTATAAAATCATTTATAAAGACTGTGAAAATATTCTGTAAGTTTTCAAATGTCAATAATCAGCACAAGGGCGTTTTTGTATAATAAATGAAGTCTTAGTAGACGTCATCAAATTTGCATATTGAGATTTCAAACCTCTATAACTCATAAACGCAAGGTTCAAATCACAAAATACTGAACCCACCAACTATTCAGCTTATATTGAATAGAATTTTAAAACAATCTCACAGGGGTTATAGGCACTTTAAAGGATAGGGAGCATTCCATGTTTGCATTAGAGGGACATTCCATTGGCCCTATTCTAGAATAGGCACTTCAAACTCCTTATTCCAGCAAGTTACAAAATTAATTAAAAAAAGCAATGAAAAATTGATTCTTTTACTTTTATTATTTATTAGATTGATTAATTTCCCCTCACTATGAGGGCAGGGACACCACAACAGCTTCATCAGCCAATTGACAGTCGGCCCTGCTGTGTAGTAGGACAGACCACACACACCAGCAGCTCCATGGCCTACTCTCCCCGAATAGTGGTGTGGGTTCTTTAGCATCCCTCCAATGCAAAGGTAATGCAGGTTTACCATCCTTATCTGAGAAGACGTGAAGATCTAACCATTTGCAGATGAAAATACAAAGGCAGCACCTTCTCCTCAATTATTTAAAGACCCTGAATGTTGGTCAAGCGGGGAAATCGAACCCCGACCTTCCACACAACCAACTGAGCCAACCGGGCGGCAGTTAATTTATGATAGTGTTGTCATTGTACTGCAGAAAATTATGACTGGATGTTATTTCCTTGTGACTTCATTCTAGAACACGGTCAACTTGCATTTCAATTTCTTACCTCTGTCATTAGTTTTTCCATTTTCTTCATCGTGTGCTCTCTTAATTTCAACAGATCTGATGTAAGAGGAATTAGTTCTTCACTGGATTTACCACTTGACAAGGTTGCCAGTGAGCATGATGATATCCTATCATTCCACTCACACTTCATCAACTCCAAAAAGTGCTGTGCGTTTTTTATAATTTGTTCATCCTTTTCTCTAAGGCCCACGCCTCTATAGATTTGGGCGCATTTGTTGAGGTTATGGCCAAGTTTCAATTTGCACTTTTGTTCTATTTTCCTTTCGGTGGAAGCCACATAATTTTCTTGCTGACCGGATGACTAGGCAAACTGTCCAGGATCTAAGAACTCTTTTAGCTCCACATCTCTTTCTTCATTTATTACTTTTCGAAGTCTTGCTAGCTCTCTCATTTTTGATGAGACAATTAAGGGTCTGTTTTCGCCCGCCTTTTCTATGAGTGCACTCCCCAACTTTAAGATAATTTCATCCTTCTTACATATAAATGCAATGTCATCATCCCTCATTTTGGAGAGCACAAGTTCGTTAAGGAGGGTGTCTGACTTTGGTGCCGTGAATGGTAGTAAAAGCATTTTGCTTTCCATGATGAGATTGTGGGATTTGGAGTCATCATGCTTGGTTTCTTTAAAAGGGCATGTGTGCCGCCATAGGAGCGAGGCAGTATGGGCATGGTAAGAAGTCCTTTGCATCAACTGTAGGAGCAAAATAGAACAGTTGGTTACTGCATTCTTGTTTTGACTTTTATCATTTCCATGTAGCTTTCATATAGCTCTAAATACAGTATGTTGCCCAGTTTCATACTAATATCAGCTTTGTGCCAAAAATAAATAAATAAATAAAAATAGTTAATATGATAAAAATGGTTACTTCTTCAACCTAAGAATTTTAATATCGTGTCAAGATTTCAGACTTAGTGTACATCTTCTGTTGCCCTTAAACCGAAGAAAATATGAATTTTTGAAGCTAAATAATTTGTGGCAATTTTGCAAAGAAATGCAGCAGTAACTATGTGTTCAGCATGATAACGAGGCTCACCAGGCATGTGATACCAGTACAGTCACATAGATTACATTTCTTTACAAAAATGCTTGGCTTGAAAATTTCATATCTTCGTCAGTTTAATGTGATTCCCTAGAAAAAGAAGCTGAAATAAATTTGATCTGAAACTTCGTACAGTTATTTGACATACCTAGGGTGTTTCAAAAATGCAAAAAAAACAGGGGGTCACCATGCTTGTTTTCGCGCTAGATGCTCTTCATATGATATCAATTTATAGGTTTTTAGCGAAATGTGATAGCAACCGGAAGTTGTAATCAAAAACCGTTTTTCTCGGTTCAAAGTACTTCCTTACAACATAATGTACATATAATTCGAAGGTTACTAGTTAAGCTATGCTACTAAATCAATCAAAGTAATTGAATGACTGTGATTGTTGAAATATTAATGAAACATACAAGTATGTGCGCCTCTACCAATGTCCAGAAATCGCACGCTTCAACTCTTCTCATCAAAATATTTCAAAATTTAGCAAATAAACTTTCCTTGATATTTTGATATATAATACGCAGCACCGATTTTATTAAAAATCTCAAATGAAAGATGGGGGTCACCATGCTCGTTTTCGATTTATTTTGAAAAAACTTCAGTTACACTTGAAATATTTAACGATTTCCAATGGTCTCCAATGTGCGCGAGCTTGATGGCGTATGTTAGCGCGCGCTCGTCAACTAAAATTTTATTCAAAAACATAACATAATCCTCCACTTTCTTGCCATTTTCTTCACCATTCTTGTTCTTTTTTAATCCAAAATCCATAGTTTCGGTGTATCAGTGTTTTTCAACACCAAATTATTATTTCACGTAATAGATCACACAATACGCCACGCTATATAATATATGCACAGTAGAATTGCGCAGTGCAAAACTAAGGAATCACCATAAGGGTAATTTCCTTGAAAGTTTGATTTTTTACTATTATCGATGTGACAAATTTGATAGCAAATTCCTTTTTCCAATAAATCAAATATATTATAATGTCATGCTAGCATGATATAGTAAGCCTATTATGAGTGGAACTTAAGTTAAAGCAAAGAAACTCAGCTAATTATCTTATGACTTCCAGTACTATGAGCAAATTGTGGTTGTTTCGCCTATAAGTTCGCCTATATGCCAGTTCGCCTACAAACTCAGTCGATTTAGTCATTTCACCTACATCTTAAAATATATTTCTAAATGTTCACCAATAACATTTAACGTAATTGATTATTACAGTTTTGGTAGAAAAGAAAAAGGAAGCCTTAGATTTGCAGTAATTGTACGATCTTGAGATCACGAACACGTTTGAATGAATCACTAACTTACAACTTCATAAGTCTAAATCTTATAACATAGGAATTGAAAGAGAAGTTGTTTATTAAGAACCTTGAGAAAATATTAGGACAGTGAGCCTCTTGAAAGTAAGCAAGAGATGAAAGCTTTTGATACTAACACTCGCACAATTGATTGTTGTTAATGAAAAACAAGCTCGAACTGACTATCAATTTAGGAAAGTTGTTTAACGAGCAAAGAAATTCCAAAGTTGTAGATTTCACAAAGTTGTTGTTCACACCTTGCAACTACATATATTACAACACGAAATTTGCTTTTTGAGAACTATACATGATCTCAAGCTTAGAGAGAATTGTGTTTTGACTGAACATTAATATTGTGAGTCAATAATATATTAACTGTTTAAATCACCAACAAGCAAGGAGACTCAAATCGTCCCTGAGATGTCAAAGTTAAACTTTTATTTGGAATCAAACTTTAAAACGAATGTTAAACGTAATTGTACACCTCTTGCTTTATGACTTCGATTTAAAATTCAACATTTTTCTTTATTTGTGGAGAAAGGACTCAATGTCAACATTCTCACCAGCTGATCAGTCATTTGAATTTTACGTGCTAAGCTAAGCATGAATCGGCAAAATAGCCAATTATCTACTGGTCCTTTCATGTTATTGCTCAGGCTTCCTGTGGAAGAGCCCGAGCTTTCAATCCTTGAGCATTCTTCGTTGAACAAGGGACAAATTGGCAAATTGACGCATGCGGATGCACAATGTACTGCACGCATTCTGAGAATATTTTGGTGGCATGCGTTTGTGACATGTTATTTGAAGTGGTAGTTCAGGTGTCAATCCGAATATTTCGGAAAGTACTAGTACTACAAACGTGCTGTTGCGGGTACTAAACCCATTGAACAAGAGCAGGCATAAAAAAACACGCTTCCAAACAGTTAATGAGCTGAAAAACTACATTCATGATAACTATTTACAGTGACCACAACTGAATAAATTAATTACAAGAAAAATTATCGAAATCCTTTGCAGTCTTGGAGTGTTGACCGTTGCTTCGGCTGCGACAACGATTTATGAAATAGGTATATATATATATATATATATAATTCAGGTGAAGTTCACCGGTGAAACCAAGATAGTGCTCTACAATGAAGGAGCGAATTTAACCAATGTGTATACTACTCAGTTTTTGAGTACATAGAGTTTAATACAATTTGTTTCGTAGACCGACGTGAAGTCGGTCCACTCTTCAGTTAATCTCTATACACTGAATTGTCAAGAGCTACAACAACAATATGATCGCGTCAGTATCGTAAACCGTTGAATAGTTGCGCGCGCTAAATAGTTGCACGCGCTAATGTGATTGCATGTTACATTCTACAAACCGAAGCATGTAACAAATAAATAAATACATAGATAAATAAATAAATTGATTGATTGATTGACAATAATATGATCAGGTTGGCAAACCTTTGGAATATGCCGTTAAGATAAAGTGATTTCATGATGTCTAATTATACTTGAGAATGTACTTTCGTTGATGTCTGCATGTTGATACAAGTTCGTTGCGTTTATTTAAGGTTGCTTTATGTGGCTCAGTTATTATTAAGTGTTTTTCTGCGTTACATAAATTACATCGCTTCGTTAGGTTTGTATAGGCCTTTGCCTTGGCGAGGATTCTCCACTTGAGTGTGTATTCTTCTTGTTTTCCCTTTAGTTTCCACAGATATTTACTCAGTTCAGTGTCATTTTTCCTTTTCTCGTGTTTGAACGACATCTGGTGGTTTCTCCATCTGGTCTTAAACTCGGTCGCTGTCAGTCCTACGTATGTCTCTGTCGTGTCTTTGGTTTTGATCGTGGCTTGGTAAATTATTTCTTTCGTCAAGCATTCTCCTTCTAATGGGCACTCGTCTTTCTTTCTGCAGTTGCACGTGTTTTTAGTCTCGTCGTGTTGAGGCTGTGCGTCTTTCTTCAGGGTGGCTTTGTTATGTCCGTCTATTATCTGTTTTACGCTAGGCATACAACTGTAACTTATTTTTAGTGTGTTTCGATTAAATATCTTCTTTAATTTGTGACCAGCCGGGAAACATCTGTCGATCAAGTTGATGAATTCTTTGCCGATGTTACTTTTAACATTCTTGCTAAATGGCGGGTTGAACCAAATTACATTTCTGTGATGATTACGTTTCGGTGTTGGAGTTGGAGTTTTAGGCTTGTATTCTAGTTTATGTGTGTAACCGCTTTTGCGTAACGATTCTTGGTACACGGGTGCCGCTTCGCTGAAGACATCTTCATGCGATGAAATGTCTGAAAGTCTTCTGTTAATAGATTCGGGAATGTTCTTGATTATGTTAGGTGTCTGGTTTGATTTGCTGTGCACGTAGAGGGGTATATTCGTTGGCTTGGCGTATGGCTTGTATTTTTCGGTGTTCAAGTCAAGCGTCACGTCAAGGTACTTCTCACTTTCACTATATAAGAATAAGGGAAATATAAATTTACCATTAGTAATGATAATTATTCCAAGTAAAATCACTTGTCATGAGTAGTTTTAAGAAGCATCAAATGAATACTTATAGAAAGAAATGAAAAAATATCATTTAAGTGAGAGCACTCAAAGCGATGTAGAGCAATATAATACACATTGGTGGAGTTTCAATAATGTACTGCTTGGTTGTCTTTGCAGAATTGTTTCATCAGTACATGCATGAAAACATTACACACCACAGACAACAGACAACCCAGCAGTATATAAATTGAAGGGCTCCCTGCAAGAACAACGCAAGTGATCTCTGATCAAAATCTAAATTCTCCTCGAGATCCTTTTAATTTAAAAGGAGAATTTGGGTTTTGATCACAAGTCACCTACTCCATTCTTGCAGGGGCCCCTTCAATTGTTGACTGTATACTTCTTCAAAAAAAATGAAAATCTAAAAATATATGTTTATATGTCAATGTTTTCAAAAACATTGTCCATACAAAATAGTAAATACATGTAGTAAAAAGGAATTAATTAGAGAAACAATGAGCCACAGTTCTGCATGATTGAATTTCTTTTGTTTCTCTAATTAATTCACTTTTTACTATTTTACTATTTTGTATTTTGTTTTTGAAAACAGGTGTATAAACTAAGATGCTATTACATGAAATATTGTGTACCAATTATTGATACTTAGTGACATTGTTGCCTTCTCTCTCGCGTTTGCTTTCTCCAATCCAGTGATCTTTGGAAAATAGTCTTTCAGTTCCTACAAAAGTGAAAACAACCGACATTTTACCTTGATTTTAACCGAACATTTGCTCCCAACCAACCTCACGGAACTGGGAATTGCTTCTGTAATGACGTACGAACCGCATCACGCAGTCACAGTAGTCATATTAGTAAAGTACTATATTATTATTATTATTAAAAACTCATATAATTATTTGTGATTACAATAACCAACAGATTTAAAAAAATCAAAATTGTCTGGAATTGATACAACTAACCACCTAAAATTTGTTTCAATATCAATCAAGCCTTTCTATATCTTCTTACAGTTACATGCACCTAAACGAAATCAGCAAAAAAAAGTTTGATTATTCTGTATGTTTGTAAATATTAAGTGACATGAAACCCATGAAATAGGGATTTAAAAAAATGTATTTTTGCCCATAAGCTAGACGTTATTGCACTTTCTACTTCTATACAATACGATACAATACAATATGTGAAAATTCCTCTCTTATTTCTAACAATAATTTAAAACACCTTTTTTCTAAATTTTAGTATAGCTTGCATGTACATTGTACGTATAGATTCAGTTTGAAAATAAACAACACTTTCAAGGACGATCAACGATTCCTCCCGAACTACCCATCCCCTATCTCAACCAATCTAGTACCCTATCCTACCCCTCACGGACGTTTCCCCATACCTGGTTTGGGTCACTGCTATCTAGTGAATCGCCAGGCGATTACATAAGTAACAATGACTGTAGCCTTTCTGCCGTGATCTCATTCTAAGATACACAAACGGGATATAAAACTAAACTGATATATTGAAAAGGGACATTTATTTACATGTTTACCTTTGAACAGTGTTTAGAAATAGGTTAAATGAAGAATAACCAATACGACGTAGAATTATTCGGATTTAATTTTGCACAATATTTCGACTAGCCATACTAGTCTTCATCAGGTGCATGTGAGATTTTACAAGTGACTTGACTAAATATAATGGTAAAAAGGAAATGACGTTATAATACATGATATGATAGCGAGAGATAAATAATGGTGTAACTGATTAGTAGGTTTCATCGCGTTTATTAAGGCCATTAGGTTCAAGAGTGTTAGCACGTGTTATGAGGTAAGCTTCTTTGGCTTTGCGAATAGCATCACGAGAAGAGAAAATTTGTTCTAAAGGAATTAAAAGGATATTAGATGCAGAGTGGTCAGGGTTAGGTAGAAAATGTTCAGATGCAGTAGTAGGTTTAGATTTACTAGAAGGTTTGTCAACTGTCCTACGATGTTCGTTTGTAGCAACTGGAAGGTAAAACCATCGAGCCGCGATATAGAACTATATCGAGCTGCGATATAGAACTATATCGCCAACTCTAACATCGCGTTCACGTTTGTTCCACTTCTGTCTTCTCTGTAATTCTTGTAGGTATTCGTTTTTCCAACGTACCCAAAAATGATCTGCTACAGTCGTTTGCAAAATAGTTGACACATAGGTTTTTTTATAGCTATATTTCAGAAATGTGACGCTGCGCCTGAAATATTTCTCATAGAACTCCCAACCCCCCTCCCCCCACTACAATGTTGAGTGGTGAACACGACGCAGTAGATCGACATCGCTATCAATCAACTTTGAAAGGGGGAGGGGGGGACGAAAACCCAAATTCGTGCGCGCAAAAAATTGTCCGAATTTCTCAAAGTGTGTCAAGGTATTTTGCAAACGATTGTCTGAGAGCTATAATATGTGAATTATATGCCAAAATGAAGGAGTGCACCTGGTGGTCAACGTAATCTCGATCTAAGCTCTTTTTCTAGTGTAATAATCACCAAATCATGTTTGTATAGGTATCTACAAGCCAGTAGGTGTGTTTTTGAAGCAATGGCAATACATTAAAAAAATCATCACAATATACACTTATGCAGTTTTCATGGGCAACCCTTCAAGTGATTACCACGTGAAATGCGGGATCCCTGTGGTACATTGTCATACATTCCTATGCCGAAATGGATTGTGGGAACGTTTCCTTTCATCAGAGCGACGCTCTACCATGTCATTAATAAAGAAAGATAAACATAATTCTTATATCTGTTTGGTAGAGCGTTGAGCGTTTGCGTGACTTATTGCCAAAGATAGCAAAACATCCACACCTACATGTAGTAATACAATGAGCCTTAAAATTGTACACGATTTGATTATCTATGACAACAACACAAGCACTGTATGTAGTATGTTAGTAGGCGACGTAACAAACGCATAAAGAACTGCTTTCGAAACAGTTACGTATTTATGTAACACAATACACAGTGATTACGTGAAATGCGGGATCCCTGTGGTGCTCGATCATGACAGTGCGAATGACATTGAACAGTATCGGTCTATGATAAATGATATACATTAGACTTGTCACAAGTCGACTACACTTTTTAGTCTGATAGCGAGCGACGAAGTCGCGAGAATCTTTTTCTCCTGATAGCGAGCGACAAAGTCGCGAGAATTAGCGGTATTATCGAGGAACTTGAAACGAATGTATTTATATTGTTCAATCGATCGAGTCACTTATAACCAAGTCGCAACGCTCTATACTCTACACCTATCAAAGGTTTCAATGATCTAAGCTTATCATCTAGTCTATTACGTATGTATGATGTATATACATAGAAAGTTAATACGTAGTTGAACGATTTACACTCAGAGAGTAATAATATTTAGAACAAGATGTGATGGTGTGTGCACGACGTTCGCAATTTCCAAACATTTACGTATTTCTGTGACATAATATTGCAAATCATTGCATTTTCCTGGTCGAATAATGATTGTTCTGGACGTTAGGTGACGTAAACCAATCTTTTGCAATGTTTACATGAGTTATCAGATCGTTATCGCATTCCAATCCGACGTGCTCAAAGCTACTGCACCCCACCCCTCATTTGGACAATATTTGCTGTTAGGGAGGGGTGGGTCTGAAATACGAAAATCGTACATTCTGACACAGGCTTACGTTTAAAATTTGTAGTGCGCCCCACTTATTAAACCTAACTATTAATTACATGTTATACCTCAGCTTCCTGGGGTGTAACCCTTTTCCTTGCACAAATAAGCCCAATAATACGTCTCAGACAGTCGTTTGCAAAATAGTTGACACAAATAGGTTTTTTTATAGCTATATTTCAGAAATGTGACGCTGCGCTTGAAATATTTCTCAGAGAACTCCCAACCCCCCTCCCCCCACTACAATGTTGAGTGGTGAACACGACGCAGTAGATCGACATCGCTATCAATCAACTTTGAAAGGGGGAGGGGGGGACGAAAACCCAAATTCGTGCGCGCAAAAAATTGTCCGAATTTCTCAAAGTGTGTCAAGGTATTTTGCAAACGATTGTAGGTACTAGGCTTTCCTCCACCATCTTCGAGAGTACATGTCTGCTTTTGAGAAATCGCCAGGAGGAGCAAGCAGTGGGCGTGTCTTCATTGTCACTACCATGGCTGGCGTCAGCAGTTCTGGGACGTCTGCGTCAGGAGAAATCGTTGAGACTATTCCAGTCACTTCTGCAAGGAGTGTTATCAAGAGCTCATGCGTCAACTGAGGACTTCCCAGCTCCAAGAGCATGCCATCGAGAATACGTCTAATTGTTCCAATTTGGCGTTCCCAAACCCCACCAAAGTGCGAAGCACTGGGGGGATTGAAGAGCCATTCACAGCCTTGCTCTGTTAGATATCTCTGTATCGAATCTTGATCCATCTCCTTAAGGCTTCTGTCTAACTCAGATTTGCCTCCAATAAAATTTGTGCCACGATCACATCTCAAGGTGGTGGCTGGTCCACGGATGGAATAGAACCGATGTAGTGCACATATAAACGAGTTGGCATCCATTGTCTCGAGTACTTCGAGGTGAATAGCTCTACTGTTCAAGCATGTTAACACTAAACCCCAACGTTTAGAATTGAGAACTCCGCCTCTCGTCTTCTTTGTCTGGACAGTCCATGGACCGAACACATCAAACCCCACATGGGTGAATGGGGGAGGTGTGTCCGTCCTGTCAGCTGGCAGGTCGCTCATATGCTGTGTGAGTCGTTTTCCTCTCAGCTTCTTACAAGTGACGCATGAATGGATGATTTTTCTTACGAGTCTACGGCAGCCGATTATCCAGAATCCCGCTTGATGAATGGCTCCACCCGTTAACTGACGACCTTGATGGTGGACTCTCTCATGGTGATGAAGAGCTAGCAATTGAGATACGTGGTGATCCTTTGGTATGATCGCAGGGTGCTTCTCTGTGTAAGTGAGCTTCGATCTGCGTAGTCGTCCTCCAACCCTCAATACTCCATCGTCATCTAGGAAGGGATCTAGATCTGTGAGGATTGTCTTACATTTCTTGTGGCTGGAGACGGTATCTTCCGGTTCGTCGTTCTTGAGGTTATCAGTCATAAGGGCTGTGACTTCTTGCGTGAAGCTCTCGTTCTGAACGGTTTTGACTATTGCTGTCTCAGCTTGCTTCAATTCTGCTACAGTTGGGAGACGTGGAAGTCGGCGATGACTTTGACGTGTAGGAGGTGCGTCTTGTGGGATTGCGTTATATCTCTTCTTGAACTCCTTAACGTATACGATGAGATTAGCTAATGCTCTACGGATCGTTGACCACTTAGAGAAACGCTTGAACCTGTCAGACCCAAGTCCTTGTGTCTTTGTGACTTTCGTGGCATAGTTGTCTAGATGCTTTCGTACTTCTGGATCACTCTCGCTGATGTCAACCGTCATAGTACTCGGGCCAACCGGCTGGGACTGACTTAGAAATTCTGGACCACGCAGCCACGCTGAATCGTTCAACCCTTCGGCCTTTATTCCTCTAGTTGCCAGGTCCGCTGGGTTTGCTGAGGTTTCTATGTACCGCCACTGAGATGGATCAGACACGCTACGTATGACTTGGACCCGATTGGCCACATAAACATAAAATCGCCGGCTTTCATTCTGGATATATCCAAGTACCACTTTGGAGTCCGTATAGAAGATGATATCGTCTATCTGAAGGGTAGATTCGTTACAGAGTTTCCTTACAGTTTGCGTTGAAAGGACCGCGGCACAGAGTTCAAGGCGTGGAATGGTCGTCGCTTGTAGGGGTGTCATCCGCGACTGTCCAAGAAGAAAGGCAACACTTGTGTCTCCATTAGCGTCGAACTGGCGCAGGTAGATGGCGACTCCAATGATGCCATCCTTGCTGGCATCGGAGAACGCGTGAATCTCGTTTCTGACCACTTGTCCAAAGCTCTTTGGGTGGTAACAACGGGGAAGCTGGATGTCCTCCAATTCTGACAGCTCTCTTCTCCAAGACTGCCACTGTTGCTTCAGGTTATCTGGTAGTGGGTCGTCCCATCCTAGAGGATTCTCATTATCTTTATTTCCCATGACGGTGAGTTGCCTGAGTAGTAGCTTTCCTCTTAAGATTACTGGCGCTGCAAGACCCAAGGGATCGTACACAGAATTAATGACGGACAGCACACCTCTGCGAGTGAATGGCTTGTCTTGGAGCGTAACGCTGAAAGTGAAGGTATCCTTTTCTAAGTCCCAACAGACTCCTAGGGAGCGCTGAGGCGGTAGTACGTCATGGTTAAGATCCAGGTTGCAGACACTCTTCGCGCGGTCACTTTCAGGAATCGCATCCATGACTTTGATGGAATTGGATGCTACTTTGTGTAATCGTAGATTTGCTGTCGCTAGCATGGCTTGTGCATTCTTTATGAGGTCTACCATTTCGTCATCTGTCTGCCTCGACGCTAGTCCGTCGTCTACGTAGAAGTCGTTGTGTACGAACTCTTTAGCTGTTTTTCCAAACTTCTCCTTGCCATGATCCGCTGTCTTCCGCATTCCGTAGGTTGCTACAGCCGGGCTTGAGACACTGCCGAAAAGGTGCACCACCATTCTGTACTCGACAATGTCCTTGGAAGAGTTGTTATCTCTGAACCACAGGAAACGTAGAAAGTCTCGATGTTCCGGGTTCACATGGAACGAGTGGAACATTTGTTCTACATCACATGTTGCAGCCACGTTCTCATTGTGAAAACGAACAAGTACTCCAAGAAGGCTGTTCATTTGATCAGGACCGGCTAACAGTTGTTTGTTTAATGAGACGCCTTTATACTCGGCAGAGGCATCAAAAACCACACGAACTTGGTCCGGCTTCTTTGGGTGGTATACCCCGAAATGAGGTAGATACCAGGTGCGTCCATTGTTCATGCTTGTTTCTATTTCGTCAGACTGTATTGGGACGGCGTGTCCACGTTCGAGTACTTTGGCCATGAAGTTGAAGTAATCTTTCTCCAGTTGAGGTTTTCTTTTAAAGGAGTTGAGTAAGTTGTTAAGGCGACTCGCCGCTTGTTGTCTATTGTTGGGCATGGTGATGTTGCTTGAGCGGAAGGGAAGAGGCATCTCCCAGTTTCCCTGAGCGTTCTTGTGGATACCCTTTCCTCCAACGTCTAGAAACCGACGGTCTTCCCACGATAAGCTGGCTTCGTTGTCGTCGGGTGTTGTGCGGTAAAGGTCTTCTCCATTGTATGACTCTTTAACTAGGAATACGTTCGTGCACGGAGTAACTTTGAGGCCCGATGTCTCTGTAGGCTGACTTAGTGCGGGCGGGTCTATCTTGGTAGCATGCACGGAAAGATGAACGGGACCGCCAATCCTGTTGAGACACATAGTTCCTGACACCGTCCAACCTAGAGCGAGTCTTTGCGCCCAAGGCGCTCCTCTAGGACCGTTGCTGAAGTCTCTCACTTTGAGGAGTTCTGGGGCATCACGTCCGATGAGAAGTTGGATCTTTGCCTTTGGGTCAAGAGGTGGGATATGGCATGCAATGTTGCGAAGGTGTGGGAATCGTTGTACCATCTGCGGTGTCGGAATCTCTTTCTTGTTTTGCGGGACGTAGTTGCACTCTATTAGGGTTGGTAGCCTGTGAGGTTCCCCTTCCATTGATTTAGCTATGATTCCTGAAACTCGTCGGCCTTGTTTCAGTTCCTTGACAGCGCTGCAGGTGGATAAGAGGTAATTTTCCTTTGGCGAGGTTTGTCCTAGTATGTCTGCGAGATCGGGGCTTATCATTGATGCATTGCTTTGTTCGTCTAAAACCGCATAGACTCTGTGGCTCAGCTGTGGTTGTTTCTCGGCGTTAACATCTACCAGGACGATCTTGCTACACGACTCGCTGACACATTCTGTGTTGGTGATTCCAGTGCATGATGTGCGTACCTCCTCGCCGTTGTCTCCAATCTCTTTCTTCCTTTTCTCCAAGTGAAGTATTGTCTGATGGCGGTCGCTATTGCACTTCTAGCACTCAACTGTAATGTTGCATTCTTTTGCCTGGTGTTTGCTCGATAGGCAACGAAAGCAAAGTCCCGCTTTCCGTATCCAGTCAGTCTTTGCTTGTAGTGTCTTCCGTCCAAAGGCTTTGCAGTCTGTGAGTTCATGGCCCTTCGCTTCGTGGAAAGGGCAGAATTTGTCTGTGATACTGTCTTCGCTTTCTGGCTTCGTCTCCGGTATCGCGTCTGATTTATAAGCTCTCACAGTGGTAGCAGGGTTTGGCGATGCGTAGCTTCGTCTCTCTTTTATCAACTTGTTGTCCTTAGAACTTGACACTCCTGTTGCAAGTACGTTTGGGTGGTTTTTCAGCTTTGCTTGCCTCTGTATCAACATTGTGAACTTATGAAAACCCGGGTAGGCATCATCGTTATTCTGCGTAGTCTACAACTTGTCTCCCATTTTGCCTGCAGAAAGTACGGCATCTTCTCGGTAATGGGGTTAATTGCATTAGGGAAGTTTAGACAGGCCAACCCTGGAAGGTTGGATAGTTGGCTGTCTGCGTCGGCGCATGCATCGGCGAAGGCCTGCAGCTTGTCTCTGTCTTTTTCGCTGCTAAATGCAGTTTTCTAAGCAAGGCGTTGGTGATGACGGCTGTGTTTCCAAACCTTCTTTCCAGCTCGGTCCAAAGCTCTCTCAAAAGATTGGTAGGATCTTTGTATTTTCTCTTACGATAGTTATCAACCAGTATCTGTGGCTCTCCCTTTGTGTACTCGCGTAGATAGTTGATCTCTTGTGCAGGAGATACGTCTGCGTCTTGTATCATTGCCTTGAATGCATTTTTCCACGGGTGGAAGAGCGTTGCATCTCCTCCAAACACGTCTGGGTGGCATTTGGGTAGACTTTGTCTTGCAAGGCTTGCGACGAGTTGTTTGTTTGTTGCTGTTATCTCTGCACTAACTGTGGTGAGTTCAGTACTTGGTTGTTGGGTTCCCTGTGTTCTTGTTGGACGTTCACCCACTGCTGTGTTCTCGTGTTTGTGTTGATGTTCTCGCTCTCTTGAGAAAGAGCGAGACCTTCCATTTCTTCCTCTATCACGCTCTCAATGGCCTTAAGCTTGGCTCTAGCTACCGCAGCTAGCTTGTCTGCGGCTAGTACTGCCATGTCCCGCTTGTATTGGGCCAGTCGTAGTTTGTGTAACGTTCTTCTTCCGCTTCCAGCTGTTTTCTTTGACTCTCCTTTTCAGCAATTAGTCGGTCATATTCTGCTTGTTCTTTGGCCGCAGCTAATTCTGCTATCGCTTTTCTTCTGGCTGAGCTAGATGACGTACGTGACGATCTTGAACTGTGTGTATGGAAGGAACACACTGAACTCTGTGATGCAAATCCATCAGTTTTGATGTTTTCTCCGTTATTTTCACGTTGCGTGTGAATGTTCTCTCCATGTTTGTCGTGTTCTCCGTTATTTTCACGTTGCATGTGAATGTTCTCTCCAATAATGCCCGCTGGCGCGTTTGACCGTGGGCTCGTGTCAACTCCGTACGGCAAGGTTGATGAACATGTGTTGTCGTTCATTATCGTGTATACTTGCGATTTAATGACTCCAAAACTACTCTGTATGTACTCCAGATGACTCCAAACTGCTCTGAAGGTGCTCCAAGTCAGATTCCAATTGAGGATTTTTCACTGTCGCGTCCCGGAGGGAGCGGAGTGACAACCAACATTGAGTCTTAATCCATTCGTTTAATGAATCAGAAATATAGTCGGTGAAAACTACAATAAAGGTTAACAGAAACTATGAGATAGATTCGTGTACAATAGAATAATGTTAGGATACAAAATCATACAAAAACTTACATCCTTACTGCTGGAACGAAGCTAAATGAGCTTTATAAAGAGGAATACAACAAAGTCAACATTACTACTGTCTCTTAGCCTCGTGTAAAATCGCTTCGTAACCACTCCCGGTCGTTTGTACAGTAGGAGACTGGTCCGACCGGAAGTAAACTGACTGATAGCTAACTGAACTGAATATAAGTAAATATAAATCGTTTTAGTGTCTCTAGTCTTTACACGCATCTTTCCTGCGCATGATATTCAACGGCGATTATCTAAAAATCTAAGTCGGTGACCTATCCTGATTTTTCCACTGTAAGTCTAGGTCAACTAAAGCTAGAAAATATCGAAAAATGAAAACAGATCTTCGAGCTTTTTTTGTGAGTAAATCTACGAAGTGTTCATTTTCGAACTACTTTTCATTGGTTGGGCTTCCTGTGGTAGAGCTCTTTCAATATGGCGGATCATGCATTTTAATATTCAACGGCAAATATCTAAAAATCTAACACGGTGACCTACCATGATATTTTTGCCCTGAGTAGGTATTTACGAAAGCTAAAACATATCACAAAATGAAGGTAGGTCTTCGAGCTAAATTTTAAGGAAATCGCCAAAATGTCCAAAAATATGATCGTAAAGGACGGTCAAAATGTATTGTTTTTGAAATATTGGCTTTGAAAACTTATTGTTCAACACAATAAAATGACAAATCGGTTTTTTCATTATATTAAGTTAACATATGTATCATTTGAAAGTATTGCTTTTATTATTACCGACCTATACGGACAGCAAGAGCTTGTAATTCCATTATCCATTTTTGCCAGAAAAGATGGCCATAAGCCCTATCTTTGAAAAATTATATCTTCTCAATGGATTCGGTGACCCCCATTTTTTTTTTCATTTTTCTACTCTAGCACTCAAAATCAATATTTGTGCCAAGTTTAAAATATATTGTTCAACAAAAAATTGCACGATCGCATTACCTTTAATGAAGTTCATAATGAAAGTATAATTTTCAGGTAAGTTACGGTTAATGTATATTGCCTACTTCCCAAACTTCTTCAAAGTACAAATTAAGTCAAATTAGGATCCCTATGCTTAAGCTGATTTTTCTCTTTGGAACGTCCCCTCAAAAATGTCAGAAGACTGGTGCGTCTTTTCAACAGTTTGTTGTTCTTGTCGCCATTAAACAATTGGAGAGTTATATGGTAATTTGTCGCTTGGTAATTGTTAGTAATGTAGTTCGTAAGGTTTCTTCAAGCGTATTGGAGAGTTGTTCCAGGACATGGACACAATTAACTCTATCCATTGCATGTCCGTCACAATGTCAGGATTTTCAGATAACTTGTGTGAGTTATGACCATTTTTTTACAGACATTGTCCTATATACATTTACAACTAGTCTACCGTTACGGCAGTGAATGCTGCCACACAAAATGTTATGCCGGAAATGTGGCCATAATGCAAAATTACTGAATGCATTGAGAAGCATGTCATCAAAGATGGGCAACAATTTTGTAGTCCAGAAATAATTGTTTCAGTCAAATTCTGTAAATGTTTTCATCAGCTGAATTGCACCTTTTCAATAGAATACTCACTGCTTGCCATAGCACACGGAGGGCAGTGTTTGCCCGTCATTTGAAGGAGGTTCAACAGCTAATTGAAACCAAGCAATAAGGTTTTTGTTTCGTCAGTAAACAGTCTGCAAACGTCCTCTTTCAGCACATTATTCGTGTGTGAGACAATTTTGTAAATTATTATTTGTATTCACGCCCCTCTAGATCTTGGAAACCTTGGAAACTAGATCTTAAGTTGAAGGGGCTAGCGTGACTAAATAAAGTTGACCTAGCTACCTACCTACCTACCTACCTAGCACATGCAGATGTTCCTTTGACAACAACATTAATTCAGCGAGACAGAAATATCAATCACATTCCAGTTTCGAAGCATGCAATGTTGATTACGTAATGCAAGCTTCAAACATTTCGAAAAACAAATTGAATTTAGCCTCCTCCGCAGGCAACGCCGGAAAGCGAGGCCGAAGGAGGCTAAATTGAATTAATGTTTCCAACCTTGACAGGAACGCATCAGCCGATTTGACAGTAACCAATCAGAGTAAGGTGTTCCCACGTTCTTGTTTATTTCAGGCCAAAAATCTGTCATCACCGCATCAGACTCTGAGTGAATCGTGACCTCTACTCCTGGATTTGTCTCGAATGACAAAATAATATCAGATGATCCGCTTTCGCAATGGAGAAAACTTGTCAAGAAAACGCAATTCTTTGTAAACTATGCTGACCATTCGAATTCTGCGATTGAAACTTTCATAAAGGAAGAAAAACAAGAAAAAACCTACTTGGCCTTCGGTCATTCGTTTCTAGGTTAAATAAGTATAATGATGACAGACAAGATGACTTATCTCAAGTACCATCCGTGAAAGTATTCGACACGGTAAAGCTTGATATGTTGAAAACGACTTTCATCGTAAAAATAATTATATATTTAACGTTCTTGCTTGAACCAAGAGACCATTATCAAGTTTCAAGCGAAAGACGTTGCACGTGTATTAGTGACGCCTTGCATTGTGGTCTCTGCGCATTCAGATATTTCACTTTGCGCATTAACCAGCCTGCCTTGCACCTTTGATCTTGCCGTTAACCACAATTCCTTGCGTTTTGCAAGCAAAATACCCAAAGACCCCTATATATTGTTTATATATGTCGATTAGAGAGCTGCCTTGCTCGCTTGCTTCAGGCTCGCTCGCTGCAGCAGCAAAAATGCACAATATCTAGTGAGATGCAAAACGTTTATAGGATGGTTGACAATGTCACTGTAGAAGTCTCGACCAATGTTTGGTTCAGATATCTTTTGTGGGTATAAACGCCTAAGATCGTTAGAGAGTGGAAGGTTATCCCACACAAAGAGGAAATAAACAAATCTGAAAATTGCTTGGCTAAAAATATAAAAAGGTAACACAACGAAGCGTTGCTTTAGTAAATGCTGCAAGAAAACGAGGATAAGATCAACACCTTGAGCAAAAAAATACGGAAAAACTGGTGGCCGGATCCATGAAGGTTTTCCTTCAGCACTAGCACATTTCAATACTTCAACACTACTTGCCTAATTAATCTTACTCTAAGGAATAGTAACTTGAAAGTAAATTAGAATATGTAAATATATTTCTAAGAACGTGACACTTTTGCCAATCGCCTTTTGCCAATCCCCTTCTGCCTATTACCTATCGCCTATATATTGGTTGGTTCCGACAACATTTTTTGAAATAGCTGTATATTCTATATGATCTAAATTGTCTAAAACGATTATAAACTCACTGTATGTCGAGAAGACACTCACTCCACCAACATTTGTTTCTGTCGTAGAGCCCTTTTTGACCATATTTGGACTGTAGAGCCTTACATGGGTCCGGATTATACCGACATTGAATAATCTCTGTAAAGTCAGTAAAACAAATTAGGAAACGGTTGATCGTTTGACGTCAACATATTTAGCTTTTGAGAGGTTTTTTTTCTAAGCTTGTTCAACTTTGTGTTAACTGGTTGCTATCTATTGGTGGCTTGGAGCCAGACAATATATTTGACGTACAGATCTATGGATATATATGTCCTTGTACATCTGGATTGCTTCGAACATGGTGCAGTTGAGGTGGTTAGGGGATGTAGTGTCTGTTGTTTCTTTACTCTGTCTTATTCGTACCTGAAATTACAGAGTAGTACTACATCTTTCATTTACTGTATTCCTTCCTTTATTTATCCCTTCCCTTCAACTCTGCTTTCTTCCTTCTTTCCCTCCTTCCCTTTTTCTTCCTTCCTTTCTTCCTTCTTTCTTCCCTGCCTCCTCCATTCCTCCCCCCTCCCTCCCTCGGCTTATACAATGTCAACATTTGCACCTTGAATCGATGATTGATGCCTTTTTTGGCAAAGAAAAACTTGTCCCAGAGTCCAGCCCATCGAGTTATGGGGAGATTCAATTTTCTTTTCATCTCTTTGGCGATGTGACTTTTTAATTAAATAAGTGGAAAATTCTGGCTCTGTATTAGCCATGGCGGTTTTCTCTCTCTTGATCCATTCAGAACTTCGTGCTAAGAGCTTATCTTTGAAAGACTCGGATTCGCTGTCAATGATTCCCAACATTTTCTCTTTCTCATTACCAAATATGTCCCTCAATATTTCTTCTCCTTCTACGTGTTTCTACATATGACAAATGTAGTGTGGGGACATACCACGGCGAAGCAGCTGGAATATGCATTGCAATGATTTGAATCGATCGATAAGATATGTGCGAATTCGCTATTTATTTCTGGGCAAAATATGTCAATCATCCAGTATCTTGTATCACGTGGAATAAAAACTGGAACAGGAGGGCATGGATGTTTCCCAAACCTCTTGTCTTTCAGTTTGATATGTTTGTATGTTATCGTTATCACATAGAATGGCCAATATTAAAAGTTGTATCAATATTGAATGGAGCAAAGTGGTCTGGTTTTGTGCAGTTATCCACAACATCTTGTACAACTGTATCATTTGTCACAACAGTTCTTGGAGTCCACTGCAAATGCCTGATTTAAGAAAGGAGAACATGAGAAGTTTGCTTCCTTACTTCAACTTAGGAAGGAAGCGAACTTCTCATGTTCTCCTTTATTTCTAATTTTCCTTCATTGGTACTTAATTTGGTTGATGTTTCGTGGAAGATCAGCAACACTCTTGAAATGCAATTCTCCCGCTTCTTCAATGAATCGAAAATAGGCGACTTACACTAAGAGGTCACGTGACCCTATCTCCCATAAAACGAACAGCAATGTCAAAATGTCCAGAAATGACAAGAGCAGCTCGAAATTAGTGAGAGGGCGAAGTTGCAGCGCATAATGTCTGACACAGGAAAAATGACTAAAAAGAGAAGTGCCATCCAATGCATTTTCCAAACAAAATTTTAGAAAACTCTCAATTTTATTTATAATGCCATTTTTCCTGTGTCAAACTTTATGCGCTAATACTTCGCCCTTTTACTAATTTCGAGCTGATCTTGGAATTTCTGGATTTTCACACTGCTGTTCGCCTATTTCACTTTTTTGGTGGTGTGCACTTGTTGCTGGAGCTTGCGCTTAAAGGGCAACTTTAAAAAGTCTAATACCCCATTCACACCAAGGCTTAAACATGGTTTAAGGTGGTTTAACTAAACAGGTTTAGAAAATTATCTACAGACGCCATGAAACTTTTGGCATAAAACTGCTGGTAAACTGTCCTTTTTGTTGCACAGTATAAATTCCAGGTAGTTTGATTATTGTGAAATTAAATGCCCTCAAATTAGAAAAGCGAGAATAAACTTAGTTTAACTAAACAAGGTTTGGTGTGAATGGGATATAAAATTGAATGATTTTCAAATCAAAGTATATCAAATATTAAACTCATAAATTAAACACCAATACCATCTTGTAATTGAGATCTTTACTTTTCTGAACGGGGTTAAAATTCTGACACACAACATGACTGCCAGAAACTGTAAATATTCTACCAGCATGCCCCAAGTTTCTAAAGTTACCAATACCATCGATAAGGTAATCTTTGGGGCTTTTGTTTGCTGCTGTCAATACAAGCATCAAGAATTCCAGACTTCCGGTACGCGCGCAATGCATTGTGAGATTATTACAAAGGAAAAGTGAGCACCAAGTGAGCAAAAACATAGCTTGGGCTCCCTGTGTCTAGAATTGGTGCTCACTTTTCCTTTGATTTCATAATGCATTGCGTGCGAACCGGAAGTCTGGAACTCTTGATGCTTGTATTACAAGACACGTCTTGTTCCCTTCAGAACAGACCCTTTCTTTGTCCAATTCTATAGTGTTATTCCTAAAATATATTTCATAGAGCAGTTTTTTTTACCCTTCCTTTTTTGCTTTAACTTTTGAAGCTACTTCAATCGTTCTGTCACATACCCAGCGCTGCCATTTCATTGGTCATCATTTCCAAGAGAGCCATTTACAGTAGTTTTAATTGCCTCACTCACATTGCCAAAAGAAGAAAAATAAAATGCAGCATTTGAAATTTATCCTCTCATAGATGCCACCCACTCAATGTCGCCAGGTAAAATCTCAAAGAAAAAGGGTTGTGATAAAAGGCTAAAACTGAAACGGCTGAAAGAGCTGAAACGGCGGAAAGTGGTAAAAAGCTGAAACAGCGCAAAGTGGTAAAAAGCTGAAACGGCGGAAAAGTGGTAAAAAGCTGAAAAGCCGGAAACGGCGGAAAATTGGTGAAAAGCTGAAACGGCGGAAAAGTGGTAAAAAGCTGAAACCTTTCCATAATTAACTTTCCAGTGGTGTCACAGACCTCCGCTCTTCGATACTCAGCTTATAGGACATTTAATCTATAGTTTATAGGACATTCTTTTTTGTGTGAAGCGTTTTGAATTGTTGATATTGCGCTATATAAATATAGTTTATTTTTATTATTATTATCATTATACTCAATGCTGAATTAAATTTCTTAAAGGAAACCTCTGTAATTTCTACAATTCTTACTAGTTTTATTGATTGAACTATAAATAAACATATTGAAGCAGTAAAATCGTTTTGGGGGCTTCATCTTTTATTTTATTTTCCACGAAAGTTAGGCCATACTGAGCTTTGAATTTCACGGACGCCGCCATATTTGCAAGTCCACAAAGCAACTTGGGAGCATGACGTCATTGTGGTGCTAGTAAACGTAACAGACATTTAAGTCACAGAAGAAGCGTTTGTTGAACGTTTGATCTCAAAATACGTCCTAAACTTTTCGGTAGCGAAGTTCGTCCTATAGCTTTCACTGAGACATATCTTAGTTTTTTATCTTTAGGAAAGCTGTGGAAACTTATACTTTAGTATTTCTTGTTTTTCGCCTGATTGTGGCAACCAAAGGCTGCACAATGAGGCATTTCCTAACGAAATACGTTCACATTCTTACTCCAATGTCTGTCAACAACCGTGAAACAACCTGGCGCTTTCTTTATGCTCTCGACCTTGTCCTCCGTTTGCTGAATTCCATTGGCTGAAATGCGAAAACCCATATATACTACAGAGTCCTTCATGATAGCACACTTCTCCGGTTAGACCCTGAGACCGTACTTTCTAAATCGTCTGAACACTTCCTCTAGGATAGTCAAGTGCTCTTCCTCGTTTCTTCCTGTAACTAACACATCATCCATTATACCACATGTAAACTCTAAACCTGCTAACACTTGATCAATGAATCTTTGCCATATTGCTGGACTTGATGATATGCCAAATGGCTAGCGTGTATAGCGAAACAAGCCTTTGTTCGTGTTTATGGTCACAAGATTCTGTGATTGTTCATCTAGAAGCATCTGTTGATATGCACACTTTAAGTCTATCTTTGAAAACTTCTTACCTCCTGCCATCTTGATCTGTAACTCTTCTGGGGTGGGAATTGGGTATTGGTCTGTGTGGATTGACTGGTTTACTGTACGCTTATAATCTCCACAGAGTCGTACTGTTGCGTCGACCTTCCTTGGGTACTACAACTAAGGGCGTGCCCCATTCACTGAAATCAACTGGGACGATTATTCCTTCTGGAAGGAAAAGAAAGGATTTATATTAAGGGTTTCCTTGTATGCAGGCATCAGATTAAATAAATTGTAGTGGCTTCATCTGCATTTAAAATTTGTTTAATGAACCAAGCTTTCGGCCATTGCGGCCATCTTCTCTTCGAAGATTGAAGTACAGTGTACATAGGAGAAACGGGTAGAGCACTACAGACAAGGAAGATGGAACACCAACGGAATGTGAGGCTGGGAAACACAGACAAATCAGCCTTGTCTGAACATGCTAACCAAATGGGGCATAACATCAAATTGTATTGCACGGAATAGCAAAGTGTTATTTAATAGAGACAATGGAAGGACTTTACCAGACAGTTATATGCCATTATTGAAGAAAATGTAATTGTACTTATCATTCATTCATTATTTTATTCATTTATTCATTTTGTCATCTACCTATCCATGTATTGGTTCGTTCGTTCCTTCGTTCGTTCGTTCGTTCGTTCGTTCGTTCGTTCGTTTGTTCGTTCGTTCGTTCGTTCGTTCGTTCATTCATTCATTCATTCATTCATTCATTCATTCATTCATTCATTTATTCATTCATTCATCTACTATCCATTTACTGATTCATTTTTTTCTTTCATCCACCCATCCATTTATTCATCCATTTACTGGTTCATTCTTTCATCTACCCGTCCATTTACTGGTTCATTCTTTCATCTACCCATCCATTTATCCATTTACTGGTTCATTCATTCATTCATTCATTCATCTACCCACCCATTTATCCATTTACTGGTTCATTCATTCTTTCATCCACCCATCCATTTATTCATATTTTGCTTTATTTATTCATTTATTCATTCATTCTGTAACTCATATATGTTTAGTAACTTTGTATAGTTTGTTGTTTTTACTTTGATCCTAGCTCGCGCTTTATTTAAAAATCTAGTTAGCATGCGCTGTTCAGTTAATATTCCATGGATACCGCTTTCTGTTAGCTACGTAGGAAATGTGTACTTTCATAACCCTGAAGATGGCCACAATGGCCTTAAGCTTGGTTCATTAAACAAATTTTAAATGCAGATGAAGCCACTACAATTTATTTAAGAAAGGATTTATTTAAAGAATTTGGAAGAGAGTCAACTGAGAGGGCTATTTTCAATCGGAATATGCATTCGTTAGTGTTCCTAGGGCTGCCGTTCAAAGCATTTCTTGTGGGAATTCACTCGATAACGGCCGACTGACACCTCCCGTCGAAAAGTCGATCTATAAACACCGACTATAAATACTGCAACTCTAAGTTTGGTTACCAAATGTAAAACATTAATATTATTGTTATTATTATTATTATTATTATTATTATTATTATTATTGTTGTTATCAATATGATTATTATTATTATTGTTATTATTAAAATAATATTATTGTACCTATTGCTGGAGTCTTCCTCTCCTGCTTCATCTGATGAGTAACATGGTTTCAGTGACACCCTAGTTGTTACCGGGAACGAGACAATGACTACTTCTGTCGTGATTGTTGGAACTCTGTTGAAAATATTGAATGAAATGTATTTTAGCCACCTTCTCTAGTAAGTCATGTTGTTTCCAATTGAGTCACCGAGCTGTAATTGGGAAACGTCATTTCAATACGACGAGTTTAAATTCATGCTAAGCTATTTTATCTACAGTTCGATGAAGATAACGACAACTTTTAGTTTAAACATGTTTCGGCAATGCTGCTGCCATCATCAGTAATTTAATGAGAGTGATCTAGTGTGTATACAGTGTATAAGTTTATATATAATCTATCACTATGAATAAGAAAAGAACATTATCTACACGCTTGATATCATGGAATAACACTGGATGTGGGCACGTACTTACCTCGAGAATGGTGAATACAACTCATTATCACTGCTTGAACTACTTTGGTCATTGTCTATCAAATTTACCTCTGGGGGTAAACGGCGCTTTTGATCCATTGTGCTTTCATGCCCGCTTGCATGTCATCGTAGCACTTGCAAAAGACAACGTAACTGACACGAGGTGGCATGAGTGTCATTGTAATTTGAGACTTTTCCTTGAATTTTCGGAGCTATACATATTCGGTAGTATTCGTGACTATTCGGCACTATTCTTGGATAAGACTATCAGTAAAAAGCGTGTTTCAGAACAAGCTCCCTTAACTCTTGTAATGCGGTCGCATGCAAAGAGATTTTTTTAAATAATATGAGCAGTTTCACAATCAACAGACGTTCAACACACACTGTCGATGAGAGTTACGACCACTGTCTGTGGCGTCCCTTGTTTGTATGAATAGGCTGTTCGACCATGAAAAGATAATAGGACATCACATGTTCAAGCAGTTTAATTTATTAATTTACAAACATATACAAACTTTTAAGGAAATTAAATTCAGCATCTGAGTATCGAAGAGCGGAGGTCTGTGACACCACTGGAAAGTTAATTATGGAAAGGTTTCAGCTTTTAACCACTTTGCTGCTGTTTCAACTTTTTACCACTTTTCGCCTTTTCAGCTATTTCAGATTTTCACCACTTTCTGCCGTTTCAGCTCTTTCAGCCGTTTCTGTTTCCGCTTTCCGCTGTTTCAGTTTCAGCCCTTTATTGCGACCCCAAAGAAAAATTTGACTCTGAAACCATTTACATTTCATTGTCTCTGATGATGCCGTAGAACGGCGAAAGCTTAGACATCTATTAAAAGTCAACTCATAGCAGTATAAGTCACATTTGTATCCTTTCTTACATTTTCATGATATTCGTTGTTGGTTATTATGTCAATATTTTGTACCAATTTATTAGCATACATCTGCATACACAAATGGGTCTCACTGCAATGGCACCAGCAATCAGAAAGTTTTCATTTTCACTGGTAATCCGATTTCCAACATCCAAGTTGTTGCTTCTTCACTCAATTTATATTTATCACTACCAAAGGGGGGGGGGGGGGGGGGGGGGGGGGGGGGGGGGGGATGAATCTTCAAGGTTTTGATCAGTTACAATAAACATCTCGGCAAGTATCAGTTTCTAGTTCACGGTATGCTCCATTTATCGGTTCTTCATTGTCTAAGTTAAACTCTGTTTTTTTATCCCTTACATTATCGTTAACGTCAACAGTTTGGAAGAACTTGAATAATAAGTCATATAGGACACGTCTACCCCTTTCATGAATGTTAGTATTTGCCTTCTTTTGTTAAAGTGCTACTTGGACGAAAATCAATCGAAATTTAATTTAACTGAAACTTCATTGAATAATTCTTCGAGGGTCTAATAATAACTAGTTAAAATCTTTTTTCGATATTCCAGAGGGAAGTACTATATTTTGATGAATCCTTAGAGGTGTCAGTGACGTCATCTACTCAACCCAACATTCAGCTCCATACATTTCTTTGTATTTTGTGAGTCAAAATATCTCAATGTGTTGTTTAGATAACAGCTCTGCATTGAAAACAACTGGTCAGACAATCAACCCTAAGCACAAATAATGTAAGAAAACTCCTTCACCCAAACTTTTAGCTTCATAGAAATAAAATAATTCATGAAACTAAACACAAAGAAATGTATGGAGCGAAGCCGTGTTGATTGTTAGGGTTGAGTAGATGACCTCACAGACACTTCTAAAGATTCATAAAAATGTAATACTTCCCACAGGAATTTTGAGAAAACACATTAACCAGTAAGGTATGGCTCTTTGAGATTATGTCAGTGAAGTTTCAGCTAAATTAAACTCCAATCGATTTACGTCCAAGTAGCACTTTAAGAGTTGACTTAAGGCCGGTTTACACGACAAGCGTTTTGGGCACGGCACCCTTAACTTTTGGCCCGCGGGCCGATTTGTTTTGAAGGGCCTTTTTCAATTTTGAGCACTTCTAAAAGTAAGTACGGCACTCCTGAATAAGTTGAGCCCGTTATAAATTGGTCAGCTGTATTTCGATTGAGAGTATTTTTCAAATATGGCGGACCGTAGGAATGCAATGCTTTTTAATTTATTTCTCCGTAAAGAAAAGCAAGTATCTTTAATGTGGACTAAGAGGGAAATCTTTAAATGGCAGTTGTTCGATTCTATCACTTTTAAATTTGGTTAAGCGCCAGAGAATGAAATTTTTGCATGCTGTTGTTGCCTGTCTTAATCCTCCAAGGACACGAAGTGTTTGGATGCGTCTACGATCGCTCGCTTGGTATGACATGGTAGAAGAACACTTCACCGATGACCAGTGGTACGCGAATTTCAGAATGACTAAAGTAACTTTTACGTTTCTTCTTAATGAAGTCATTGTTGATTTGACATATAAGGACACAATGATGAGGAAGGCTGTTTCTGCAAAGCGACGATTAGCACTGAATGTGTATTATCTTGCTTCAAATGCTGAATACAGAACGATTGGTAATCTCTTTGGAGTATCTACCGCCTTTGTTTGCATTTGTGTACAGGAAGTGTGCAACATAATTCGAAAACGAATACCGAATGTGATAAAAGTTCCGCAAGGGGAGAACCTTTTGCGTGTTATGGAAAGCTATGAAAACAAATGGGGATTTCCTATGTGTGCGGGTGCAATAGATGGGACTCACATACCTATTCTTGCACCCTCAGACAGCCACCTTGATTACGGATGGCCTGGCAGTGTGCATGACGCACGAGTATTGTCAAACTCTGGTATATTTGGAAAAGCCAATTCCAACAAGTGATTTTCTGAAATCGAAGGCAAACAGATTGGCAGACACAAGGTACCCCCTGTTATTCTTGGAGATGCAGCATAACCATTGCTGCCATGGTTAATGAAGCCTTACCCAGACAATACCCAAACCACAATAACAGAACAAGTCTTCAATCGCTAATTAAGCCGCACAAGAATGACCGTGGAAAATACTTTTGGAAGGTGGAAGGGGAGATTTATAAGGTTCACAAAAAGAGTTGATATGGAAGTGCCTGGTGTCATTTCAATAATTGCTGCATCTTGTATTTTGCATAACCTTTGTGAGGCACAAAACAATAATTTTCTTCCTGATTGGGAACTAACCCAGCAAGCAGTGCCTCAAAATCAAGACCAAGTTGTTCAAGCAGATAATGAGATTGTAATAAGAGAATCAACTGAGGATATTCGTAAATCACTGGCAGAGTACTTCATGGCACAACCAGCCATTCAGGCGATCTGATCACCAGATATTCTCCAAAGCGAACCCTACGTTCCTCATCTGATCTTCTCTTAAACCACATCAATTTCAACCTCAAATCCTATGGACGCAGAGCCTTTTCTGTGGCTGCCCCACAACTTTGGAACAATCTTCCACCTGATCTACGTAGATGTACTTCTCTTGTCAGCTTCAAGTCCCAACTAAAGACCTTTCTATTTAAATCGACCTACAAGCTGCAATAGTCCTATTTACCTTTATATTATAATATTTTATTTTATTTTCTTTGTCAGCGCTTAGAACAGTCCTGTATAGGCGCTATATAAGTAATTATTATTATTATTATTATTATTATTGAAAATACATAATGCCATAATTTATTATGATAACTTGTTAATACGGAATGTAAATTATTTACATTTGTAACAGAAAGATCCATACATGTAACTCTAAGTGACAGGAGGGGGGGGGGGGGGGGGGGGGGGGGGTTAGTACATAATGGCTATCCTTGTACTTGTTAATCATTGCTGGGCACTCTCAAATTAAGAGTGGTACCCTTTATTTATTGAGCCTCTGTACACGTCTATCAGTGTACACCCCATTGGTGTGGGATAAATACCAATACTCTATATCATTTCTCAGTGTACAAAATAGGTCTTGACAAAACATGGTTTAATAAGGTCAAACAATGCATAATTAATTACATTTCCAAAAAATGCAAGGATGTAACAAACTTGTGTATCATTTGAAATAACAAATTAACATGGTTTAATAAGGTCAAACAAGTTACATGCATAATTAATTACATTTCCAAAAAATGCAAGGATGTAACAAACTTGTGTATCATTTGAAATAACAAATTAACATGGTTTAATAAGGTCAAACAAGTTACATGCATAATATTAATTTCATTTCCAAAAAATGCAAGGATGCAACAAACTTGTGTATCATTTAACATAACAAATTCATGTATAATGTTTTGGTATCAACACACTGTAACAGACTGTTTATTATCCATCTGAGCTCAGGAAAGTCTAGATATGAGTACAATATTTGCCCGTATTTGAACTCTAGTTATTTTGTACAGTAAAAAAACAGTTTTGAAAATCAGTTCAAGTGTTCGTTCACCTTTGACTCAAAACAATCGGTGGAAACTGAGCTCAGATGGATAACAAATATCTTATTAGACAGTTTGATATGTAGTATAGCTGGATATATTACTTGTTCTCTTGTATATTTGACTCTTGTATTCATCAAAATACGGCGTAACTTGTAAAATATACAGCCATGCTAAACATCATACTGTCTAATAAGACATCCTGTTTTAAAATATGCACTTTTAACAGATGTTTTGTACTCTACAATCTGATTTTTCTTACCTACCCATATTAACAATTAATTGTGACAGTGTAATACATTTTGACTGCTCAAAAGACTGAATGTGATTTCAGTCTGGTGATACTATTGGTATATCAATTCCTGGTAATATTAAATTCAACGAAAAAAATTATGGGGAATCATTCACCATATTAGCTTCAATATAACAGTTATATTGAAGCTACGTGTACTATTCTTCCCAGTAGACTGCGACACAGTCGATTTTTTTACCGCGTTCGTAGCGTCTGTGTTTGTAACCACGTGATGTCAATTTTGTACCACGTGAACAAGTTTTTGGCACCACGTGATGCGATTGAAACGAGGTTATCTTGTGCAAGCCACTGTAGTTTGAATTGGTGAGATTGGTCGGAACACCGTGATGACTTTTCAGCTTAAAATCAAATATGATTTTGATAAATACGGAGCAGTATTTATTTTTCCAGAAGAAGTAATGCACTTTTCTAAAGATATTTTGATTGAGAAAGTTCGTTCCGTCACGACACGCTTTAACCATGCTAAGCCTGAAGACATAAAATTGAGATATCTGGACGACGAAAAAAACTTTGTTAATCTTCCAAATGATCAAGCGTCATTGAGTGAGCTTTTCAGATGTGCTGTACCTGTAGAGAACGCAGATTTTAAGTGCATAACTATACTGGTAGAAGAGTTTAGTTCTCCTCCTCCAGCGCCTTTGGACGGCAGGAAACAAGGTTTTCAAAGGAAAAGGAATTATGACCCCCCACTTGTGTCAAGTCCGACCAGTATGCCAAGTTCTTGTAAAAAGCCGGAACAACACATGCCAAGTGGTAGTCGCAGAAGTTTGGCTTTTCAAAGCTCTAAGGTTGAACAGTTTACTCCTCAACAGTCGGTCGAGTCTCAACCTTCTTGTAGTTACACTTCCGACACTACATTATTCAAATCCCCACTTGAAAAGTTCTTAGAAAGTCAAAGGCAAAAGCTCTTCAGCCTGGAAGCCAAAAAGGAGAATATTTCCAGTTATATAGCAAGCTTCCCGATAGTTAATAATTCCAGACCAGAGAAAAGTGGCCCAACTTGTGGGAACTGTCATCGCCAAGAGCGCCACAATAGATTAAACTGCCCTTATAATCCCTGCGAAACAGTCGTTCACTGTGGAGCCATCAATAAACACCCAGAAGAAAAATCCAAACGGAAAGAATACGAAAAACAGCTTCATGATGTTATCAAGGACATATCAAAATTAAAACAGGAGATCGAAGTGAAAGATGCAGCCGCTAAGTCAATCCAAGAAAGGTACGTGTATCAAGTACGACATCGTCTCATCGATAGTGATCCTGATCGATATTTGAATGTTGGAATCGGAGGGAACACCATTGAAAATTGGTTCCAACTCAATCGGGATGCAAAAAAGCTTGAAGAAATAATGAAAGGTAAAGTACCTCCACCACATGTTAACTTAAAGGAACTGCTTATGAAAGTGGATGCGATTCACACACAGAGTACTCCATCTCATCCTGGCAAAACCTCTGTTAGAAATCCATATCGAAAGCTTTGGGTGGACAGAGGTGTAAATTGGCCTTCATCACGATCTGATTCTGTTGTTGGGGACGATTATCTTTTGGCAATGGGACTACAGCAAAGTCTCAACCTGTCCAAAGATAAGGACAGTGTTAGGTCAAAGAACAACAATCCGCCGACTTGTACTAGTACCGAATCGACCGCGAATTTTAGAAACACGTGAGTGATTAAAATTCAATGCCTGATAGTGTCTGATTTAGGTCAATCAGTTATAGTTATAAACTAGTGCGTTTAAATATTGAGGTTTGGTCTCATGATTTTCATTGAGCCGTTACTAGTCAGTTACTGAAATAATTTCGTTTTGCACTATAAATACTGTTTCGATATGCATATATTAGTACTTGTTGTGTTTTTAAATAGTATCAGATTTTTGACGCTTTTCTGAAACGGCTTCGCGACTCGTAAACCGCATCTTCCCGCTTCGCGGGATAACAAACTTTATATCGGTTTCTGTTGAAATTGTTGAAATTATTCATGCAAAAGACGCTTTCAATTCATCATGTACGATATTTTTATTATAACATAATAAATGGTTTGCATGTATAGCTGTACCGACCTAATGCCGTGCAGTCCTGTTCAGTACAATTAAAAAAGGTTGAAAATAGATTGTATCATATAATATGGTTATCATTGGTCAAGAATTAAATAACCACAGTAAAATTACTACACCAGTTTGTTGCACGTGTATTTTCTAAGTAAAAGTAGAACAAATAAAAAAGGGCTGGAAAAAATCAAGTTCATTGAAAGGTCTCGTTAGTAACACTACTAAAGCTTGCTTTCTTCATCAACCAATCAAAACGGATGGCTCCCACGCCTGAAATTGACAAGATATTTTGCGATCTTATCGGCACGAGGGCCGGGAGATCGAAAGCAATTTTCAGTGTGCTCGATTTTTTCTCCGGCTTCACGTCTTATTACAATATATTTTTTAAAACAATTTTAATGCACCATGGCACTACATGGCATGTGGCCATAGATGTTTTTTAAGGCTTAAGAGCTTGCTCGATATATTTCGGGGGGTTAAGCTAGCAACCCCTCCCACCAAATATCAAATGGTCTGTCCCTTACTAGTAGTCTAGTATTTTTCTTGTTTTCAACTAAAATTACCCTTTCTATTGAAATCATTGAAACATATATTTACTACTTTATGAATTTGGTGAGTGATAAAATGTACATTCATGCTTTACAATACATATTCTGAGAAACTACAGTAGTACAGAACAAAATCTGTACAAAATCCGGCCCTTTGAAAGATTGCTCAACTGATAATTTCTCAGTCTAGGATTAATTGTGTCAATCTTGTGTCTTGGTTGTTTACACCAAGAATCGTTGCTAAATTGCAATATAATCTGTATGTCTGTAAAATCCAATACAGTCAGTTACTGTGATATGTTCTAACGCTTCATAAATGCCCTCGTGGACATTTCTGATGAAGGCTGCTTTTATTTCGCATCTTTTGGCTAATATCTTTAGTTTATTAAAAACTAGTTCACATGGGTTGAATTCGGGAGAGTACACAGGTAAGTAAACGACATCAATACCACGTTCATCTAGCCACTCCGCCAAAATGTATCCTCCCGCATAGTGATGGATTGCGCAGTTATCAAGAACTACGATATCGCCATACTGTAAAATGGGTTGTCCATTAGGCATTGAATTTTGGCCAGCTTCGCCCCAAAAATTTAAAAATGTTAAGGTATCGCATGCTCCATTCTCTGTGTTGGCATAAAGTACTCCTTCAAGTCCCATCAATAGATTCAGAGTTACGTTAGGAGTGTTCAAGTATTTCCCGACTTCTACACAGGAATTGTTTATAAGTGAATGACCGTAATTGGATTTACAAACATCCGGGAGGCGGAATCCAGCTTCATCAAAACATTTAATTCTGTATGGATCTACAGTACACATATAGTCTAGAAAGTCTTGACAATAATCTGTATTTTTCAGGTGTAAACTTTTCAGCGCGTGCACGAGACATTCTTTTCCAGGTCCAACGACCACCTTCGAGTCTAGTTTGAACTGCTCGTCCAACGGCGGACTTGGACGTTCCCGACGGGATTTGGCAATGTACATTTATTGATTCCTGAACTTTAGAGTACGGCATTGAAGGTTGTGCTGTCTTGAGTGCTTCAATAAAATGAAGGTCTTGTCCTTGTAAATGTGCAGGATTATTGCCACCTTTCAAATGAGAGCTGATATCTGCCGTTTCGCAACATTGAGTCCAAATCTTTTTGACTACCATTCGGCTTAATTTAAAATGATCAGCGACATTTTTAAACGAACCCGGGGAAAAAACAGTCAAAGGGTCTCCCCCCTCTCCTACGATATGGTCGATAACATTTCTCCTCAGATCGACACTTAAAGATTTCCCTGGCATGAAACTTCGTCCTTTTGTAGATACAATCATGACGGCCGAAGTACATCCACAAGTGATCACGAGGTACAAAAAAGTCCATCACGTGACTACATTCCAATTGGCACGGGCGGCGTTTCAAAATCGATAGTGTCGCAGTCTACTGGGAAGAATAGTACATGTAATAGGGTGAATGAAATTTTTTCAAAAATACATGTTGTTGGTCTTGTTGCTGAGAATTACATGTACATCAACTATTGAGTACTTTATCAAGATTGAATGAAGGAATGGGCATACTTATTAAATGTTACATAAATACCTGGATTATTTTCTGCCAAAGTATCTACAATTTTTGGGGGACTAACATTGTGCCTGTGTGTAAGGATTGCATCCATTTCGTCAAAAAACTTCCACTTTTTCTGTCGAGCAGTTCCTGTTCTCTTTGTTTTGTCTTTTTCACACATGTACTTTTGCCTGAGTTTTTTCACTTTGCTTATCAACTCTTTAAGATTAAATACTGTGTATCCTTTGTTTTCCAACCTGATCTAATGTTAAGAATGATATATTTAGTTATTTAATAAGCTTAAATAAAAGCAACGGAAATGACTATTTTTATAAGCTTAAAAGCTTATTAGCGAGACAACACTAGAAACCGAATATTAAAAGATATTCCACATGGTGCTTATTGTTCGGTTCGGTTGCATTCAAAATTAAAATAATATATCGAGCTCATTAGTTAAGCTCATTGGAAATAAGTTAAACAAAACAACGAACACTGGAGGTTTTCTTTAAAATGATCGGCAAAAAATGGTGCTTACCAGTAATGACTTGTACACTTCACCAGATTGCTTCGAGGTTTTACAGTTATCAAGAGCGAGTTGGATGGTTCACGGTGGGCATAAATGGCTCGAAAATCGCTCATATGAATTTTTTGGAAAATCGCAAAATTGATGTTACTTCGTTGTTCTCGTGATAACTAACCTAAAATCGAAAACCGTTTTGAAATTGGATGAAGGCAACCAGAGTTATGAATATTTTTAACTTGATATTTTTTCCCGGGAAAATTTGGCGGGAAAATAATTCATACAAAACCATCGGTAAAATACATCGCTTGGTAAAACTTTTTTGTTTGAAAACATTTTAGCCCCATACTTAGCGTATTGGAAGAACTATGGCATGCGGACATTTTATTGATTTTAGAATTTTGATTTTTTGAGCGTAAGTAGTTCAAATAATATTTTAAAAACAATTAAAAACGTGAACACGTCATTATGACGTCACATATATTTTAAAATATCTCTAAGAGAGTTAATGAACATAAAAATCCGCCACTGTGTAGAATCAAAATACTTCTATAACAATAATAAATGTAAATAAAGTCATTTTACGGATTTCTCTCCCTTCAAACTGTTTTTTTATTTTACCGATGACGTCATTATTACCGATGACGTCATAAATAATGACGTCATCAAAACACTAAATCCCTTATAACTCAGGTTCTGATAATCGGAACATTATGAAAAGTTCACCGGAGTGCACAAGATGTTATTCTCTTTCAAAATATGCACTTTATTTTATCATTGTGTTTAAACTAAATTTCCACAGCAATTGTAACTTTTTATTATGACGTCATCATTGCGTCAGATTTTACCAACGAATAGTTTGAAATACCACACTACCTTTAATGAAGAAACTCTGAAATTTTTATTTCATTTCATGGAAGACTTTTGAAAATATTAATGATTTTGGAAAAAGAGGACGTTTTCAGTGAGCGATTTTAGGGTCATTTATGCCCACCGTGTTTCTTCTCCCCATAACTGTATTAACATATTTGTCGCTTCATCATTCCATAGTTTTCCTCTACTTTTTGAAACAGATACCTGCCCTTCCTTTCCTTTTTGTTGTCACCTGCACTAGACTGGAAGTTGCCTCCATTTTGAACGTGGCAAGAACGTAAAAATGCGTATGCGTATTGCAAAATTCTGCTAACCAGTTGAAAACGTGGGCACATAAAGTCTCGTTTATGGTACGCGGACCATTCTTTTGGCGGGCCGAGACTTCCTGTTTCAGGGGGTCTCGGCCCGCTTAGAATTTTGGTCTGCATGCCATTTATATTACGCTTACACGATAAAATTCACGAGTGCCGTGCCAGAAATAATCAGCCCGCGGGCCAAAAATTAAGGGTGCCGTGCCCAAAACGCTTGTCGTGTAAACCGGCCTATAAACATGTTGCAATTGGTTCTAATTGATTTACTCAATAGACCACCACTGTATGATACCTTTACACTTCATATCAGGTTATCTTTGCTTTTTCAAACTTCTTGACCTCTTTCTTATAGAAACAACTGGTTGTACTATTTTAGTTTTAGTCTTATGTGAATTTGAAATGTATATTTCAAGCCTCGCGGAGTAGTTTGGTGAACTAAAGAGCACCACATTACATCAAGTGCAGGAGTACATTTGGGTGCGACAGACTGCTGGGAATGCATCCACAATTTCCAGTGAATGTTGTGCCAGGGCAAAGTGGCCGACTGAGACTGCCTCAGGCTGCCAAATCCTGGACCACCTCCCCGTATTGAATGAGGACAGGGGCCTCATCAGGGCATCTACGGCAATATACGCCCACGAAAACATGAAAACAATTAAGCCATGAGTCTATTGAACATGTTCTTTTTTAAATTCCGATATTGTGAAGTAGATTTTTTTGACAAAATTTGTCACAAACACACTATTTTTCACCAATTTGATCGGAGGAATTTCTCAAATTCATTCAGATTTTAACGAGTAAATCTCACCAAACACATACAAATAGGTCAATGTTTTATTTCAATACCATTTGCTTCTTTATTCCAAATTACAATGAATGTCAATATACTACAATATAAAAACTGGTGAAATTGATATAAAAAATGCTGTTTTAAAACATGTGGTATATTGTTGATTTGATGAATCATTTCAAAGCCCAAAATGTATTCGGAAATTTCCAAGCACATTTTCTAAAATACATGGTAACATTGTAAAACTCAGTGGGCAAAGCCCAAAATGTGTTCGGAAATTTCCAAGCATATTTTCTAAACTACATGGTAAAATTTTAAACTGAGTGGGCGAAACTCAAAATGTGTTCAAAAATTTGCAAGCACATTTTCTAAAATACATGGAACCATTTTAAAACTCAGTGGGAAAAGACCAAAATGTGTTTCAGACCAGCAAGACAATAATGTGAATTAGCATGATAAAATAAGTTACTTGAAAAGGATTGTGGTAGTGGGGGATTGGAAGAAACATCAGCACACTTGGGACTTATTGGTAATTTGAATATAACAATGATATATTATATGTATGGTATTTAATTACCGTTATGGGCTCGTATCTGGCAAACACACATACATCACATCATCTCGCCCACCAGAAGTCTTTAATATCATGATTGAATAGTTGCTCAGTTTCGGCCTTGTTTTCAAGCCGCACACAGATCTCATTATAGTCTTGACAGTTTCCAATCCTAAGATACAAAACTAGAACATCAATAAACATTCACACATGATGTTTTCAAAAGTAAAGTTACACTCGATTGCAGAATACAGTAGTTGGCACAGTATTTTTTTAGATCTGTCCTTCCTACCTCTAAGCGAAAATATATGTATTATGATGACCAACCCCCTCCCCACAATTGAATGTTGCGTGTGGAAACGATCAGTAGAAATCAGTAGAAATTAACTTCTTCAAAGTAGTTTCATAACAAAACAAAATTCCTATCTAGCTGTACAACTGAATTACGAAGGACGCAGCTCAACGGGGTCGACTCGAAAGCATATAATGGTGTAAAAATGCAGCCGCCATACGAGTCATGTCTCACCTCTGAGCTGAGATGGAAATATTGTTCATTATTTTTAACGAGGGAGGAAAACATTTCTCTCCCATACATAACACACTTGACAGCACATAACACGTGACAGCTTTCTAAACGATATATAAACTTGAATTGTGACATTTTGAAAGGGTTTAATTATTTGTTACCTTTTCATCTTGGAGTACAATTAAATCTGCTCCAGCAAATGGAATGTTTTCAAGCAGTGTCGGTGTGTCTTCCCACTCATTGGAAACCTTCAATGAAGCATACCTCGAGGCATCTGTTCTACTGATGAGACTGCCAGATGATTGCTCTTAAAAATGAGAAAATATTTTAATTACTATTTGAAAGAGAGGAAAAATGCAATGAGACAATATGGCAGTACAAACTTTTGTAAGTTACCATGATAAGGAATGTTGTCTGTACTACTTGTACAAATTGTTGTAAGTTACCCAGACTGTTTAACGAGCATCATGTGGTACCTTCTTGCAATAAAGCAGTCTTAATATCTAAATCTGAATCTCATTCTACAGCTTACCAGTTGAATGTCCGGCAATGTGCGCCCTGCTTAAGGTATCTGCAAGGTACATTTGCGTACCAGGTTTGTATATGACATTAATGTCGTACTTCTGAGCTTTAAGGAGCATGCCCTGGAGTCGCTTAGAGGCACTCTTTAAGGGCTTCTTTGCAATTGCCTCCAGTGGCTTGTGGTCACTGTTGACTGTCACTGGCCGGCGATATACATATTGGTCAAACCTGTTAAGAGCGAAAACCACTGCCAGCATTTCCTTCTCTATTGGTGCATATCTGGTCTCCGTATCCGTGAGTGCTCGGCTAGCAAAGGCGAGGGGCTGGCCATTTTGGAGAAGTGCCGCGCCAAGGCTTTCCTTAGAGCAAACAAAAAGAAAATAGTGGCAAAGTTTTACAATCATTCCAGAGCTGTGATGTATACAAGATGGTATACAAGATGGTATATGATAAATGCATGGATACTGGATAGCAATGACAGCTCTGTGATTATAGTCCAGTCGCTTAGCACCAAAATAGTTACAGAGTGGATTAAAGCACCAAATTTGGTACAGATGTTGGATTTGGTGTGATAAATGAATTCAGAAGGGGTTGGCTTGGGGAAGGAAAAAATATAATACATATCTACATGATATACATGGCTAGTCATTACTACTTTACCATTTGAGACATATAAACAAATTTAGAGTCACGATGATGTATTAGTACATCCTGCGGAACAGGAACAGAGTTCTGTACATTGTAGATTAGCTTTTACGCATTTGCATCGGCCAGCACACCCTTTCTTGCAACCGCACTTGAGAAGCTCGCTGCATGCTTTAGAAGCCTCAGGCAAAGTGGTCCAGACTGGCATCCATGTACTGTCCACGTTCTTCCATCCCCATCCATCTGGTGACGGGATACTTTGTTGGGCATGCATATCCATCCATACTCCAGCTTGATAAATAGCTCTTCTACTGTGTTGCAGTAAGGCAGCCTAAAAGGTAGTCATTCATTTCTAAATGAATCATCTGTGCTAGCAATATCAGTTAAATAAAAGCATTCTTACCTGTGTGGGTGGTATGTTTTCCAATGCTCTATTAAGCTTTGTGAAGAGATCTCGTCGCACCTTATTGACAGATCCAGATGCATTTGCTTTATCGTAGATAATAACTGTGAATCGCTCAAGTGCACTGAAGTGAGGTGACGTGATGTCAAGGGGATGAAATGGGTTTTCTTTTATGTAAAGAAAGGTATCTGTAACATCTGGAAGAGATTTCCATGCCTCCCATGCCGTCATTTTTCCCTCTTCCTAAGAATGATGAGTTGGTATCGCATCCTGTAAAGGCATAGAACACCGGCAAAGCATTGGAACTGCGTTCTCCAAGATGATGGCAAATGTCATTTATATAGTAACATCGGTAGTGCTTCCCCATTCCAAACGCAACCCAGAGATCAAAAGGGCCATGGACGTTGTGTAGCTCGAAAAAATGTCCAACAAGAATGACAACTACATCTGTATCAACTGTGCGAATTAAAATGCTTTTAGCCCCCCTCTGTAGAGCATCCACGATATGTACAAGAATTCTTGTATCGGCCTCTTCATGATTGCATGTTTGCATTGGAGGACCACTGGATATCACATTCTCCCCTGCCGTAATGAACACATCCTTGTCTTCTGGGCAACTGAGATACTTAACTTTCTCTGATAAGAGGGCAAACAGTCCTTGCTTGTTGGCAGCGTCAAGTAGAAAACTATTCCAATTTCTAGGTAATTTGGTCTGATCTGACACCTTTTTTCTTGCCCCTTTTCCCCTTTTTTCACGAGTAGCTTCCTTCAGGCTGTCAGGGCGATATCCCACACAACATCGATTCTGCTAGATATTTGCAGCTGGGTGGTGATAAATGGCAAAAACACTTTATCGGCATATTCTGAAAAAGTAGTCGCGGTTGATAACGGTAATGCATGAACTATGACGGCACCATCAAAGACTTTGGCATCGTAAGAAACTGGAGTCGTTGGCTGTGTTGGTACCTCAAGGCAACATATTAAATCAGACTTCTTGGAAAAGCGAAGTTTGCCAAACTCTGAGAGGGAAGGAGGATAGGGCTGATTTTCATGTCTAAAGAAGTCTTCTAAGTCTCCATCTCTATGTTGGCTAGCTATGTAGAGGCGACTAAACAAACAGCGATCACTTTTAAGAGCCGATAATTGCTTTGATGACTTGGAACTTGTTTTGGGGGTTTGGCGCTTGAAAAGTGATAAGGATGTTTTCTTGATAGGGTCGTGAATAGACACAGTTCTGTCCTCGATAACATTTTTAACATACGTTTTATACTGTAAAGTTCCAACTTCTTCTATTGTGTTGACGGTACTTATCACTGATTCGTCTGTACAATTACGGGTATCTAATGCCACGAGCTCTTTAAAATCATCTTTGAAAGGATTGCCCATTTGCGTAATCGTTTCTGCGAGATTTTGAACTTGCCTTTGGAATGTTTTCTGTGTAGACAGGCCTTGTTCATGATGGAGATAATTGGCGTCATTATCGTGATCTTCATCCATTAGAAAACAGGTTTCAAATTCCTTTAGAACTCTTGCCATCTCTGGGCCAGCAATCATCCACCTTGCAAAAGCCACCGGGTTTTCCGTAAGGCCCACTGCTCCTCCTGATCCCTTTACTAAAGCGTTGTTCTGTTCATGAGCCTGATCAATAGGCATTGATGAAAATTTATTTTCCGTCTTTTGAATGACCCAGAACTTTGGTAGATCATCCTTGATTCTATATGGTAAAGACTTCATGTCATTGATGAAAATAGGGAGCCAACGTGAGTAGTTAACGTGATCTAAAGCAAAAAAACAAGGGGCTAGAGCCTTTAAGGTTTCAACAAAAAGTTGAAACTGTCTTTCTCGATGAGCCTTTATAAAAATGAGAATCATAATTTCTAGGCGAAGGATCATATCCCAGAACTTGAATGTTGGACTCCTTTCCAGTAAATCAGATCTCCAAACTCTAAATGATTCCTCATGCGATTCATTATTGGAGATGAATGTATCTTGTTGAAGTTTAGACAGAGCTAGAGCAGTGACCTGATGAGCGTGTCTTGTCCTTGTAAGGTGAGATACTTTCAGGAAAGAGTCGGCAGTGCCTGCGGAAGCCACACCAGAATCACTTAAAGCAGTTGTCCACCCTGAAGATTCCAACAAGTCGCCACATAAACTCCAAAGAGCCATTTCAATATGAAGGCCACCTAGCATTGCAACGTATACACTTTCTCCGTGTGTTTCGGGCCACTTTCATTGAACATATTTGGCAATGGCATAGAGAGGCTGGTCAACGGTAATTACTGGTATCTGGCCTGGATTGAGATATTCTGTGACCTGACGCTGGACATTCATGCCATGCTTCACCATCGATATCGTTGCAGCTTTCTCATAGAATAATGGTAAGAGTCCACTGATAACAGGGTGTGGATGTTCATTTCGAGATTGTATAAGCGATGCATGATATGCTGCCCAGGATATGTAATCATCTTGCTGGAGGTCTTTATCAAGCAGCTCAACACCATGATCAATCCAACATTTTTCTTGCGACTTTGCACTAATGACTAGTCCATCCATATCACCTACAGTCTGGTTGGTGGCAGGTACACACACATCTGTTACCTTAAAGGACAAAGCTGGAACAGTAGAGAAGTCTTCAGGGAGTGTGAAATCCTTAACTGACTTATTGCCAGTAAGAGTTATGTTTGGTCTTGAATTTCCACGGTCTGTTTCTGTTGGGAATTGAAAAACGCTGATACCTGTTCCATGGAATGAGCCTTGTGATGTAGTCGATGATGGGTTGTGGTCAATGTTATCTAGGGCCCCAACTGTAAACAGGCCTAAGCGCAGATTCGTAGGGCAGACAACTCCATCAGATTTAAACTTATTGCAAACTGCTGTTGCCATTCCATTGGCAAGTTCGTCAATTCGTCCGTAGGACACACTAAGACCGAGATGGTATAGATTATCCACAAGTTTCTTACTTCTTGTCTGAGTGTGAACATTCAAGCCAATATAAATGGGTAAAGGAGGCTCTCGATCATGTGAGTGGCGGGTTTTCTTGCCGAAAGAAGATGCACTCTTCTTAGTATTAAACAATATCAATTGCGCAATTGTCAGACATGCCTGTGAAACTTCGGTGGCTTGATCTGTTATGTCTGGTCCACTTAACAGTATTGAGACATGACATAGCAGACTAGGCGGCAGACAGTCATTCTGGCATCTGGGAGGAAAGTTTCCTGAGAACTGAAATCCTTGCTTTTTAAAAATGTCGTTGCGGGTAGTTTTTGAAGCCTTTGCAAAATCAAGTGTCTCTAACTCAAAGTCTTGCGAATCTAGTGCGCTTTTTAGAAGAGACTCAATACCATCATTGAATACTAAAACAGTGTTCCTTCCGATTGACTGTTCCTGAATGTCTTCAGAAAAATGAGCTAAAATGCGATTCTTCAGACGCGTTTTGTTGACGTTCTTGGTGACATTGAAATCTTTGAGTCGAGAAACATATAATTCAGATAGTTCAGATAGCTGAAAAATGTTTTTTCCACTTTCAACAGAGCTCACGGAGTAGTGATCTGTATCTGTTCTTTAGGGAAGTCATGCATTTCCTATGGTACATAGATTCAGTAGCTATCATATCCCCACTTGCCAGTTTTGCAAGAAGATTTGTATCTTGAAGCTCTGTTGCCATCATTCTCACATTTTCGTCTACTTCTAGAGAAGTTACCTGATGGAGCTCGTCATTTCCTCTGCCACAAAAAATACATACATCTTTACTATTAGCAAATTTGATATGGCATTGTTTGTGCCATACTGCTCTATTTCTCACAAAGCTTTCGACATTCTCCTCTGGTCCAAACTTTAGCGTTACTGGCATGGACTCATGTTCTCTAAATTGAGAAACATTTTGCAAAAAGGACTTGTAGTCCTCTAAGCCACTTCTTTCTTGGAGGCTATCAAGAGGGCACTTGCAAGGTTCCGCTAATTCTGTTTGACAAATTATACATAAAGACCAGTCCATGTTTCCTGTAAATTTTATAATGAGCGAAAGATTGATAAGCTTAAAATATAAACATTATGTACTTTTGGGTTCCCTGTGTTAATCAAGATGGCCGCTCAATGATCGGAATAAATGATGCAAAACTCATTGCTTTTGACAGTTAAAACATTAAAAATTAATAGAAAAAGAGCATGTTTTCCCCTTGGTAAGAATAACTCCTCTTTTGTTGACTGATTTGGTGTAAAATCTTGTATTTAGTGTGGCGAAATAAGTTAGTTTACTCGGAGTTATTTGGCATATAAATTCATAGTTGATGTACATATAACTAGTCGATTTTGTACCAAACAAATGCTTTCTTACCTGGTAAAACAACAAATATTATTTATCATGTTTCTCTTGAGGACATAAAAAGTACTTCCAGGAGTGTAGAATGTCAAATTCTCGATGATTGAAGTAAGATACTTACAGAACGTGTAGAGCTTGAAGTTCGTAGATAACACAGGGAGCCCAAGATATAAATACATGTGAAATGAGCTTGGGCTCCCTGTGGAATAGGTGGAAAACACTGAACAGTTGCATATAAATATTGTTTTGTGGCCAAATGATACAATAACACTATCTAGATGGTAATGAATACATCATTAATAATAGTGTTCTATCAAAAATCATACCGAAGTCAATTTGACCCCTCCCCTCCCCCATTGGTAGCGTACGGCACCCCCCTCAACTCTTTTCCTTCAGAAATCACTTTCAACATCAAAACATACATGTGTACAAAATTCAGTGCTTTTTGAACTCATAACAACTCAGATTCTTATTTTAGGGATGATTTGACCCCTCCCCTCCCCCCTGGAAGCGTAGTGCACCCCCCTGAACTCGGATCTCTTGGCACCCCTTCTGAATTCATTTATCACACCAAAACCAACATCTGTACCAAATTTGGTGCTTTAATCCACTCTGTAACTATCGACCTGATTTCAGGGTTAAGCGACTGGACTATTAATAGCAAGTGAGGGTTCAAACAAAAATATCAAGTTTGTATCCATTGTATGAACATGTACATTTTCAGAAACATTAATTTAAATTTAGGAATTTATTAGGGAAACAGTGTGCCAGAGTTCCATCTTTTAAAAGTGCACTTATTTTGTCTCTAGTTAAATACGTTTTTAGTATAAATGATCTTTCAAGCATGTTATAGCCTTCGCCTCATCTGCATGTAGCTTCGTGTCTTTCAAAGACATGCTTCCTCCACCCACTTCTTGAAGGAGCTCTGTTATTTTTGCATCGTCCATATTTCTAAGGCACTTAAATTTTGATCCGACCAAGCAAGGTTTTTGCATGGCAGCACCTGCAATCACTTTTTTTGCTTTGGAAGAACTTACAGTCTGATCTTTCACTTTGAAATTCTCAAACACGTGAAGTGCATTTTTCAAGGCCTGAAAGGCACTTTCCTCCAAAGCAATCAAAAGAAATATCAATTCCAAGGAATCCTAAATGAAATGATAAGTATAAATTTAAGAAGTGTTTAATGTTAAACAGGATTTTCCCGAAAGTTAAATGATAACCTCTGATGATTCCAGGATGAATACTTGTTTTAATGTTCAGTTCACTTACTCGAGTACAAAAGTCCATTACAATGTATATCACTATATATTACGCTTATACACTGACACTGCGCCCTAGTGATGTCATGTCACGCATTACTAATTGGTTTCAGTTTACTCTGAAATCCTCATCTCACACTCATCCCTCCTAAAAGAAAGGACATGCATGACATTTGCTCTAACGTTGATTCCAACTTGTGTTATGGCCATACTAAAATTCATTTTCTTCACTAATACATCTTGTAAGAGAGTTGAATTTAACTATTGCAGTAGATCCCGGATAGAGTTGATCAGGCCCCACCTTTTTCTCCTTAACTACTCATTTTTCAATCTAATAACGAAATCTCTAATATGTAATATTACATCGTATTAATATGGTCTATTATCACAGATGTTATATGTGTTGACACACATTAGGTCGTGTTCTTTTTTATATATGTATATATGCTATTTTATTAATATTGACACTGTGTCTATAGTCCTTGGTTTTTTTTTCAGTGTCTCTTTAACCGTAGACGTAGGGATTACAAGGATATCTGTAATAAGGTGAAATTTGTGGCACGGTTCAGTAGTATGTGCGACTTTGGTGCATCATGATTATGATGGGGCTTATAGACTGATTCCATAAGTTGCTGTTTTTGCTCCTTTACCATGGAAGTCGCTCCTAAATAAAAATTAGCGGAAATGAAAAATCATACCCAGAAATCAGAGACATGCTTGGTCGCGCAGCTCATTATTCATAAGCTTTTCGGACATTTAAATAACAAAGAGAAACAGTAGAAATGTATGACAAAACATAGAAAATCAGAAATATCTGAAGAACTAAACTTCTGATACAAACTCCCGAGAGCTAATTCACAAGATTAATGTTTTGGGTGTTCGAATCGAGTACACTTCTTACAAACAAGCGAAAATAAAGTATGGCAAAATCGATTTCAAAAATCGCTCTCTCAACAACATCTCACCTCTGTCTGTTACTGTAAAAGGCCGTCAAATTAAGTAAATTCCTAAAAGTTGGAGTCCGGTAGCAGCTTCGTCGAGCGTGGTACACACTTTCCCGATAGCCAGTTCGAAAGGACATCATTTAAACTCACAGAATATCACACTTGTTTGGCCATCAACTCCCTATTAATGTTCTGACGAAGTAAGAAGGAAATTGATCAGCCGAAATCACCAATTCATATTTTTGTGGTCAAAATTTGGACCTGTCGGTTGTTACTTGATTTCGGCTCGAACAATTTTTTTCTTACCTCGTCAGAACATTACTAGGGACCTTAAAATGCCGTTCACGAAGTTTAAAAAAAATCGTACGAGGGAATAACGCTTGGCAGCAGTTTTAGTGAAAATAGTGTCGTTTAAATATCAGCTGGCATTCACAAACGCGGCTTACAATGATAATTTTGAATACACCGTCGAAAGGCAGAATAGTTGAATTAGTATTTGTGTTAAGCACAATAAAATCCAAGCAATATTGACGCGGAGCGAGCGAGTTAAAAAATACGGCAAACCGGTCATTCATTATGCGGGAACCACCTTAATAGAATATTTACGGTATGAGCTTTATAAATATGTTCGAGAAAAATGACAAGGACAAAATTAATGTTACTTTGACGCAGGTCTGGCCGTTCTATAAACGTGGTGAATCACAGGACACAAAGAAAGACAAAAAGAAAGCAGTTTGTTTTCTTCCAGCTGTCGAACAAAGTCCAAACCAAACTTAGAGTTGCAGTATAAGTCGGTGTTTATCATTGTGATATTGCCCGCACTCCAAAACCGTGAAAGATTTCACTAACTGTACTGTAAATAGCAGAACATGGTGCATTGTCTGCACTCTAGTGACTGCTGGTAAAACAAAATACAAACAATGGAATTGAAATCTAATAAATACATTCTCTAATAATTGTCTCTATTTCTATAATGTATGTATATTACCTAGAAAACCTGGATCTGTGTCTTTGAATCAATTCTTGCTATAATGTTGTTAAAGATCATTTTATTCCAGTGTCGAACACACACACGCACAACTAACTCTCGTTCTCCGATTCTAACATGTGCTTGCTAATTTACATACAATACATTGATGACGTGACCTATGTCAACGACACTACATCCATCTCCTCCTTTGAATGAATACTTCGTTTGAAGGTTAAATAATCTAGAAAATCACATGTATTCAAACTCGAACAATAATATAACAGAAATGTTTTTAAGCGTTCAGTTCCAGTGTTCAATGTCTATTTCTGGTAAACAATGTGGACAACATAGTCAGTTAACCAACCAGGGGATTTCCGCTCTCTTGTCGACCTTCTAAGAACTGTCTCTTGTCCTTCTGCTGGGTTCCTTGCAGTTTCTTCCTCCAGTATTTCATCTTCCATTTCCTCGTGATCTTCTGGTGTGACCAGCTGCTGTGGGGTGGCTATATCACTTGGTATCACCTTGAAGTGTGAAGAGTTTCGTGTGACGGTTCTCTGTTCGTTGCTGTCTGTTATCATGCTCCCTTTGGTTTCTTTAACAACTAAAGGCTTTGGGTCGAACGGCGTGCTAAGCGTTGAAGCTCTAGGTTGTCTTACAAGGAATGTTGCGTCATCTTTCTCTTCTGTGCGTCATCTCTCTCTTTGTACCTTCTCGTGCTGACGTGGGAGTGGGTTTGTGAGTGTTATCTCTGGAAGAGTAGTTTTAAGCTTTCTCTGGTTTAAAGCTTCACACGGTGACAAGTTGGTTGTTGAGTGAGGTGTTGCACGGTATTGTCGTAAGAATTTGAACAGTTCCTGCTTCCAATTCTTGTGCTCTGTATGGGCGGTTGTTACACACTTCTTCAAACTTCTCATGAAGCGTTCTGCTTCACCGTTCGCCTTGGGCCATACAGGGGTTATCTTTCTGTGGTGGAAACCTAGGTATTCTGCGAAGTTACTGAATTCGTGTCCATTGAAGGGAGGTCCATTGTCACTCTTCAGGACATCAGGTATCCCTTGTCTGGAAAATATTGCGTCCAACTGGTATGGCTGATCTAGCAGATCATTTGCGTCATTTTGAGCGGCTCTGGGCATGATTGATTACCTTGGGTTGTTGCGGCTTGGCATGGCAGGCATGAATTGTCAACTTTCTCTTTCACCATTTGGTCTACTCCAGGGAACCAGACTTTCTACCGCTTTGTTTTGCGTGAATGGTTCTCGTTCTTTCTTTGATCCTATCACATTTACCGCCGCTTCAGTTTTCTCGACTTCTTTGGCTTGGGTTTCGCTTAGCTCAAGAGCTCTTCCATGTTTGAGTAGATTGACCAGATTAAGATCGTCTCGAAGGGCTTTTCTTCGTAGAGAGTTTGAAGAAGAACAGCTCAGAATAATTTGCTATTTGATCTCTTTGTCGGTGTCTGGAAATGCACAGTATTTTGATAGTTGTCTCATTGTATGGAAGCTATCCAGCGTTTCTCCTTCTTTCTGTTTGGCTAGTCTAAAGTTATAGACCTCATAGGTAGTGTTGGTTTTGGGCGAGAAGTATTGGTTGAGTTTTTCGACGGCTTTGTCGAAATCATCGTCTTCTCCTGTGTCTGGAAGCGTATCGAAGATACGGGGCCGGCCGGGGTCGGCGTAGTGTAAAAGCATTGCACGTTTCTGCTTTTTGTCGGAGATTTTCATGGCAATGAGTAATCTATTAAATCGAGCGAGCCATTTTTCCCATCTAGGGCCTACATTGCTGTCGATGTGTACTTCAAACGCTGGGAAATTCGGTAGAGAGATAGCCATCTTGTTTACGAATATTTATACGTGGTTACCTCGTGTTCAACGAGTTCTTGCTTGACAGTTTCTTTGTGGAACGTTTCTTGTACTTGAGTTGAGTTTCGGAGTATTAACTTTTATCGCTCGTTGCCAGATATAATGTTGTTAAAGATCCTTTTATTCCAGTGTCGAACACACACACGCACAACTAACTCTCGCTCTCCGATGTGCTTGCTAATTTACATACAATACATTGATGACATGACGTATGTCAACGACACTACACTTGCTTATCAGGTGCAGGTTCACTGGCAATGTTGGCTGGTAAGTCAACTTCAATTGGTTCAAGGATAGGGTCTTCTGTACCATCACACATTTACAGCACTTTCTGCTGTATCTCGGGAAGGAAAGCATAATTCTTCTTCTCCAGTACAGGCTTGACAACCCAGCGTTTGTGCATTTTTGAGAAGCACTGACGATATCTTGCTTCTCCACTTCTTTCCCCTTTCTGAATCACTGCTTGATTTCTGCCTGTGTTGTGGTTGTTGTCAATGGCAGCCAGCTGTGTTCTGGCTACCATGCCCTTGTATGAGAAATGCTGTCTCTTTGGGCAGTACTTCAACATCATTGAGTGGTACACTTCAAGACCCCCGGTGTGGCAGAAGTTGGTGAGCTTTGCCAAGTCAGTAGCTTTGGTTTGACGATCACTTCTTCTAAGACAACATATGCTGCTGACCCTGGCTCAAGTCAGCACTTTCTGCGGACCTCTCTGCGATTCAGACGGGGATGTGTACACTGTAGGAAGATCTCGGCATCATTCCAGGAATGTTTGTTCCTTACATGATGCAAGACAGAAACCGATTTCTCTCTCAACAACTGCACATCACCATTACAAGTTGCTGCACTCCACCAGAGATGATTGGACACTGATTGTATCCAATGGGACAGATCTTGGTATTGTTTCAACTTGGCCTTCTTGTTCAATATCTTGACACCTGACTTTGATAAATGTCACACGTCAAATTGGTGATCAATGTGACTGTAATCTTTCTCCGTGGTACTTGCTATGGAGATGTGCCTGTCTGTTGTTATGCATGAGATGCTGACATCATCATCCTCCAGGCTGTCGAGGCACCTCAGAAACCCTTCTTTCTCCATAGCATAAGATGAGGTTACTTCAGTGACCTGAACCACACTGAAGGAAACAACTTTCTCAGAGTCACTGTCCATAAATGTGTATGTCCCATACTTAGCATTATGGCCAGGGCTATCACACCTCCAATCACCATTTAACTTCACAAGTTCTTTGCTGCACAGTTCATCGACACCACTTCTTATTTCCCTTTCCCAAGCATCATTAATGACAGGAAATAAGTATCTATCTTGGTTTCTGTAAAATACTCTCTCACTAAGAAATTGTAGTCCCAGACATGAAGCAACGTTCTGAATCCTTGTGAAAGTGTTTCCAGTAATTAAAATAGAAGAACAAAGTAAACGATTTCCAACAGGTGTGTGGTTGATGGTTGGCTGAGAGTTCCACAATGCATCATGATCTTTCATACATGTTGTCTTCACAGTATTAAAACTAGGTTTCCAGTGAATGCAAAGTCAGCATCAGTGACACTTGCACCACAGTTAATGCAAAACTTGAACAATTGTTTCAAACAGGAAGCAACACCAAATATTTTGGCTCTTGGATATATGTGTCAAAGCTCTCTGGTTCAGATTCAGTGTCTGTCGAGGATTTCTTGGGATGCACTGATATTACTATAATCACCATCATCATCATCACTCCCATCTTTATCAGATAACAATGAAGAGCCATATGAGAGTACATTCTTGACAGATGTTTGTGGAGAGATGCTTGTGACAGATTTTTGAGGTGAGACTGTTGTGGGAATAGAGTCAGTAATACAGTATGGATGGTCATGAAGAATGTTCAATTTGTCTAATGTCCGATCTTCGTCTACTTGAACACAAGCATCAGTAGTATTTACTGGGGAAACATCTACATCTATAATATTTGACCGAGTCAAGGCAGTTTTGGTGATGAAATACCTTACATCAATACAGCACTGTGTTTGATACAGTCCCTTGTGTTTGAGGGTACTAGATGCACATGAGGAACTTCTATGTCCTCCCACTCATCATCAACCACCGCAGCATCACTGTCAACAATCCCACTTGTACTTGGGGCCAGTAGGTGATCCAATGTTTCTTTGTGTCGTTGTCGTTTGATGCGGTTTTCCATTGTTGCTCTCCTTTTCACAGACACTGTAGACGTCGAGAAATTAAAAATAATAGGAAGAGCATCAGCCTTTTTTTTTTCTTTCTTTTTTCGCCAGTTAGCTGCTCCATGAGATCCAATTCGAAACATTCCTTCTCGAAATGTTCGCTACACACGTAGCAGTACTTGGATAGCGGGAGGTTTTCTCTTCTTAAGCGAGAAATCCACGCTTTCTGGCGATGTGAATCCGTTCGGATCAACTTATAGTGGTTGTCTTTGTAGAAAAATTGATGCATCCTGGCACACAGCAGTGCACCATTTTAATAAAAAACTCGGGAAAACTACTCCATACTATATACTAAGTCAACGAAGCTCACATGGACGCTGACGTTGTGACGTCATGACCAAATGAGTTAATTAATCGCGGGCTCACAAGATGGCGGCTCTCTAAGCGATCGATGTGAACTTTTCGAAAATATTTTACAACAACATGGACACTCGATGAGCTCTAAAAAAATGATTTTTGAGTTTCCCATTTGATGTACTTTTTTCTCAAAATGATTCATTTTGGCGGCTCAGTTGTCCTTTAAAGTTAGATCAGTTGAAATGAAACCGTTGAAATAGTTTTGAAAAAAAAATCAATAAAAAGTAATCAGTGCACAAACGATTGATCAGTCAATAAATTTATTTTACAGTTTCACGAGTTATTCCTTTCTCTTGGGTGATGGGGCCATTGGTGGTGGCATCTCGGCTTTGTCGGTGTTGTTTTCTGTAATAATGGTAGAGATCGAAGCAAAGTGTAAGAGTTTGGCTCTCATATGATAAAATACCGATGCTATTGCTTAGAAGGACTTCCAGGGGAATGTTGTTGTTCTGCAACAAACATCGCAGTTCTTGCGATCATCATGTTCCTATACATTAATAACGACACATTATGAGATACTATCTGTCGCACTCCCATTTAATTGCATACTAGTATGAATAACATAATGCAAACTACCATGTCTACAGCTATGAATTGTTATCTTACCATCTCAAAATATAATTCAAGTTCGGGTGGGTCTAAAGCAAAAAACAAACACCTAAAAATACTTGAATGAATAACTTAACTTATTGCAGCGTAGGACTTGTTTATACGAACTATCGACATACTGGGCACGCCAGTATGTATTTTGGTTTAGTCACTTACTTGGTCTAATATGGCTTGGTCTAATAAACGCTTTTGTTGAGGAGATATTTGATGTCAAAGTTCATTAATGTGTTTTTAAGCGATTTACACATAAGTCATCAAATAACTTTTAAACGAGGCAACGTATCAAAAATCGGAGACACGGTTTTTTAGAACAAAGTGTGCTCGTTACAATGACACTTTCCGTTTAGAAATCGATTGAATTCCCGCGTGAACCTTGAATCGAATGATTTCGAATGTTGAGTCAGTCATGTCAGTTTAACCACGGTTCAAACGGCTTTTAATATTTAACATCATAACACAAGCTTGGTAGGAGGTTCGAAATCTACAAATAACTATGAGTTAGATAATACCTGGCAAAACGTAAATGCTATGAAATCTCATAACTTACCCGGTGGCTAACTTGAGCTTACAACTGACTGACTGATTAATATTCAGAACGAACTCAGTTAAATATACTTATGTTAATTGCATTCTTTCGTGCTTGAGCGAAACATTCCCCTCTTCTGATGAAATGTGTACTATGGTTATGTAATATACTGGAAACTAAAGTATTAAAGTTCTCAGCTACAAAACTACAATGTTCATTGACTACATAATGTTCAACTGTCCATTCTTGCTTTTCATCCATCAGCTGGCACTATAACTACGAGTCTCTGTACTGCTCGCAAGATATAAATAGGGGCTCGTCCTTCAGACTTGTACATCACTTCTACTTTGCGCACCTTTCCATTGCTGTCTGGATAAACTTTAGTTATTCTTCCGAGCTTCCATTTTCCTCTTAACTGATTAGAATCCTGTATCAGAACAATGTCGTCTACCATGATGTTTCTGTGAGTGGTGTGCCACTTTTGTCTCACAATGAGACTAGGGAAGAAATCCCTTGTCCAATGTTTCCAGAAGGCATCGATTACGCGTTGAACAAATTCAAATCGAAGTCTTGGGTTAGCGGTTTCTTTAAAAGGACCACTTGGCACTCTTGTAGTACATCTGCCTAGGAGAAGATCGTTGGGACAAAGATAAGTGCCATCTGTAACTGTTGTTGGGTTTCTGCCGATAGGTCTTTCATTGACCAGGTTAGCCGCTTCAAAGCACACTGTTTGCAACTCTGAGAATGTCATTACGTTGTCTCCAATGGCAACGGTCAATCCTTTCTTTACTGATTTCACGAGAGCTTCAGTGATACCATTTCTCCAGGGCGCGTCAGCGGGTGTGAATTCCCACTCAAGTCCTTCAGTAGCACCAAAATCAGCTAATTGCTCCCATGTCCAGCCTTTAGTTACTTTCTTTAATTCTTCGTTGGCTGCCACTAGTTGAGGACCATTGTCTGACAGAAATTTCTTGGGATATCCTCTGAGACTCACAAATCTTCTGAGTACCATTAAGAACTTTTCGGTGGAGTAGTCGGGTGCCAAATCTACGTAGACTGCTCGTGAAGACATGCATGTGATAATGACACCATAAGCTTTCCCACAGGTTATTTTCTTCACTTCGTCTTTTATCTTAAAAGGACCAAATAAGTCAACACCACAGCAGTACCAAGGGGGTGACGGCTTTAAACGCTCTATTGGCAGCTTTCCCATTTCTTGTGTGGTCAGTTTTCTGTCTAATTTCTTGCACGTGACACAGTTGTGTTTGATTGACTTGACACCTGTGATCCAATATCTTGCTCTGACTTTGCTGACTGTTGTAGATATTCCATGATGGCCTTTAAGGTGTACGTGGGTTGCGTATAATCGGGAAAAGGCGTGGCCATAAGGAAGTAGTGGTATTTCTTGGTTATTATAACTCATGTGCACTCATGCGTCAAGGCGTCCTCCAACTACTATCACTCCATCTTCGCGTCGTCTCGGGCATAGACGTTTCAGGTTTTTGTCATTGATGTCGATAGATCTTTGAGCTTCCTTGACCCAAAATTTCTCTGCTTTGTCTATGTCTGTGGATGATAGTGTTTTACAGGCATTCTTGAAACTTGCAGCATTTCCATGTTCTTTGTTGTACATAGAAATCACTCATGCTGTTACTCTGATTAGTCTTGTATAGAAAGAAAATCTTTGGATGTTAATCCTTGCTGACAGACTGTCTGTACTTACATCAATAGTTGCCATCACTGAATCTGGAAGTTCTCCTTTGTATAGCTTCTGGTTTGTTGGCCATTCACTTTCCACTTCGAGGAATTGAGGACCTTTCTGCCAAACACTGTTTTCTCCAATTTCACTTGGCGACTTTCCTCTTGTGAGATAATCTGCGACATTCAGCTCACCTTGCACCCAGTACCAGTCGTTACGGTCTGTTCCTTCTTGTATTTCACCAACTCGAGTACCAGCAAAAGTATTGAACCCATATGATTCTTTCTGCACCATCGCTTGTACAATCTGTGAATGAACGATATGGTAGATCTTCGAGAACAATAATCTTGATTCCTTCTCTATGAATTCTTTTAAACGCTTGTTAAGTACTGCTCCACAAAGTTCAATTCGGTCGATTGACATTCGTTTTACAGGGGCAAGACGATTCTTTGATAAGATGAGGTTACTGTTGAATTTGCCATCGAGAGTCTTCCATCTTGCATACGCGCATGCTCCATATGCGTTGTTTGATGCGTCACTGAAGATAACAAGGTCTGGTGGGCCTTCTACATTAGTTGGCTTGATACTTCTTCTGAAGGTGGTCTTTTCCATGTCGAAGAGATCTTTGAAAAACTGTATCCATTCCTTTTGACGTTCTTCAGGGATCGGATCGTACCAGTCGAGATGTGGGTGTTCGACCCAGAGCTTTCTCATCATAATCTTCGCCCTGACGGTAAATGGACCTGCTAGGCCGAGGGGATCATAAATGCCGTTGATCTGTGACAGAACCATCCGCTTTGTCAGATGCTACGGAACTCTTTCACCAATTTCATCTAATGCTAGATCCGGCTCGAGACGCAATTTATTTCTTCTAGGTGAGAAATTTAACTTTACCTTGAACAGAAGAAGATCTTCGATTGTGTTCCAAAGTACTCCAAGAACCTTTTCTTTGCTTGATGACGTCGGGTCGATGAGGGCTGTTTCATTCTTTACATGTGATGTGGTCCAGCATTTGATATGGAATCCTCCTTTCTTTATGAGCTCTTCGATGTCTTTTGTTAGGGTTTTCGCTTCTTCTTGAGTGGAGACACTGTCTATTATGTCGTCCATGTACGTATTGTCTGTTATAGTCTTTGCTGCTTGTGGATACTGTTCTTGGCCAATTTCAGCTGTCTTTCGTAAAGCAAGGGTGGCTATGGCACCTGATGGCTTGTCTCCAAAAGACACTCTCTCTATTACGTAGACGTCAGGATCTCTGTTCGTTTCTAGGTCTCTCCAAAGAAATCGGTGTGTATGTTGATCAACGAGTCCAATCTTGACAGAATGGTACATCTTCTTGATGTCTCCAAGTATTGCTACATCATTCTCTCTAAATCTTGTAAGTACTCCAAGGAGACTGTTGAGGAGATCAGGTCCTTTGGCCCAATAGTCATTTAAGGCGTGGCCCATGTAACTGGCGCTACTATTAAAGACTATTCTCACGGGAGTTGACTTTGAATCGGGGCGTAGCACTGCATGATGCGAGATGTAATGAACTGGCCCATCATAGGTGTTGAGATCATCTGTTGTCAACTTTCTAGCAACGTTTCTTTTCACCATATCTTGGATTTGTTCTTGATATACTTTTGCATGCTCAGGATTCTTGAGTAATCTTCTCTCAGTTGATTCTAACATCTTGACTGCAACTACTTTGTTGTTAGGTAGATTGACAGGATCCTTGATCCAAGGGTAGTGTGCGGTCCAGATGTTTTCATCAAGACCAATTGTTCAAAGTCATCATACTGTAGGAAAGGAGAACAATGACTGTCAACAAAAGCCTCAAGACACTGTGAAAACTTATCGCAAATGTCTAATACATAACAATGCAGATCACTGGACCGACGAATGTAAAGTGTAGTTATCCAAACCTTTGAATGAAAAGATGGAACTACTTAAAGAAAAGAAAGCTTGCTGGACTTGCCTGAAAGGAGGACATCAAAGTCGTGATTGCAAGAGAAAGAGAAAATGCGGAGAAGATGGATGCACATTTAATCATCACAAGACACTTCACGACTACAAAAAGGAAAATGTTGTTGTCTCCATTTGTAACACGCCTTCTAGTACGCTACTTCAATATCAAGTCATCAAGACTCCCAAAGGAAAAGTCAATGTTCTATGGGACAATGCTGCATCTTTATCTTTCATAACATTTGACAAAGCAAAAGAGTTAAAGCTAATTGGCACAGAAGTACAATTGTCTATTGTAACCGTAGGAGGTAAAGTTCAAGAACTGTGTTCTAAGAAGTACACACTGCCTTTAATCGACCAGAGAGGAAAAGCTGTCACCATTGACGTGTATGGAATTGAAAAAATCACCTCAGACATAAATCATGTGATCATCGATGACGTTGTGAATCTATTTAAAGGAGTTGAGAAGGAAGAAATTACAAGGCCTATTGGTCCCGTCAACGTTCTCATCGGCTATAGCTATGCAGGGATTCATCCACAAGTTGAACAGAAAGTTGAACACTTGCAGTTGTTAAAGAACCAATTTGGCAAATGTCTTGGCGGATCTCATCCTAAGTTAACCGATGGAGATGTTCAAATCAACCATGCCTGTGCGTATGCTGTGTCCGCGTGTTCAGTCAACGTTGAAGACTTTTACAAGCTGGAAAATCTTGGAGTTGAATGTACGCCTCGCTGTGGAAGCTGTAAGTGTGGGAAATGTTCTCTTGGTACCAAATACTGCACTCTTCAAGAGGAGCGTGAACTAAAGCTGATAGAGCAAAATCTTAGCTTTAACAGTAAAGTAGCGTTTGCACGTAAATCAGCAGAGTCATACTGTATTATACTCAATGGCCTTTTTCTGGTTAATCAAGAATTCCAATAGACTCGGGAACTTGTTTGTTTTGTCAATCTTGCTTGAACTATCAGTTACTACTTTGGACCATTCTCTTTTTACATCAGACGGGAGCTTTTTCTCTATTATACTGACAGAACTAGTTGTTGTAATCTCTTTTTGTAATCCAAGACTAACGAGGTCTCTGTAGCTGTCTTCTATTGTGTTTACAAATTCCACAAATTTCTTGTTATCGTTGTCCTTTATCATCTTGAAGTTCTGTATTGTATTGATTATAACGTCGGTTATCTTGCCTGGATCAGCATATTTGTCATCCAAGCGCTGCCACATTTTGTCAATATCGTCGTCCACACTTTTAACGGCACTAATAGGTTCTTTTTCCAAACAAGATCGTAAGGTGTACGGCGCGGCGTCTTTAGATAAGCTTGGCATAACGTGCTTCTGGAAATCAGATTTGAATCTGGCGTAATTTCTTATATTTCCATCAAATGTAGGCAACTTAATTTTCTCCATGCGTATATTACTGGACACTCTTTTCTGGCATTTGGCGATTTTCTCTTCGATTTCATCGGTCGCCATATTATACAACTTTTGCATACGCTTGATCCACATTATTTCATTTGTCACGTCTTCGGCTTGATCCAGTAATGTCATGTACGCATCGTTTGCTTCCTTGCAATCATCAAGGGCAGACTTTAACTCTTTGGTCGTTTTAATGGCAATTCCTTTAACATCGCTATCTTCATCAGCTTTGGTAAGCAACGTTTTAAGATCATCTAGAATTTGCATGAATATTTGTTCTTTCACTTTTCGCTTCATTTGAGTTTGCTCTATTAGTTTCTTTGATTTTACATTTCGTTTGTCTTCTTCATCCTTTTGATCTGCTTGCTGCTTGATTAAACTTTGTCTTGCTTTGATTTCTTGCTCGTATGAACTTTCTCTCTCCATCGATTCTGTGAATAGTTGTTGAAGTTCGTCTATCCACGGCTCCTCGTTCAAACACTCTTGGTCATTCAAAAAGGTCAAATAGTGATCGTGCTTGGCTTCCACATTAACCCACGCTTCGTTATAATCCATGAAGATTCTTTTGACGACATCCAAAGCTTTACCTTCATCCATTGCTTTACTCAACTCTGTTCTCTTTCTGGTAAACTTTGCTTTTGCATTTCTTCGTCGATTTTTCGCATCTTGAGGCTCCATTTCAAGTTCCAAGTCCTTTGTCCTTTTAACAAGCGCGGATTTCGAATGTTGATTTCTTGCTCGTATGAACTTTCTCTCTCCATCGATTCTGTGAATAGTTGTTGAAACCTTGAATCTTTGAACAACGCCGGTCGAATTTTCCAAAACGTGCAATAACAATTTTTTTTTTACAAAATAGGAAATAATCTCAAGCATATTTAGAATCTGCATTGATTCAGCTTTAAGAAAATGTATACTTTTATACATGTTGGACGAGTGGTTACGTCCAGCGCGTTACGCGGCTTTCAGTGAACAGTGGTCACGAAGGTCCCCTGATACCTTTAAGGAAAAGAACTACAAAACCCATACATATATATATATGAGGACTGTTATTACAAAACGGGTCTTCGTCAAGAAGACTCCTTTTAAGAAAACAGTCCTCATAAGGACTGTTATTACAAAACGGGTTTTTTGAGAGGGGTGTCAATAATTTTGCAAACGATTGTCTGACACACATTATGTCTGTTATCATACGAATGAAATGTGCCACTAAACTGAAACTGTGTGAATAACATACTTTCCCAGTTAGCATTAAATCTGTATAACAACCATGAATGTAATACATCATCACATGGAATAGTAAGGGTAAATGCGATTTACCTACACACTTTGAAATAGACGATTTTTTAAATATGAGGGAGGGGTGGGTGTGGAAAGGTTATGTCGATACTAGAGCCTTTTCGGATGTCGTTTTGAATAATATTATGGATTATAAAACAAAGCACATACGATTTTATTTTTAAATTGAGTAAGTAATATAGTATTGCACTTTCTAAGTTATGCTCATCGGTGATATTCTGAGAGCAAAGGAATCGAAAATTATCACGCACAATGTATGGGTCAGACGTCATATAATAGACACTCAGATGCTTCTATTATATTTCTGAATGATGGTCATTGAAGTAGTGTCCAATGTTTTCTACGAAACCGATATCCTTTGTCGACAAAATGAATCCGTTTTGTTACTATTATAATATACATATTTATAAATTACATATTTTTGCTTAGTTACCGTACGCGTGCGTCACTTCCGTTACCCAATCCGCGTGCATTGACTGATTGATACTGACCTACATCTAGATCTTCAAACGAAAAGCTTAAATCAAATTAAAAAATGAATTGCAATGATATAACAAAGTGGAGATTTGACGGAGGAAAGTACCCCTAAGTGTTAATCGTCAAGTTGTTCGACAAGTATACCTTGTCACATACAGTCTGACAGGCCAATTTATCGCAATTTTCAACTCTCCGTGCTCTACGTGAAATGTGAGACGCTCAACCACGCTCAACCGAATGTATTAAAAAGGGAAGTATTATATTTCTTTATTTTTTGATGGTTGAGCGTGGTAGAGCGTGGTTGTGGGTTTCATATTACCATCAAGCGTTTTACAACACGATCTTCAGCTCTTACGTTTTCACGCCCGGCCTACCAAAACAACTAATGCAATATAGAATATATGTTATTGTACGCTGTTGCTGTTATAAACAAACACTTTAGAGGAAAATATAAATAATCGCCTAATTTTAAGAACGTTTCACGAGTCAGTTAACGAGTAAAACCATGCAAGGGAGCACGGCAGACCTCTGTTTGTTGTAGATTTTGATATCGTTTACTCGGTTTGCCGCGATATTGAAAATTTCCTCGTCGCGAGCCCCGAAGGGTCGAGTAGAGCCCGATTCTCTTCCGATGTTTGTAACACGCCACGAGCCCCGAAGGGGTGAGAGGGAAGTGAAACAGTTGCAAATTGACCTGATTTTATAATTTGATGCTTGTAGCAAGTTGCTATTAACATGGCCGTTGCTATGAACATTGATCTACGCCTATTTTCCAAATTACCAAATTCAGACAATCGTTTGCAAAATGTTTTGACACCCCAACTGACAAAATGAGAAAATTGAAAGTGTCGTATTTTTCCACTTTAAACCCCCCGTTGCCCCTCTCAATGTTGACGAAAATGGCACCACGGCATCATTTTAAAGAGCACGGCATATCATTTTAAAGAGCACATCAACATCGATTTAGGGGGGAGGGGAGAAGGATGATTGATACATTTGGGTCACCTAGCATGTTGTTTTAGCTGGGGCATGCGCAGTATCAAAAAACTCGAGATAGTCGTTTTACGTGAAAGTATCAGAACGCTTTTTTGCTGTTGGTTTTCATTTTTGGGTCGATTTGTTGCTAGGAGTACAACAATATGAGGACTGTTATTACAAAACGGGTCTTCGTCAAGAAGACTCCTTTTAAGAAAACAGTCCTCATATATATATATGCTAAAACAACATGCTAGGTGATTTTGATACAATAATATGAGGTCTGAGAATCATGAGAAAGTGTGGAAGTGACCTGTACTTTCAGAGAACAGCCAAAGTTCGAGCTAAAACAACATCCTAGGTGATTTTGATACACTAATATGAGGTCTGAGAATCATGAGAAAGTGTGGAAGTGACCTGTACTTTCAAAGAACAGCCAAAGTTCGAGCTAAAACAACATGCTAGGTGATTTTGATAGAATGATAATGAGGACTGAGAATCATGAGAAAGTGTGGAAGTGACCTGTACTTTCAAAGAACAGCCAAACTTCGAGCTAAAACAACATGCTAGGTGATTTTGATACAATGATAATGAGGACTGTTTTCTTAAAAGGAGTCTTCTTGACGAAGACCCGTTTTGTAATGACAGTCCTCATATATATGATTATACAGCGATTTGCAAAAATTCTGTCAAATCCCAATATATCGATATATCAATATATAGTAATTTGCATAATCCTAATTCTTTGATTTTAGCTATTATTAAGCCTGAATCTAAACCCAATTAACCTTTGTAGTATGTATGTGAAAAAAACAATTGAAAAAATGGAACTTTAGAGGACTTATTCATCAATTTTGATTTTTACAGAATGTTTGCAAATCGCTGTATATAATCTATCTATATATATATTTTTATTTTTTTAATCAAATTCCAAATGCATTACATTCATTCACAGTGAATCTAATGAATCTGAGGTGGACCTAAACAGAATTGGAGATTCCCTACTATAGGCCACCTAAGATATAATATATAGAATTTACTATCCTGGTCCCAGAGGGTTGGCTTAGTATTTTAAAAATGTAGAGCGAGTAGAGCCAAATCCTCTGGGAACCAGAGTAGCAGACCACCTATTAAATGGACACCCTCTATTGAGCAGACAATGTACTAGATTTCCACATTTTACTGGAAAAAACATCTATATAAAGAATTAAGAACAATGAAGCTACATTGTAATTTATTACTACAGGTTTCACTTCACCTATTCGATCACTACTTCAGTGTGTAAGCTAAGGGATATGATCACAATATCGCTTATATGCATGACCTCAGTAGTGCGATATTATATAACCATTACTTATTAGTCTTCTCCATTGCTTATACAGGTTCACATACAATATCCGGGCAGTAAAGTTGTCAAACATATCATAAATGAGTTGGATGCTAAAATTGTAAGACAAGTTGGTCACCAGGAATACAGCTGCGAACGCAATATGGACACATGATCCATTGAAAAAAGAACTTGTCCTTAAAATACAAGCTGTTATTGGACAAGAGTGTGTACAACTGTGTGGAGACACTGAGCCATCAATGTTAAAGAAATGTGACCCAGAGAGCCTTGTAAATTTCTCTGATGAAAAATTTCAAGAAGAGCTAAAAGAAAAGTGCCCCGTCTTCCATTCATGTCTTTTGACATCTATTAGTATCAAGAGGTAATCGAGGAAAACCCAAAGACCAGAGCAGACTGCTCCTGCTATAACTATGGCTGCCTCAATCCTCCTCAGATACAGGTGTCCACAAATGTCAGCCCAGGCCTACAGATTTCAATTGGTGTTCTTTGGCATAGTGGAGCAAAAAAGCAGGTGCATTTCATTTTATTAGACTGTTTTACAATATCATTACATTATCATTCACATTTTCATTGGTCGAGAGACGACTACGTCACTGCAGATAACTTCCTACGAATAAGTGTTTTCGTTCCCCTCGACAATGGCAACTCGATTTTTCCAGAGTTGTTGCTTTAGGTGAGAGAAAATAATGTGAATGATCTGCCTTCGGCATTGGCAAATAATTATTCTGCTTGCCACTGACAAATCACAATATTTTGCTCGACTTCGTCCAATAATTATTGCTAAATATCATTACATTATTACAATAATAATGATTATTATACATTGTACTCAGTATCTGTATTCTTATTGGTCGAGAGCCTACAGATAATTCTAACTATCAGTGCGTGCCAGCGATATTTCAGCGGTCTGATGGTTATCTGTAGGCAGTTATCTGCAAAAACGAGCCTGCGAAGGTCAGCGGATTGGTTGTTATCTGTAGGTTATTACAGTGCTGTCATTTTTAACTCGTGGATTGCGAAGCATCCACGAGTTATTGGGATGGGACTTTTGAACCAGAAGTGTCACTCACTCACTCACTGTGACAATATCAATCACATGACAGGGCCCACGTCCGAAACAATACAATACAAAACAATTCCGGGACCATCTGCATTCAATGAATTTATTAATTATTCCTAATTATGCTACTATTACCCTAAATTAAATAAACAAAGTATTGACTTAATGTTAAGTGACTAACGAAAAAAATCCTAAAGTTAAAGCTTGATTGAACGACTAAAGTTAATATAGAAAAAACAATACTAAAGTTAAATTAAACGAGTAAAGATACGATACTAACTAAGAGTTTTTTTTTTTACAGTTTGTCTTACGTTGAAGTGTTCTTCTGTCGCTGTCCAAAGTAGTTTCTTGTGGCCTTCTTGTAGTTGTACTTGACTGTAAACGTCGTATACTTCAGACTTGTACTTGTAGCTTGTAAATAACTTGTACTTCACTTGTATTTTAAGTCGTACTTCACTTGTACTTTTAAGCCGTACTTCACTTGTACTTTTAAGCCGCGTGCTTTACTTGTACCTTAAAGCCGTACTTCACTTGTACTCTTTAAGTTTTTCCTTCTGGATGGGATACCAGACGATTCTTTAGATGACAATCTTCCTTGACTGATGAGTTCAGTTGATTCACTTGAAATGACTGTCGACTCTGACTGACTGACTGACCCCACAACTTGGGCGTATTTATACTTCTACTACGATTACATAATTAAATGTGAATTTACATAACTTAATGACTAACGGACAATAACTATGCGATGAGAGAGAAACAATGTGAAACAATGAAAAAAATACAATTGATTTAAACGAATTTTGTAACACCTCCCCCCTTAAGAAACTATTTTTTTCCGAAGGGCAAAAATAGAAAAAGTAATGGACTAATTCCATTTTGTGTAGATCCCTACATTCTTCGAAAGTAAGCATATGTCTCGATGTCGGACTGCCATAATATACTTCTTCGTCATTTTCTTTGTCGTCTTTTCCAGACATTCCTGTCTCTCCAACTGTCATAATTTACCATAACAAATTCGCTGAATTACCTATGGTCCGCGAAGACAACGTGTGATCCCACTTCTGACACCAAAATATGTGACAATATCAATCACATGACAGGGCCCACGTTGTCCGAAACAATACAATACAAAACAAAACAATTCCGGGACCATCTGCATTCATTGAATTTATTAAGTTTCCTAATTATGCTACTATTACCCTAAATTAAATAAACAAAGTATTGACTTAATGTTAAGTGACTAACGAAAAAAATCCTAAAGTTAAAGCTTGATTGAACGACTAAAGATAATATAGAAAAAACAATACTAAAGTTAAATTAAACGAGTAAAGATACGATACTAACTAAGAGTTTTTTTTTTTTACAGTTTGTTACGTTACGTTGAAGTGTACTTGACTGTAAACGTCGTATACTTCAGACTTGTACTTGTAGCTTGTAAATAACTTGTACTTCACTTGTATTTTAAGTCGTACTTCACTTGTACTTTTAAGCCGTACTTCACTTGTACTTTTAAGCCGCGTGCTTTACTTGTACTTTAAAGCCTACTTCACTTGTACTCTTTAAGTTTTTCCTTCTGGATGGGATACCAGACGATTCTTTAGATGACAATCTTCCTTGACTGATGAGTTCAGTTGATTCACTTGAAATGACTGTCGACTCTGACTGACTGACTGACCCCACAACTTGGGCGTATTTATACTTCTACTACGATTACATAATTAAATGTGAATTTACATAACTTAATGACTAACGGACAATAACTATGCGATGAGAGAGAAACAATGTGAAACAATGAAAAAAAAATACAATTGATTTAAACGAATTTTGTAACACCTCCCCCCTTAAGAAACTATTTTTTTCCGAAGGGCAAAAATAGAAAAAGTAATGGACTAATTCCATTTTGTGTAGATCCCTACATTCTTCGAAAGTAAGCATATGTCTCGATGTCGGACTGCCATAATATACTTCTTCGTCATTTTCTTTGTCGTCTTTTCCAGACATTCCTGTCTCTCCAACTGTCATAATTTACCATAACAAATTCGCTGAATTACCTATGGTCCGCGAAGACAACGTGTGATCCCACTTCTGACACCAAAATATGTGACAATATCAATCACATGACAGGGCCCACGTTGTCCGAAACAATACAATACAAAACAAAACAATTCCGGGACCATCTGCATTCATTGAATGTATTAAGTTTCCTAATTATGCTACTATTACCCTAAATTAAGTAAACAAAGTATTGACTTAATGTTAAGTGACTAACGAAAAAAATCCTAAAGTTAAAGCTTGATTGAACGACTAAAGATAATATAGAAAAAACAATACTAAAGTTAAATTAAACGAGTAAAGATACGATACTAACTAAGAGTTTTTTTTTACAGTTTGTCTTACGTTGAAGTGTACTTGACTGTAAACGTCGTATACTTCAGACTTGTACTTGTAGCTTGTAAATAACTTGTACTTCACTTGTATTTTAAGTCGTACTTCACTTGTACTTTTAAGCCGTACTTCACTTGTACTTTTAAGCCGCGTGCTTTACTTGTACTTTAAAGCTGTACTTCACTTGTACTCTTTAAGTTTTTCCTTCTGGATGGGATACCAGACGATTCTTTAGATGACAATCTTCCTTGACTGATGAGTTCAGTTGATTCACTTGAAATGACTGTCGACTCTGACTGACTGACTGACCCCACAACTTGGGCGTATTTATACTTCTACTACGATTACATAATTAAATGTGAATTTACATAACTTAATGACTAACGGACAATAACTATGCGATGAGAGAGAAACAATGTGAAACAATGAAAAAAATTTTGTAACACTCACTCGGGGGCAAATTGTAAACTTTTGAGCCACATGGGACTGGGAACTAGACATGAGGCTTCAGATTTCCAAAATGGTTTCCCAAGACACTTCATGTGGAATTTTTCTAAGGAAATCTTGCAATCTTTACTCGTCAGAGTGTTCAGTGTGTGGTCAAAGATGATAAGATCTTCAAACTTGAAGAACGAAGAGATGACTACGTCGCTAGCCGGTACTGACTCTACTGGTTTCGTTCAATGTCAACATGCCTAAGACTGATATTCCGCGCTAACTGAACTGAGACACATGGAAGCCTTGAAAGCTTTTATCAGCTACATGTATACAAACTTGAAGTTAAACTGTTGCATTGTAAAGAAATTATTACAAAATAACCTATACGTTGGAGCTAATTTCCGTGCTTAATTTTGGTTGTTTTCATGCGGCCGTGCTTTTGCTCCAACGATTTTGCTAAAACTTGCTCAGGTTATGAATTATGTCAATCTAAAGTGATTCCAAAACTTTCATCCAAAAAAAAAGGACAGATTTTTCGCAATATCCAATTTTATCCAAAACATTGACTTTACTCAAGTTCTAATATTATTTAAAAAAATGTTCTGCAGTGCAATCGAATTATATTGTATCATAGGTGAATGATAGCTCTAATTGTTGCCAATGTTTTATGGCAATTGCATAAAAGCAGAGGAAGTTATGACCCAAAGTTTGTCATAGACGAGTGCGCCGAGAATGATAACGGAGTCACCTTAACATGTTCACTTATTTACATGAAATGATGACAAACTATTTTAATAACATATTTTCTATTTTAAATACACAACTATATATTACAGTGAAATTACTACAAAAATCATAAAGCTATTTTTATTTTCAAATTAATTCCAAATTAAATTCCACACAAAATTTTGATGTAGTTTAAAAACTAGATGCCCATTCTGGGCAACTTTCAGGCCTCGATCTTTGTGAATGCTGGCCTCTCCTTCTGTCTATAATTCTCCTCCTCACTAATTGAGGGAGTGAGTTCTCATGCTCTTTATCCAGAGACTTTTTCGCCTTTCTCATGGCGGAGCTTTCCCAAACAATTGTCCTATGTGGAGGATGCTCATCAAGTTCGCTTTCTTCGCTGGACATATAGTCCACCGTCATCACATCTTGAGTATATAAATGCACTATTCAATGAAGTATGAAGTATTCCATTTAATATCCACTCCCTGGCATTCTATTGAGGTTCTCACAGTTCCCCTATTGCCTAATTCAATATTAGTGGTATCAATTCTGAATGAAGTAAAAGGTTGAATGTTTTAGTGTGGTTGCACTAATAAGTTATATAGGTTTATACTCCACAGATGCTAATGATTATGCTGGGACAGACAAACAATGTTTGACTTATGCACCAGTCAAGTGAAACCCCCGGTCTCCCCCCCCCCCCCCCCCCCCCCCCCCCCCGCCCCTCGGGCATAAGCTTGGCATTCACGTTTTACTCAATTTAAAGCCAGTGAAGTCCCCGGTCACCGGGGCAGAACTGAATGGTGAACTCCCCCCGCCAGTACTCATTTGTTCTTAAGTTTACAGTAAATGCTTTTATAATAAGATCCTCCCCCATGCAAAATTTAATCCCCCAATGTAAAAGATGTAATCCCCCTATTTAAAAGATTTAATCCCCCTATATAAAAACTTTGTTTTTCTATATCAACAAACAGTTCCACTCCAAAGAATTTTGAACTGATAGCAAATTTAACTAATGTGGGACTCCCATTGACAGCACAGTTATTAGCATACGTATACCTATACGTGAAGTATAAATATCTACAACTCATTGGTGTAAATCGCTCAAAGCAAGAAATATTGTAACATCCAACAACTCACTTCATGTAGAATATTACATATTTAAATTTCCCTGATATTATAAAGCAAATACCTTTCATCTGTAGAACAGTCCAAGGACAGTTGGCCTCTCCGCCATATTCGTGGTATAATTCGTTCACAACGCTGTTCAATAAATTCAAATTGTGTTCGGAGTCTTGGCTGCAGATATAAAAAAATTAAACATTTTAAGCTTATAACACGCTATGCTTCAATAGAATCCGTACACACGCCCGGGACACACTACACACGTATAATGATCATTGTCAGCATTGAGCATTGTGTTTACACATGACCAAATCAACTTTTTAGGCGGGAAAACGTATTCACTCAACCGAAGTTAAGAGTCAGTAGGTCAGCATTTAGTCTTCAATTGTTTTTGTTCTAAAGGCATTGATTTGTGTATTATACTTACACTACACATCTTTGGTGCACGCACAGTGGCTTCTCCTGTTTGACGGACACGTCTTCCTGGACCAGAACTAGAAGTAGCACAAAGCGCTACTTTAGAAGAGAGTACTTCCATCTTGTTGGAAATATCTCTCAGGGCCGCCTGATCTTGCTGCTGCCCCACTTTGAGTTGGTCTCGAAGAGCTTTGTTTTCCTTGACCACATCTTGAAGCAATAACACATAATGGTCTGACAGAGAGACAGCCATGATGAAGAGAAGATCGATGGAGTTTAATTGAGATTGTACTTCGAAGGATATCAGATCAGAAAGAACGATCTTATGTTACACTACTCTAATGTATTTCAATTTTCGGCGGGAATCTGATAATGTGCAATGATTGGTCCATTTTTATATCTAAATAAATACTTAGCGGGTAGTGCACGGTGATAGCGGAGCATATTTTAACGCAGTCCTCCCTGGTTAGCAGTCAATTTTGGCTGCTCGAATGTAAATTCTCAACAGTAAATTGGAGGATTACATCCTTCAAAATATCTCCTCAGACATTTATACATAGCGTCGCCCTTTTTACTGTATAAAGCTTAGAGATTGCACAAATTTGACCCAAAAGCCTGTGATTTCTGTGGGGGAGGGTAAGTATTTCGTGTTAGTCACTTAGTACGCATGACATCGATTCAATCAGATATTTACCCTCATGGCTCAAAGGACTTTGTATGACTGAGTTTAGCTTTGGTTTTCATTTGATATTGGTGGAAACATCCTGTTGCAAAACTAGCTGAAATGGCTCATTTTAGCTCGGTAATCCACACGGCCACTGCATAAATCCACTGCCACCATTAAATGCAAAACAAAGCCGTCTATCTCGACCAAATACCAGTTAAGAAATACGTAGAATGAAACAGAAAAGAAAGCAGCGAATTCTTGAAAAGGAGAAGAAGATGTCCAAGCAATACAAAAGAGCAAAGAAGTTGAAGAGCTTTACTAGAAAACTTGAAATTGAAACTCGAACGATAAAGGCGGAATTAGATGTGCAATTGGAGTATGGACAAGAACAAAGAAAGAGAGCAATCTATTTCTGAAGAAAATGGCGGCAAGAAAGGCGATCTGATGATGGATTCGGGTAAGTATACATTTTTGTCCATTTCGCAAAGCACACGTAACACTTTTATTGATATTACGTACACGTAACTTCTTTAAAAACGCTACGCGTGCTTCGTGAAACAGCTAGGGGCTTTGAGTGGTCTTATTTTCACATATAGTGATCTAGGCATACTCATTAAAGATTATTATTATTATTATTATTATGTACATGTGCGGTGTATAGATCTGCAATCCAGGGTAGGTGTATGGAGGTATTGAATACACATGTTTTTATTTTACAAATAAACTATGGTATATGTATAAATATAGATAATAATAATATTAATTTAATACTTCTATATTGCAAATTCGCATATGGATATGGTCAAATCCGCCTCACAATAAAAAAAAACTATGGTACATGTACAATGCTGTATCAAGCAAAATTGCTAAAAAAACATACCCTTTCTAGCGCTATCCACTGGGTAAAATGTATTGGATAACTGCATCGTTTTTGACCTAAGTAACCAGGCAACTTCGTTATTTTTATCTCATACATATCTATTTATGTTTGCAGAAAATTGCGACAAATAGACCAAAACAACATTGAGAGTTTATCACATGAAAAAGTCCTTGGTGAGGGGAGATTTGGTAGGTGTGATAAAAAGACATACAGAGGAAAGATTGTGGCAGTCAAGTATTTTAAAGATTCCTCAACACCTCAATTGATTGGACGAGAAGCCAAGATGATCAACACTTTTGATCATCCAGGTATGCTTGAATAACAACTATTTTTGATAGATAGATAGTAAACTTCTGTGTCACATACAAGAGTGAGGGAAGAGGTCAGATCAGTAGAAAATGACAGAAACAAGCAACAGACAATAATTCGTCGAGAAACTACTCCGAAACATTAACAAAATGCGACGATGAAGTGGCCATTTTGTTTGTTTACTTCTACTCGGGGTCTATGAGCTGATAAACCACTAGTAGCGAACCAATCAGATTGCAGGATTTGCGATAGACCACTGGATGGTTTATGCTAAATATGAATATAAATTAACTTAAGGTGAAAACTAAGCTATATATAAACTAACATCTACAAACAGACAAAACATTAATGTGTCGACAATATAATGAGAAAGGAAGGAGAGGAGTAAGGGATTTGCGAGGGTGACTGCAATATCAGATATATCAGAAGTTTTATCATATTACATACATGTATTATATTACACATTCGTATTTTGAATGAGCTCCTGCTCTTTGACGTATGATGTATAATAATTAACTGATTGATTGAACATCTACATAAAGTTTACAATATATCAGAAGTTTTATTTATTTTATTCTATCAGGGCTCCATTTAAACTAGCATTGCTAAACTGGACACCCTGTATAAATATTGATTTAAATAAAATAAAATATTTTTTTCCAGTTCTGTATATTTGACATGATGATTACATGTACATGTTTATAAATAACGTTATTTAATATATTACTAAAAATTACAAATTAATTGTATTCTAATTACATATTACACTGGTTAAATTACTTATCACTAGTTGCTTAACTCATTTATACTAAAAATCTTCCTACAGTATCTATACTATTAAAACATTTTGTTGTTCGTTTTTCAGGTTTGCCATTTGTATTTGCAATTTGTACAACCCAAAAACCATATTCAATGGTTATTGAGTTTTATGGAATTGATGGGAACACTGTAACTATGGTACAAGGTGCGAAGACTAATTTGTTGAACAACCAGTCTAACTGGGCAGAAGGTCTTTGGTACTGTTCACAAGCTATTGCCTACCTCCACCACAAACTTTATATACATTGTGATATAAAAGGTGACAACATTGTTTTTAATGCAGTGGATGGAAGGTATTTCCCTATCTTAATTGATTTTGGTAAGATGAAACAAATAAGTTCTGCCAAAAAGTACAACCTATCAAGTAAAGAACAAGAACAATATAGATTAAACCATAAGCATATTGCCCCAGAAATAGTGAGGGGAACTCACCCTCAATCCACAGCAAGTGATGTATTTGCCTTTGGGCTAGTAAGTTCACTTATATGTCACTTCCTCACAGAAGACCAGGCATGGAAACAATTATTTCTGACCTTTATTCCTTCTCGTCTTAGTAGATAACTGTATACTATACCAAGAGAGTATGGCCTAATTAAGAGAGTAATACCTGTGTTCCATGATAGGAGATTATGCTATTTTTATATTTCATTACCAGCCTTCTGACATTTCTATGTAGCTGTAATGCTGCACAGCTAGAGTAGAAGCTTATATTACAGTACTGGAATCTCCCAACCTCCCTATGTATGTCAGAGAAGATATGTGAAAACTAATTTATTTGCATAAATTACTTCAGTGTATATAGTGAGTAAGCAAGTTTCGGGTGACTTGATTTAGTGTGGTTTTCTTTTTGCCCCCTTCAAAATATTTGCTACCCTAAAGCATGTCAAGTCTAATCTTACCCCAAACTCTCTAAATAGACATTTAAATAATGCTACAAAGAAGCTCATTAAATATTTGTAGTTTTCACATACAATTTCTGATAATACAGATATTGAGCTTGGACTACCTGTGTATTTTCGTTGGCAAAATGCATAATGTGATTAAGTTTCATGAATTTTTGTTATATTGATATTGTCCCTCCAGAAATTCTCAGTTCTGTTTCCAAACAAAAACAGCAATGCATGAGGGATGAAAATGGTTTAAATGGTTCTTTATACAAGTATGTACCACTGCCTTCTTTATACTAAAACTACAAAACCAATAATAAGTTTTAGTAGAAACCAACTAGCATATTACCACGAATCCCGCAATCTGATTGGCTAACGTACTCACTATCTATTGCGTGATAGATAGTGAGTAGCGAAAAAGCCGGTGTTTTGAACAATTAAGAACAAAGTGAAAAATCAATAAATATTGTTATAAATTTGAAGGTAGTATGCTAGTTGGTTTCTACTAAACAATTAGACTACTTGTTCTCGTTTTCTATGAGTACAAATAGTCAACTTGACACTATGTGCCTTGTTGACTATGTGAAGTTTATAGAATGAGCGGCCGTGTTATATTGAGCTGAAGGCGATATAACATCCATCCAAATTTTCCTTGATTTAAAACAGTATTACACGAATTGTAAGAAAATAATACTGCAAGAAAATTTCAAGACTTTCTTGTAAAGGTACTTTTAAAGTGCTACTTGGACGAAAATCGATCGAAGTTTAATTTAGCTGAAACTTCAGTGAAATAATCTCAAAGAGCCATACAATTACTGGTTAATGTGTTTTCTCAAAATTCCTATGGGAAGTATTACATTTTTATGAATCTTTAGAAGTGTCAGTGAGGTCATCTACTCAACCCAAACAATCAACACGACTTCGCTCCATACATTTCTTTGTGTTTAGTTTCTTGAATTATTTTATTTCTATGAAGCTAAAAGTTTGGGTGAAGGAGTTTTCTTACATTATTTGTGCTTAGGATTGATTGTCTGACCAGTTTTCTTCAATGCAGAGCTGTTATCTGAACAAATCATTGAGATATTTTGACTCACAAAATACAAAGAAATGTATGGACCTGAATGTTGGGTTGAGTAGATGACGTCACAGACACCTCTAAGGATTCATAAAAATATAGTACTTCCCTTTGGAATATCGAAAAAAAAGATTTTAACTAGTTATTATTAGACCGTTGAAGAATTATTCAATGAAAGTTTCAGCTAAATTAAATTTCGATCGATTTTCGTCCAAGTAGCACTTTAACATCACTATCGTGCGCATACAGCTCAACGTATCCCACATGCGAAAGAGGTCTTGCATCCGTAAATTTGTAAGGATTGTTGAAACTTGCTGTTGGTGCTAATGCAAATGTCAATTATCTGAGTAAACGAGGTCTTTGCATGACCTGGATTACAGGCAATCAATCTTTATCACTGATAAAGAACTGACAAATAAAGACCTAATGTTTTATTAATCAGTGTCTTTACTGGGGTATAAAGATCCATGCATGTGACAGATTCAACAAACCTGATTGGACCAATTGCTCATGAATTATTAATGAGTTTGAGAATGAATCAGAGAAAACTTGAACTTGTGTGCCCATCAACAGAAATGTTTTACTAAAGGGCTAATGACATATCTTTCTTCGCTATTACTGTTGTCGACAGTGGCAAAATAACATTTCGTAGAAATTCTTTGCACAGGAAGAAATCTTGAAGATCCTCCTGGGAAAGTATCATGTTTGCAGGCAATAAGTAGAGGGTTACAATTTGCATAGGTTGTACCATTTGATGGCAGATACCATGTAACACATGCAAATATGTGCTTGCTGTATTCTTTATCTACCTCCAATGAATGTGAAAAGTAGTAATCCACTGTTCCAAATGATAGACTAGTGGCCACTTGATTGACATCACCATCATTATTAGGCCAGGAGGCAAGTATTCCAGTCGATCTTCTGCTTCTATTAGCCATTTTCGAGCCAAATTTAATGCCAAAAATTTTGGTTGTACCATATTTGTTTACAGATCTACTGAGATTTCCAGTTGAAATGTCTTTGCCAGGAAACATAATATTGTACACTTGTGAAAGAATGTCAATTTCTTCCTCAACAAAACAAGTTCGCTTATAATTTGTAGGTATTGATATTGCAGATATATTCAGCCAGTTTATGCTATGTAATGGTAGTTGTAAATCCATACTGTAATACTCCAGGTGGGACCAAGGAATGAATTGCTTGTAAAGTTGTATTCTTGATCATCAGAACAGCCCTGGATTGAAGATGTCATCTCACTAAATGATGATTTAAATTCTTCAGGTAAAGAAATGTTGTCAAGAAATCTTGAGGTACAAAGCTTTCTCATCAATTGTAACTCAACAGATATATTATTAGTTATGATACTTCCGAGAATGCCATTATCGTTCAAAGCTAAAACACCAAAAACTGTGTATTGGTCCATAATCTGCAATAACTTCCTTTAGATGACAGTGGAGATGCATGTTTGGTGTTATAGCTTTGTGTCCATACAGGGACTGGATTTCTTTACAAAATTTTACAAGCAAGCCATCTCCTAAAATTATGTCAGCTTTAGAGATGATAGGTTTGCAAATGTACCTACATGCCAAGGTAAATGTCTGCCAGCATTTTAAATGTTGATCTCCAATAATATCTTTCAAGGCAAAAACAGAATAGAGTAAAGTCCAATTATTCCATTGTTCGGCAGTATATGTACCATAATTAGCAGATATGTTTTTTGGAAGTCTTCCAAGATGAGGTGGGACATCCATTTCTTCTATTTTAGTTTCAATTTTTCTCAGTTGTGGTCTTGTTAAAATGCCTTCATTGATCCACAACTTAAATATAAACTTGGCAGTACCTAGGAACAAATTATGCATTGGATCTATAGCACAAAACCGTATTGCATCGAAGTATTCGAGGTCTAATAGAGAGGATTAATACACTATTCCATACTTTTTTGACAGCTCTTTTTGTTGTTTTTTTGTTTTGCTGTTTTTGATTTTTTTGGAAAATTTCCTATGATTTCTATTTGTTCTCATTTCCCAGGTGTTGCGATTGAATCCTGAGTAATCCCTTTTTTCTCCAAAACCACCAGGAAATTTTTTCATACATCTGGAACATCCCAGTTCTGCACTGTGTCCTTTAAGACCACACAGCTTTCTAGAAGCTGGAATGTCTGAAGATGTACAAAGTACTGCAGCTCTAAACTTGAGTGGTATACTTGTCAGGCTGTTTTCCAGGTACAGGCCAGTCCACAAAGCATTATTAAGTTCATTTACTGCAGGATTTAAAAATTCATTAAGGCATTTTGGCTCATGTTTCATTGATGAAATTATTCCCATTATTTTCTACGTTTCATGGGCTGAAAGAAGTCGAAGTTTAGCATTAAACCATAATTTCTTGGAGCATCTAAAAAATATTTGCCATTATACTTCTGAAAGTCCTTCCATAGTTTTCCATCATATATATCTGTCATCATTGATCCACCATGTACTTGTGTTCTCCACTCTTCACATTTTTCAGGAAAACCACTTTTCTTTAACAAATTTTCCAAAGGGTTGATTACACCATTGTAACAGTAATATCATAGTACATAAGACGAGGTTCTATACCTTCATTTCATTCCTTTACGCACTTTATTAACAGTAATAATGTATAGGATAATATTTAACTGAACTATTTTTCAGTGTAACTTTCTTAACAAGTTGACTATTGCATTGATGGGGTCTTCCTCTTGAATAGAATATATTGGTACAGTGCTTGCCAACCTGATGGCCATTGACATCCTCCATGCATTCATCATATTTGTAACATTTTGTGCACTTAGGGCACACAACATATTTTGTAAATTTATCCCTATCCAGTTGAAGATATTGTCTAACCATATACAGAGAACAAGGAAATGCTGCAATGAGCTCTGTAAGGATTTCATTTGAAATATGGAGATTTAAAGCTTTAAAAAATTGAAAGAAAAAAACCGTAATAACCAAATAAGTCCAATGTCACTCAGATGGCAATAACTTTGCCAAATTAGTAAAAAATAGAGCATCCATTTTATGAGTGAATGGACCAGGTGAAACCTTCTTTTCTTTGGTTTAGGCTCTGGCAAGGGCGGTGCAGACTCGATATCTTGATTTAATAAGGATTCAGGAATGCCTTCCCAAAATTCATCAATGTCAGATGTATCACTTGTGCTTTCCTCTTGATCACTTTCATCTTCAGAGTTCTCAAGGTCACTGTCTAGAAATGAGGTGTCTATTTCATTCTGTAAAAAAAAAAATCTTATAAAATTGTAAATAATATAATATAATACATTCGAACCTCCTGTAAGCAACCATCCAAAATGTCAAGCGTTGTTACAAGAAGTGGTCGCTTACAAGAGGTTCCAACTACATGTATAGTGATAATAATAATGAATAATAATAATAAAACTTTATTAACGTGTCGAAAAATATCTAGTTTGCATGATGGTAAACTAATTGGGGACACCTATCCCTAGTGATTTGACTTGGAACTGAAATTTTGGTACTATGGAAAACTGGTCGCTCTTGATCGAGACATGGTCACTTACGAGAGGTCGCAACCGGAGGTGCAACTGTGGTTTAGGTTCACAGGTTTTTATTTTCCACAAATACATTGAATAAATAGTGTAAGGTTGCAGGAATACAATCCAAAGGCAAAGGTTGATTTACTTGATTTATATATAGGGTTATGGCTTATCTAGTACAAGCTTGTGTATTATTAAGCTCAAGTTATTAGTAAAACACTGTTCTTGTGCTGTTGGATTGGATGGTAAACTTACCACGTTTTCAGAACTATTTTCAGGTGGGACTAAAACTGTCGAGCTTGCATCCGAACTTGGAGTTTCGTCTAGATCTTTTGTAATAACCACAACGAAAAACCATGTTAGTAAGCTTAAACTTAACTTAAGCTTATAACGTAACTATTAGGCAAGTAAGCTCAAATGCATACATTCTACATCTACAAGTTTAATTCACAAAGGTTTCCCATAACGTGAATGGACGGTCAGCATTATGATACAGATAATTGACAACGAAGAAAAGGAACACTACCTTGTGTAAACGATCTTGAATTATCGACTGATTCAACTTCAGAATCGGACGACGAAGTGTCTTCGAGAACTTGATTTTGAGTAGATTGTCTTGTAAAATTATACAAGTTCATGTGTCGTCTATATGTAGATTCTGACACATTCTCACTACAGTGACAGCAATAGAAGTGACCAGGAGTAGATTTTGGTGGAAGATCCATGGATGATACCTGTTATTTCGCTGTGTAGAGCTATTGCAATCGATGTCCAGTGAAATGCTAGCTCCAGACGCGATCGCGACGCCGAAGTGTTTACCAGTAGCATAGCAACAGCTGTTACCAACAGTGACACAATGCTAATAATTAGACTGGAAGCCCGGCCATATACAGACGTTTCGGGCATCTGATGAAGTGCTATGCCCGAAACGTCTGTTCAAACTGACAATTGTCACGCATCTCCAAGAACTTCTAGTTCATTTTTTACATATTCTTTTGGACAATATGGGTGCTTTTGGGTACTTGCTGACTTGGTAGCGATTCAATGCATGATGTATCAAGAAAGTTTTTGACACACATTTATTTTATGTCACAACTCCTTCAATTCTGATTTTAAATCTTTTTATTTTAAAACAACAAGAAGAAGCCGCGATCAGTGCATCCGAACAGGGTAGCAAAGGGGTTACACGTGACGCGTGATTTGGCCCAAAAATGGCGCGCGAATCGTGAAAAACACTTTATAAACAATAGAAAAAACCGTGATCACGTGAATTTGCAAGAAAGAAGTGCATGAAATGATTCTTTTGAGTCGTGAAATTACGAAAAATGGCACGTGAAGCGTGATTACAACCCCTGTCCGAAGGGTTTTAACAAATGCACGATCTCTACATTACATTGTAAAACCACACTAAAAACCGATCGATGGCATATTTCCGCCCTAGCTAAAGCTCTCTAGATCTGACACAGGAGATCGATACTATAGTATCTGCAACAATAATTTTGTGTGGTGTTGTTCAGTATACGGCATCAAACGGCTGACGGTCCAACGTTTTATTTGCTGGTATGCCGATGATTTTTGCTCATCATCATCAGCCATTAATTATGAGTATGTATACCGAGTAAACTGGTATAATATGCGTATAATATTGACAATATTAAATATTATTATATCCAAACACACCTTAATTTACTTACCTTTACTACGTAGTATTAAACATTATTACATCCAAACACACCTTTACTTACCTTTACTACATAGTATTAAACATTATTACATCCAAACACACCTTTACTTACCTTTACTACGTAGTATTAAACATTATTTCACCTAAACACACCTTTACTTACCTTTACTACGTAGTATTAAACATTATTTCACATAAACACACCTTTACTTACCTTTACAACAGTATTAAATGTGAGTAAACATATATACACCTTTAATCACCTTTGATGTGACAGGTTAAAGGTATGAAGGTGCCTTTAATCAATTTAAGCTTTTGATTAAAGGTGACTAAATGTTGAATTTCGCCCTGTGTATATCCTATATTGCAATTTTATTTCGGACTTCAGATGAAGAGCCACCTAGTGGAAAAGCTGACTAAAGTCATTATTATTATTATTATTAATTTCTGAACTTTAAATAATTTAATAAGTCAAGCAATTATTGCTTGACTAACCCTGGCCCCAGAGGATTTGGCTCTACTCGCTCTTTTACTCTCACAAGCCACGGCGAGAAACATAACGACTTTACTTTACCCTGAGTGTACATGTACTTTAAACATATAGAGCATATTGTTTTGTGTGTTTTTTATTTTTTTCTAGGTACCCCTTGGAATTATTTTCAAAAATGAAAACATAAATGATGAATTGGTTGAAATTATACAAGAAATCCATGAAAAGTATGTTCCCACAACAGTAATACAAGAACCATCTGCAGAAGGTGATATCAATTTTGTCCCTGAAGTCATAGACAAGGTATTTTTGGGGGGAGACCAGCTGACTGAAGAAAGGGCCAGAAATGCTGTGTATGCGAGAGCCGATGGAGATACTCAATTTGAAAGACTTGAAGGAATTATCCCCAAAAATGAAGACTGGCATGGTATTCGACTTGTTTATCAGGTGCTAATATTGTTAGCATGAATAAATAATCCTTCATTCCATGTTAACCTGGGTACCGCCCCAGAGGCTTCTGTGCTTTCTCTGTATTTACACCTGTTTTCAATAACGTTGTCCATTTATAAAATACAAAATAGTAAATAGTAAAAAGGAATAATTGAAGAAACAAAACCAAGTCAATCACTTGGAACTGTGGCTCATTGTTTCTCTAATTAATTCCTTTTTACTATTTACTATTCTGTATTTTGTAAAATGAAAACGTTTTTGAAAACAGGTGTATGAGCTATAACCGTAAACACCCATGTATAAGCCGCATCTTTTCACCAAAATGTTTCGTTCAAAATCGGGGGTGTGGCTTATCTACGGAAACATCTGTGAATGGCGCCGTAATTTGTAAGTTCCTTTATTAAAGTAAGCATATGCATTGGTCATTGCTTTTGCAAGTTCTAAGGAGCCACCAATAGTTTATGACCGTTTTATGACCATTAGTAACGTTTTGTAATACATTTGTGGTGTGTTTATTTATCACTTAATTAGACTTTGTTTTAGTGTGTTTTTGGGGCAGCAAGTTTGGTGGTCTGTGATTGATGAAGCAAAGAACATATATTTGCAGCTTTCTCAAGACTTCACTTTCGATTTTTCCGATTTCCTTCCAAAAACTTTTTTTCTAATAATGAGTTGCCAATTTTGGGGTGCGGCTTATCTATGTGTGCGGCTTATACATGGGTGTATGAAGTGATGATTTTGAGAGGTCTGTTACCTGGGGTTCCCTCTGCAGTCTTCCCATTGTACACCACATCCACCAGATGTGTAAAAGTGTGATCGCATCATTTCACTGAGAAAATATACCATTACATTATTATTATTAATTATTGATGTAACCTTTTGTCCTATAGATAACACTTTATTTAACGAGGAATTTACAGATAAAGCTATGCTTTTTTCCAATCTGGTCCTCCTAATGATAAATATAAATATATGCACAAACTTCAAATACGATTAATTCTAAATACTTAATACAAAATACTAAATCCTAATATACGCTAAAACCTAAATATTTGTTTACTATCTAAAATATGAAAATCGTCTAAATCGTAAACCTAAGTCGGATCAACACTATGATAATCTAAGCCCTATAAATAGTTCAGTGTAATTGGTGTACAGTAGTGTGTAGACAATTATGATGTCAATCCTAACCGACAGATATTGATGGTATAGAGTCCGTGGTTAATAGAGTCTAGTGTTCTTGAGTTCGACGGTACATTTAAGTTGAGATTTAAAGAAGTTCTTTGAGAATCGTTTAAAACTTGACAGGGAGGTAAGTTTGGTGGCTGAGTCAGGGTAATTGTTCCAAAGAGATGAAGCCATGAAGGAGAATATATCTACGCTTGCCTGCATTAATTCTGGCTTTTGGTATGGATAGTTTGTTGTTTGCGATAGCCCTTGTTGAGTATCGGTGGCTCGGTTTCGATAAGAGTTTGGCCAGACACGGTGGATTAAGGTTGTTCAGAGTTTTGAATGATTGCATCAGAATTCGGTAGCGTATCGCATCACTGATTGGAATAAGATTAAGTTTCTTAAATAAGGACAAGGATGGAGTGGAGAAGACAGCGTTGAGAATAATCCGCGCAGCACGTTTCTGAACTAATAAAAGTTGGTCAAGGAGCTCAGTTGAGCAGTTACCCCAAACGCTACAGCAGTATTCCATCGTTGGTTTTGCTAAAGAGTTGTGTAGTAGAAGTAGGTTTTTTGGATCTAGAAGAGGTTTCGCTCTACGAAGCAGTTCGAGTTTAGAGTTGTACTTCTTTATGGTAGGTGATATATGCTCGTTCCACGTAAGGGACGAATCGATATGTACACCAAGGAGCTTTTCGCAAGTTGTTTGAGATATAGAAGAACTGCCTAGGTTGACATCAAGCGGCTCAGCGATAGTGGCCAGTTTCTGTTGAGATCCAAGTAAGATCACTTTAGTTTTGTCCGGGTTGATAACCATCTTGTTTTGGGATGCCCAGAGATTTAGGCTGTCCGCACCATTCTGTAAGTATGAATTCACTGTATGAATGGTTGGGCCAGACGCCATTAAGGTAGTATCATCAACGTATATATGGGTTGAACATTCTTTGTTAATAAGTGGGATGTCATTAATGAGTAATATGAAGAGTAGTGGACCTAGCGAAGACCCTTGGGGGACACCACTGAGCACTGGAAGTACGTCAGAAACAGATCGTCCAATTGTTACCATCGGTCTTCTGTCTGTGAGGTACGATGTAAACCATTGCAGCGCGGAGTTACGTATCCCGTAGATGGACAGTTTTTGAATGAGGAGGTCATGATTTACAAGGTCAAAAGCTTTACGGAAATCGACAAGAAGAATACCAATAAGTTCTCCTTTATCCATGGTGTTTAGCCATGTGTCTGTGAGATGGAGTAGTAGTGATTCACATGAATGATTTAGGCGTGATCCAAATTGGGATTCGCTAAGTAGACGATGCTCAAGAAGGAATTCAGTGAGGTGTTGTCCACAGTGGCGTTCCAGAATCTTAGATAGAACAGAGAGAACAGAGATGGGGCGATAATTATCCTTGTCTTGGCGAGACCCTTTTTTGAATATGGGTGTAATTTTACTTATTTTCCACTGGTCGGGAAAAATACCTGAGCTTATACTCGAATTGTAGATTTGAAGAAGTGATGGAAGTACTTCATAACATCCAATTTGGAGCAAGCGAACATTCATCAAGTCCACACCTTTGGCTTTAGAACAGGACAAGTTCTGGATTTCCTTCAGTAGATAGTCGTTTGACATGGGCGGGATGGAAAGGTGACAGTTATCTGGGAGACAGTCAGCAACAAATTGTCGGAGTGCTTCAAACTTTGGCTCGTAGCTTGCAGTTGTTTTATTAATGATGGAGTCAGCAATGTGAGAAAAATGTGAGTTAAATACATTGGCGATCTCTGTGGGGTCAGTTATTAGTCTGTTGTTATCTTTGATATAGGCTGGAGTTGTACCCTTGGAGTTCCGGTTAACTGCTTGTTTCAGAATATTCCATAATTGAGTCATTTTTATTGCTAGAAATCAGCTGCATAAGGAAGCTCTTTTTGGCCATTCTAATGTCAAAGGTACACTTGTTTCGAAAATCTTTGTAAGATTCCCAAGAAATAGTATCCTTTTCCAACCAAACTCTGCCAATGATGTAGGTTCCATGTGCGCAAACATGAATGTTACGAACAATATTAATGCCAAAACAAAGAATGTCCTTGACAACTTGAACTATTGTAAGGACTATGTGAAGACTGAGACTGATGCATTCATTGTCGCTGCGACAATGGCCCATTTCGAAATGGAAGCATTTGATGGTGAAGTTGATATCCCTCCTGAAATAAGGTATGGACAAAGGAGGTCAGGGTGCTGTGGCTTCACAAAAATGTCAAAGCTATTCTGGAGAAACTCATAATGTCAAAGCAAGAGGCTGAAATAGATGAGCTTATTGAGGGAATAACCCTTGCAGATCAGCCTCCACAACCCAAGGTGTTTCTGTCGATACTGTGGTAAAAGCTACAGGTACAAGAGATGTCGTGATCGCCATGAAACAAAAGAACATCCCCACTTTACACCACCTGAAGAAGAAACAAAGGAGATGTATGATGCATCCAGCACTAAGGAAGAAAAGCACCAGGACTACATTTATAATTATGCCTTGGGAAGTTAAGTCTGGGACTGTTGCTTCGTAATGTTGATGATTCTGTGCAGGAAGGAGATGGGGAGAGGATTTTACGAACTCCATAACAAAGGAGGATTAATGAACTCCATAACAAAGGACATGTATTCTTTTGCAAGCCAGAAGAAAAGAGGGAGTATCACTCTTTCCCAAAGTTCAAGAAAACACTGGTCAACAATCTTAGCTACAGCCAAATAAACAGTTGGATAAACCAACACAAGAAAGCATGGTCAAATCGAGGAAGTTAGGACATCAATCTTCATGTCATTTGTCTAATATGTACAGTAAAAGTATGAATTTCATACTTCAGATTGTGAGAATTATTATCACAAAAGTTTAAATTTATGAGAAATGATCACTGAGAGCAACAGAGACTTTGATCTCTAGCTGTACATGTTACAGGGTGTCTCAAAAGGTTTGTACCCCTAATTCTTTGATTTCCTATGGCATCATTATTCAAATGTTAAACACAAACTGTTGAGACACCTGTATATATTAGCTGAATAGTATTTACCAGTACATGTAGGGGATCAAATGTTTACTCTTTTGTCTCGAGCTTGACTGATCTTCACTTCTGATATACATTTTTAAGCTTCAGCACTTCATGAGAGCAAAAGAGAAAGCAATGGCAGCCCAATCAAAATCTTAATCAAGTTTAGTAATTCAAAGTTCAATACCCTTTGTATCATTTGTATGTACAAAAATTTATAGAGAAAAGGTTCAAGTGTATTACAAAAATATATACCGTATTTATTTATGCACCTATCAATGTTAAGCCGGGGGGGGGGGGGGGGGGGGGGGGGTAGGCCGGGCCTATGGCGGGCCTATGGCGGGGATTTGACTTGATGTGCTGTCCGTGGGCTGGAATTTTGATTAAACACTTGCCCGGGTTAGGGAAATTTGAAGGGTAAAATTACAAGTAAAATTGAAATTTCCGCGGCGAAACAACTGCCGGATCGAAGCATGCTTTCAACACGTATGTAATCAGACTCACGTGAGCACGTTTACAGCACAAGAAGAATGGTATTATTAATTGAGTATCGTAGGTGAATAAAAATACTCAAATGTTATTTCAGTCAAATGTTCGTTCTTTACTCTTACATTAAAGACAAACAAGTTTCACAAGTAACTTACCTATTGTTTGTTTGGAATGACGATAATTTGTGTCAATCTATCTGTTTATTAAAACAGTACAAGGATATTCGTTCAGGGTAGCAAAGGGGTTACGCATGACTTGACCAAAAAATGGGAGCGTAAATCGTGAAATTCATTAAAATTCGAGCGTGATGCGTTAATTTATGTTTCAACGTGATGCGTGATCGTCCCTTTTGACCGACTGTGATTCGTGATTTACCGCTGTTATGCTCTGTGAAACGTGAACGTTTAACTGGCCGTCTCTATAAAAACCTCTCAGTCGTTTTCGCTTCTAAAATAAATATCTCCCAAACTCTAGCTAATGAAAGACTATATCAAGGTTAAAACTAAAACGGGTTTGGTTTGCTTCAAAATATTTTTATTTTATTTTATTTTATTTTTTTGAAATGATTCCGTCTGAGAGCTGGTCAAGAGGTCAAATTTGCATGAAATTATGCACTTCTTTACAGCGCTGTACAAACTTCGTCTCGCATTATCCAGCGAAACTTTTTATATCATGTTGTAGATAAATGTATCTAGTTTGTCTAGAGGTAAAGCGTTATTAATGGGTTCAGCCGTTTATGAGAAAATTAGTTGATAATTAACCCCACTAAGATCTAACTGAACGGCGGCTCAAAATTACCCAACTTTACTCGATTATTTTGCAAAAGTGGCACCTCGCTGGACTCTCTCATTGACACAATCGGATGGAACATCATTTCATTTACACAAATCTGTAAAAACCTGTGTACGTTTTGGATATTTCAAAAGTTACGACAATTTCAGTTGGTGCATGTTAACCGATTTACGAATATTAATTAGGTGCAATATCTCAGATATCTTATCCATATGAAGTTGAAAACGGCTTACCCTCCTTCCTAAATCGCTCATGTTTCCCATTTTACCCATGCTAGACTTCATTCCAGGTCAACATTTCCAAATACAGCGATTTAGGAAGGAGGTAAGCTATTTTCAACTTCATATGGATAAGATATTGCACCTAATTAATATTCGTAAATCGTCTATATTAAATATTATCTACAGAACAAATGAGTACTGGCGGGGGAGTTTACCATTCATTTCTGCCCCGGTGACCGGTGACCGGGGGACTTCACTGGCTTTCATTTGAGTAAATAGTGAATGCCCTGCTTATGCCCAAGGGGTACAATAATGTATTGAACTTTATTATAAAACATTGCTTCAGCTAGTTCTCATATATACAGTAACAATTATTTAGACATTATTTATTTTAAGCACGGCTTAAAAACATTATTTGGGTCCTCTAATATTTTATTTGGGTCTACTCCAGAATAAATTGGGCAAGTAAATTCTTAATTATTACAACCAGTATTCAATAAATGTTTTACTTTTTCACAGCGAGGGCTTCTTGAAGACCAAAAGGCTCATTTACCACGTAACAGTAGAACACAATTAGTCACTTGCTTTAAGGATGGAAACAGTGAAGTGTTAGACCTACCAACTAGCTCGGCTAGAAAAAGAAGGCAGAAAACTATGGAGAGTGCATACAGGATTCACAGCAATCCTAGTGAATCGCCGAGGAAGAAAAAGAAAACAGCCTTGAGAGGGCTGTTTAACACCGTGGTTAATCAGTCTTCAACCAACCAACTGATTGACATGTCAATGGGGTCAAAAACAGTCCATGACAAGGTTCTTAGTCATTTAGGAAATGACCTGGTTAGAAATTTTGAAAAGTCACGTGGTAATTTAACTAGATCAGTCATGGTTCTTTACCATGGTGGTTTGCTTAGTAAGGCAAAATACAATAGCGTTAGAAGCTCTGAGATATTCACTAGTGATAAAACATGGAAAAAATCAAGGCTAAGTTTAAGTAATGGCATTCACATTCCTAGTTTAGTACCATATAAGGAAGTAAGTCAGTTCACTAAGACCATTGATATAGGTCTGCTTAAAGACCTCCCTCATGTAGAACTTGAGGAGGATGAAAGCAGTACCGGTAATGATGGAAATGTTCCTATAAGAAATACAATTTCAGGTTGTTACATTGATCTTGAAGCACGCTTACTACAGCTAGCATCTATGTACTTAAACTTCAATAGCACAACTAACATCATTCGTTGGTTTTCATATCCTCCCGGTACATTTCTTGTAGCCATAAGTGCTGATGGTGCTCCTTTTGGTAAACAAAATGAGGCCACTGCATGGCTTATTAGTTTTCTTAATTTAGGAAACCGTATAGCTACAATCAGCGACAAAATTGATTGACACCCCCTTGTTATATGTCTCCAAAATGGCTTTTTAAGATAAATCAATATTCAACCCCTTTTCCCCCCTGCCCCCTTTGTTCAATGTTGATTTTCTCTGAATTTTTTTTGGCCGGAACATTGTCTGCCTCAACATTGAATAGGGGAGCGGGGATGGAACATTTATAACTCCCCATAAGGGGTTTATTCCGTTAAATCCACCTTAAACGACAATATATTATCTAAGAGTGTCATCTATTTTGTCGCCAATTGTCTGTGACGCCACCTATGCATTTGCGTTATCCATTTAGCACGCTTACTAGTGATATATGTCAATATTGTACAAAATTGAATGCATATGCTGTAGAGGATTATCCCTACGCCAAATGAAGTCGGTATAATTCAACATATGATTAAATGGTGAGCAATATATACCCGAATAAGATTATTTGTTTCCGCATTACTATTCACTATCATTTGCGCGCAGACTGTTTGAAAGAGATATGTATACGTGCGTGACTTTAAAACTGGGTTTGAATCACGTAATCATTGCTGTCAAACTTTCACACAACCATTAAACCCTCTGAAGATATCAAATTCGAAAAATATCACTAACGACGTTAGGCGATTGGGTAATGTACATGTTGAAGTACGTATTAACTTTCTAGGGGGAGGGGGATGGGAAACACGGGGAGGGGATGGAGTTATCACTACTAAGTATTAGAAGGATACCACTATAAGGACTTGTCATTACTATAAGCAGTATATTATAATACTCTCGTCGCAGGCTCCTCGGTAATACCGCAGTATAGATATATATTGTTATAAGTGCCTCGATTGAACCATTTCATACTCTTGTCGCAAGCACGTACGTGACTTTTAATCTGGGTTTGAATCACGTAATCATCAGTGTCAAACTTTCACACAGCCATTACACGCTCTGAAGATAAGAAATTCGTTGCTAACAATGTATATCTTGAATGACGTTAGGCGATTGGGTAATGTTCACGAATGTACCATTTCCAGAGCTGATAAATACGCAGGCATGATATGTTACCACATACATTTTATTACGCAGGCATGAACGTCACACGTCACAAGTATGTTACAACATATATTTTCTTCAATATGTTGTTGTAATATATTTTCTTGTTTCAACGATTATAAATAAGAGGCTGCATGCAGATATTACTTCAGTAAAATACAGTTTTGACAAGTTTATATACGTGAGATTTTAGACGCAAGCATGAGTGAGCCGATATCCGTAACGCAGGAGGAACTCCATTCATCTAATGTCCGTCAGGTATATCTTTTGACTTACAGTCAAGCTGATATAGAAAAATTTCCCACGAGACGCGGATTTGCTGAAGCCGTAATCACTTCATTCGGTCGTGATAATGTTATACATTGGGTTTGCTGTAGAGAACTCCACACAACGAGCGATGGAAAGCACTACCATATCGCTCTGAAGTTAAGAAGATGCCAGCGATGGTTGAATTCAAAAAGAATTTTAGCGGTACAACATGGTATTTCTGTTCATTATTCATCAAGTCATTCCAACTACTATTCCGCTTGGCAGTATGTCACAAAAGAAGACGAGGATGTTCTTCAAAGTGCGAATCATCCAGATTTATGGAATCAAGGCGCACCGAGGACTACTCTAGCATCTGCTACGAGGATAAATACGAGAGAAAACGCCACCAGAACAGAAAGTGATATAGCATCCAACGAAGGAACAGAGACCCCTGTTCGGAAACGTAAGCGTATGTCAGCGTTTGAGTTATCGGAAATCATCACCCAAAAACAAATAAAGAGCCGTACTCAACTACTTGCATTGGCTAATGAGCAACAAGAGCTGGGGAAAAACGACATTGCAGAGTTTATAATAAACCGGGGAAGCAAAGTGGTAGCCGAGATATTGACTACTGCTTGGGAAATGAAGGGAGCACAAGCTACCCTTGAACGTCAGGCCAAATCGCGTTTACAATTACTACAGGAGGCAAATAACGCACAGTGTACAGGCGGCTGTCACGGTATGTGGTATATCCTAGCCACACAGATATTAGAAAGAAATGATGTCGCACTTACCTCATTTGCAGTGGCAGTCAAAGAACTTTTGATTAAAGGTAGAGGAAAATACCGTAACATAATGATAGTGGGTCCGGCGAATTGTGGAAAAACCTTCTTGCTCAACCCATTGAACGTTATTTATAAGACTTTTACGAATCCAGCCACCAGTACTTTTGCTTGGGTTGGAGCCGAGACAGCGGAATGCATATTTTTAAATGATTTTCGTTGGAGTCAGCAGTTGATTTCCTGGCATGACCTTCTCTTGCTATTAGAAGGTCAGATAGTGCACTTATCGGCCCCAAAAACTCATTACAGCAAAGACATCGAGTTTGATGGCGATACTCCTATCTTTTGTACCAGTAAACATCCACTGATTTACGTCAAGAATGGTCTTGTAGAAGAACGTGAGTCTGAAATGATGTCTTGTCGATGGAAAATTTTTCATTTCAACCGTCAATTTAGCGCTGAAGAACAGATAGAAATGCCTTCTTGTCCGAAATGTTTTGCCAAGTTAATTATTTCAAATGCCATGTAACCAATTTCGGAGTGATCTTTTATCATGACAGTGTGAATGAGATTGAACAGTATCGGTCTACGGTCAACAAACGTTAGTTAGTATTATCAAGTCATATCCTCTATAAATAAGCGTTGACCGATACGGTTCAATGTCATTCACACTGTCACTGTCACACTGTCACTGTCACTGTCACCGCTTACTCGAGGATATAATGTATGTACCTACTTATGTAAATGGATAACCGCCACGATATGTCAATATATCGGGTGCATTATGGGTAATTAAATAATACTACTATTTTGAGGTTCCTAACTTATTAAAAGAAGCAAAATTAACATCTTATCTTCAGAGGGTGTAATGGCTGTGTGAAAAGTTTGACACTGATGATTACGTGATTCAAACCCAGATTAAAAGTCACGTACGTGCTTGCGACAAGAGTATGAAATGGTTCAATCGAGGCACTTATAACAATATATATCTATACTGCGGTATTACCGAGGAGCCTGCGACGAGAGTATTATAATATACTGCTTATAGTAATGATAAGTCCTTATAGTGGTATCCTTCTAATACTTAGTAGTGATAACTCCATCCCCTCCCCGTGTTTCCCGTCCCCCTCCCCCTAGAAAGTTAATGCTGGCGTTAACCCGCTTTAAGGGGAATTTTCGATTATTTAATTACCCATAATGCACCCGATATATTGATATTTCGTGACGGCCATAATTTTTGCAAATGACTGTATGTTAATGAAATGAATATATAAAATCGACGCATGCTGTATTAATAGACAAAGACTTTAATAAACAAGATTTAATAATTCAAATTTAGTACTTTGTACGGGCCCCTTTGTTTTGGATAATTAAATCAATGCGCTTATTTGTACTGGCTATTGTCCTATCTATTATACCACGGTCATAATTAAGCATTAGCATTTTGATACGTTGCGCAAAATCGTCCACTGTTTCATATTGTATATTTAAAACCATAGCTTGGTTTCGTAGATCGGCTTTGATGTTATGAAAAAAAATTTCGATGGGGTTGAGGTCTGGACTTCTAGGGGGAATTGAAAATAACTGGGCCTTAATTTTTGATAAGGCTTCCCTTTCTAAAGCGCTATTTTGACTAGGGTCACCGTCCTGTAAAAATATTCGCGATCTGCCCTTCTTGCTTAGTTTCAAGGCTCTTGGAAATGTTTCAAAATAAATTCTTTAAAAGTTTGTCCGTTCAGTTTTTCGTATCGCTCACATAATACCACGCCTTCCTGGTATGAAATCCCCACAAAATATTTGACTACTCGTCCTCCGGAACCCACTTGCGATCCTTTCGCTGTACAATAGGGCGCAAGTCCCTCTGATGATCATATTAAACTGTCCGGGACTCTCGCTTGATCTGCGGGATTGAATTTGTGATAAAAACTCACACCGTCAAAATAAAAACACACGTCTTTGGTCCAGAAGTCTTGTCTGTAATTCCGTTTAAAATGTTTGGCGAATGCAAGTCTTTGTTTTCTGTCTTTGTCACTCAGTACACCTTTTCGTCTTGAGTGCACATAGCTGTATCCCATTCTATGTAGATGGCGTTGTACTGTCCTTACCGACACCTCCGTAGGAGGGATGCGGAGCTCCACTAATAAGCCTTTGGCAGTGAAATTACCCTGACGTCTTCTCAGGGAATGTATCGCACGACGAATGCGTCTTTCCTCGCGCCATTTGAACTTCCTTCGACGTCCAGCACTTTTCCCTTGCTTTTTGCACTCTTCCTTTTCCTTTACACTTCTAAAAACAGTTGATCTTGAGACCCGACACTTCTTCACGATTTCGTTCACTGTGAGATTGCTGAATAGTTTTAAATACTGTACAAACGCTTTAGTTTGCGGAGAGATTAATTTTCGCTCCATCTCGTGTTTTTGCGCGCGTCAATAACACGCTTTTAGAACATCTGAACAATCATGATTATTCATTGGAATACATTCTTAATTGGTATTATTTGCTCGTTCTTAACGTTCGATGATAAGGCTAGGTTACATATTTCTAAATTTTACATGGATTGGGTGAGAGAAACACGCGCGTCATGCATAAATGTGCGTATCCCCTTTTCGGACAATCAGCGACAAAATTGATTGACACCCCCTTGTTATATGTCTCCAAAATGGCTTTTTAAGATAAATCAATATTCAACCCCTTTTCCCCCCTGCCCCCTTTGTTCAATGTTGATTTTCTCTGAATTTTTTTTGGCCGGAACATTGTCTGCCTCAACATTGAATAGGGGAGCGGAGATGGAACATTTATAACTCCCCATAAGGGGTTTATTCCGTTAAATCCACCTTAAACGACAATATATTATCTAAGAGTGTCATCTATTTTGTCGCCAATTGTAGTTGTGAAGACAACTTTTTGTTATTAGGGGCAAATTGCAAAGAAGAACACCCTATTATGATTAAATATGGCAAGCAAATAAGGAGTGAAATATCTCTTATAGAAAGCAAGACATATAGTATTCAGGGACATGAAGACCTTGCAGTGAAGTTTATATTTGAGCTTGTTCCTGCTGATATGAAATGGCTTGCCACTTTTTCTGGGGAACTTTCAAATGCTGCCACCTATAACTCCTCATATGCAAATGTTACAAGTAGGACAGCTGATTTAAAAAATATTCATGGTTCACTTGGGAATGATAACACATGTACCTGGAATCCATGGTCATATGATTCCAGGGTTAAGGTTGCAAAAGATGTAGCCAAATACAAGCTCGCAATTGTAAACAAATCTATTCAACAACAGAGAAACCTTGTTACTAAATATATTGCTAACAAACAATCAAGGCAGGAATTTGAGCCTATTTTAGGGCCATTAATTTGTAAGGCAAAATGTGAACCATTGCATCTAGGCAACAATTGTTGGCAAGCATGGAATAAGGAGGTCATGACAGTTGCACTTACCCGTTCTAATATAGTTAATAGTACAATCACTGTTTCTCAATTGCCATTTGATTGTTGCTTCCGTAGGTATCTTCGCTCAGTTAGAAACAAAGTGAAATCACCAAAGTTATACAAGAAAATAGTAAGGTGGTTTCGAGAAAATAGAAAAGATAAATCCTTTCAATGTAGATTCACAGGTGAGGAAACACGTAAATTTTGCAACAATTTCATGCATATCATTGATGCTGTTCTTTCACCAAATGACACAGAATCTGCAAATTTAAAGCTTTATTCTCTAGCCTATGTAGGACTAAAGCTTAGGAATGCCACATCGCTTATGAATCGCATAGATATTGATGAACAAGGGATTGTTAACCTAGATAAGAACTGTAAGCAATATTTTATTTGTAGTTCAATGTTTTTAAGTAATTTAACACTCAGTATGTGGACAGTGGGTTTCTGTGTCCCATATCATGCTAGACAATTATTTGAATCTCTAGGGGTTGGCCTTGGCATAAACACCATGCAAGGTAGGGAAGCTAAACACCAGAAACTTAAACATTATGCAGATTTTTCCCTCCCTAACGATCGATGGGCAAAGGTGTTTTTACATGAGCATATGTCATTGATATGGCTGAGGCAACAAAACCCTCATTTGGTTAAGTACTCAAAGTCAAAGTTGCAATACATTTTAGATAAATGCTATCAAGACAGTTTTTGCTTTTGTGGTCTACCCAAAGCAGAACATGAGGCTGGGTGTCAATACTGTCAATCAACTTTAATGACAGCAATAGCTGCATCTGTCGAGGCAAAGTGCTTGACTACTTACATTAAGAATATTATCGGTTGATAATGCTAGAGCATTACCACGATTAATATATCATACGAAAGAAAGCTGGAGTTATTAACAACAGTTAAGTGTGTGAATGAGCTTAACCCAAGGAACAGAATATAATCAATAGTTCTTGTTTACCAGTCAATACAAAAGAAATGAGATGTTACTAAGATGTATCAGACTATCTATTTCATGGGTTAAGTGACATCACTCTAACACAATTTATTATTATGCCTTATTACAGGTTCATTTACAAATAAATATATATATAACAATTATTCCCCTAAGTGGAGGTGAATAGTGGTGGATACATGTATTTACTGAGCCACGAGTCTTCGAGCGGCGAGGTACATTGTAAATATCTACTACTACTCACCGACAGTGAGGGGAATAATTGTTTTAGTATATACCACACAAGTGAATTATAAAATGTATTTTCAAGAAGAAAAATATATCTTGTTTTGCTCGGAGGTAAATAGCCAAGAATATCCCTACTTTGATTAACCAATCACAGTGCACGAAAAGCAATATTCACTTGTGAGGTATATACTAAAGGTTTATATTGACCTGTAAAATAATATTCATAAAGACTAGAATTTAGAATTGCACTCTAGTTACATAATTACAAAAAGGGCCAAACAATGTTTATTAGTACGGCATATGCATAATATATATTTGACATTTTAGAGCGGTCGCACTAAACCCATGAAATAAATACTAACTTTTAGTATTAAATAGTGCTAATTAAACAATATAAAACAAATGATTTATTACGAATTAGTACTGATTAGTACTAATTATTGTTCATGTGTTTAGTGCGAGCACTCTTAAAATTACTGTACATGTACTTATACTAATACTTTGAAATCAATTGATTTTGTGTAAACATGTTTCAGTGTTGTTTATTCCAACTTTTGAACAATAGTCAATGCACTGTTATCAATTACAATGTACATGTGTATATTACCCATTTCTTCTGATACTTAATCTTGAAAACTTGATGTGTGACAATCAAAGGTGCTGTGGTACGTTGAGTTCATTCCACAAGCCATAGTAGCAGCGGATGTCCAGTTTCTCAATTGTTTTTGAGTATTTTATTGTGAATAACTTCTCCTCAGAGACTAAGAGCTTCACTGTAGAATTGCCAATAGCCTTTTGGGGGAATCCAACAAAAGCTTCACCGAGAATATCTTTAAGAAATAACTCCAGCTTTCTTTCGTATGATATATTAATCGTGGTAATGTTCCTTACAGTATTCACGTCAACGCCATATGCAGACACACATGTCAGGAGATCTTTCAAACATTCAAACACTTCCAAACTTATTCTATGTGAAATATCAATTCTATACGGGCTCCCTTGCCTTGGAGTTTTGCGCATTCTCCTCAGTATTGTTTTATTCCAGTGAACCACTTCTTTAACAGCTAATGACTTCATTCCTGCTATTTCCATTGCACAATGTAATCGTTCTCTGTCGTTCGTGGCTCCATATTTTTTAACTAACATGTCTTTTGCCAGTCGTATCTCCTTAAAAAAGCTACTCAAGGCGAGCCTTTGCCCCACTTCATTTCTATCGATTGAATTATAAACCTCTGATTCTTTTCTTTGCAACAAATCATCTAAGCTTGAGCTTAGGTTTGACAAATTATTTAACATTCGAGACGCCATACATTGGATTTGAAATATAGCAGCCTCGATATCGTGCCTTGACTGCCTCGATATTGTGCCGAGCGATTTTTGAACGGAAAATCCCCAGTGTGATCTCACGAAAGAAATCAAAATGGCAAAGCGACTCGACAACTTTTATCTGTGCCGTTTACTGTTTTGACACGAAAAACGATTTTATTTTCTATTTTATGCAGAAAATTACAGAAGAGCGCTTGTTACACTTTGTTTTTGTATCCTGTGAACACGAAACACGAAGAAAAGTGAGAAAAGCTGAGCCGAATCACGATCAATGATGAAGAGTCGTCAAACTTTCTGAAATATTTGACAACTTGATGAATGGAGCACGAAGTCAGGTAGGCAAATATCCAGTTTTTGTCGTATTTTTGAGTCTTTTCGTCGCTTTTCTCGACAAGAATATATAAACGATGGACGTTTCTGAGACATTCAAGATATTTTTTCTCTTTGACATATTTTACTAGAGATATGAATGTTCTGGCGAATCCGCCGTGTAGCTATAGCTACAAGAATCGCTCTGTTTTCGCTCTTTTGTCAGTATAAATACGGCTATCTTTTCTTGATATTTTCAGTCGTACACTTGTGTAGCTATATAACTTACAAAATGGTTAGTACGTGATTGAGAAAACTGAGCCGTTATATTTAGTTTTTTTCGTTATTGTGGACATAAATAATTGGACGATTCATCGAGTTTCTTGCCGGCCGTGTTTAAACTTGGAGCTCAATTCTTGCAAAATTACTTAATTTTCGGTTTAAAATCATCAAAATCACATCTACATAGAACTTGAACTTAACTAAACAAGAAAAACTGTGATTCTATGGCTTTTGTTTAGTAAATATGTTTGACAACAGAAAAAAATACATTCGTGGTCAGTTATTTTTACAATCAAATCCACTGCATCGCTTCAAGGTCGTTCAAGGTCATGAACCATGTTTATTGTGCTCTTATATCACAGCTTTTTAGCCAAACAGAGCGCGCGTTATATATATGTTATTTTATAAAACTATTTAGTTATTATTTGTGACTAATTGTCAGAATCCTCCTCATCTTCAGAGGAGGCTCCACTTGACTCGTTCTCATAACACCTATTGTAGGTGAGGTCATACTGTTTGATTGCCATAGTATCATGGTCCACCGAAGCTTTCGATTCCAATTCCAGTTCCTCTGCATCAATATCATCAAATAAATCATTAAACATGTAAATAATATCAACTGCATGTGTCCTCTTGAATACAGGCAAATTTGCAAGTATGTAGTTCAAAGTGAAAATGTGGTGAGCATTTCTAGGACAGATTTTATCAGTTCATCGCTGAATCCGATAGTACACTCAGGATTGAGGTAAGTGAGCACACCTGATTGTTCCCTGTCTTTGTATTCTGTCAAGAGCTGCTTCAGGAGAGTTCTGTCTTCCTTAGGTACACGTCTTGATGGCATTTTCTCCCCATCTGTCTCGTCCCCATCACCATATTCAGGAATTGGAATCTCACAATGATGTTGTGATGTGCATTTACATTGACGATGATATTATTATTATTATGACAATTTAAACAGCAATTGTGATTGCTCCCCTCTACACGCACATCATTTTTCTCCTCAAACTGTGATGACAGTTTCCTCAAGCATGTGACAGTATTACTGCAATACCCTTGCGAAATTGATTCCCAACTTCTTGAGAAGACCTAGGAATTCTCAAGAATTCTTTAGAATTCCCAAGTTTTCCCAACTCTCCAAAATGAGTTTTTCTGATCCTGAAAACTGAGCTAGGAATTCCTAGGAATTCCTAAGAATTCTAAGCTTGATAAATGTTCAGGTTGAGAATACCTTGGAATTTCAGAGAATGTCAATCTCCTTTGAAATTAGTTTGGAATTTCTTAGGAATTTTTGAGAATATCAACAATTCAAGGCTTAAATTTTATGCAACAAAAGTCTAAGACTTCACAAATATTCAAATTGAGAATACCTAAATATGCTGCCTTATAGAATAAACATCAAACATTCCATAAGTGTCCAGTTGAATCAGTTCTAGTTTACGATCATATTGAGATCTTTTAGCGCTCCACATAAATCCTCAGCATTTACCTAAACTGTTATCTGTAAAATGGTGCTCAAATATTATTTCTAGAATGGTAAAATATCCAGAATTTGACGAAGAAATTGCGAACAACATCATCGTACTCGTGTTACGTCTTTGCACGGCCAAATGAATCTGGTACCTAATTTGTTTACCTTATTTGGAAAGCTGTCATGGAAAGCTTCACTGTGATTGGCTAGCGATTTGAATTCTAGGCGCGCCAAGTCATTCCGACATCCGTTGTTTCATGTTGAACGTTTGTAATGGAAGATTAGTGACTTTATTAGGAAAATAATCGACCTTTTCTAGTATGAAATGTCCTGGAATTGGTGTGGAACAGTTCATGCATGTGTTAGGATATGGATAATGCCGAAAATCTGAAGTGAGAAATACATATACGCTTCTTTTGAGGTAAGATTAGATGGCTATTCCGTATTCGTGAGATCGGTTCGTACTTTACTTTAGTATCAACGGTTGATTCATTATATTTACGAATTACGCTGTACCTAGCTCTTTGATGAACTTAATGGCAACCTCTTTTATAACAACACATGATGGATACTAAAGTTGAGTCCCAAATACTACTGTTTTGAGGTTGAACTTCTCGAGTTTATTATACAGTGTACTGTATGTGTAGTTTTAATTCTGAAGACGGAAATATTGTCTAAATTGCTACAGTAATTATAACTCCAATTCCCAACTGTTTATTGTATATAGGCTTAAGTAATTTCATACATCTGTACTTGAAATATTGGGTACTATACACCTATAAAACATAGTTTTGTCTCTTACAGTTTGAATATCTTGTGCTTGATCAATATTGATGTTTTACTGATCATGAAGAATAGATGATAACATGAAAGCCTACAACCAATACCATGCTGTTGAATTTAATATCTTCTGAAGAAACTTTGTGAATCATTCATGTAAATAATTATAGTAGAAAGCATCAAATATATTAAAAAGGTTCATGAATTCAATAATTGTCAATGATTAACAGTAGAGAAAATTCCCAACAATTTCTAGGAATTCTTAGAAATTCCTAGAAATTTCCAATTTCCACCCAAATGCATGGTGAATAAGACATTCTCAAGAATTCCTGGGAATTCCAAAGAATATTTCCAGCTCATTTTCAACTATGGAATTCCTAGGAATTCCTAAGAATTCGCGTCCGAATTTACCGTGAAAATTCACACCTACAATCCAAAGAATTCCTAGGAATTTCTAAGAATTCTTAAGTTTAAATTCTTAAGAATTCTTAGCAAATTCTTAGGAATTCTTAAGAATTTCAAGCTCAATTTCGCAAGGGTAGTGCAACACTGCCTTTTCACATTTTCTTAAAGTGCTACTTAGACGAAAATCGATCGACATTTAATTTAGCTGAAACTTCATTGAATAATTCTTCAAGGGTCTAATAATAACTAGTTAAATTCTTTTTTCGATATTCCAGAGGGAAGTACTATCTTTTTATGAATCTTTAGAGGTGTCAGTGACGTCATCTACTCAACCCAACATTCAGCTCCATACATTTCTTTGTATTTTGTGAGTCAAAATATCTCAATGTTTTGTTCAGATAACAGCTCTGCATTGAAGACAACTGGTCAGACAATCAATCCTAAGCACAAATAATGTAAGAAAACTCCTTCACCCAAACTTTTAGCTTCATAGAAATAAAATAATTCAAGAAACTAAACACAAAGAAATGTATGGAGCGAAGCTGTGTTGATTGTTAGGGTTGAGTAGATGACCTCACTGACACTTCTAAAGATTCGTAAAAATGTAATACTTCCCATAGGAATTTTGAGAAAACACATTAACCAGTAATTGTATGGCTCTTTGAGATTATTTCAGTGAAGTTTCATCCGATGTTCATCTAAGTTTATTCCCATTCCCAAGGCATTGGTAGCGAATACAATCCTACATGTACCATTATCATGAAAAGAGTTTAACACTCGTTGTTTCTGTTTTTCAAGTGTGGAATGGTGGTACATCCCAAAGAGGAGATTTTGTGAATTTTTTTCACATTCAGTGGGAAAATAAATACCCATCATCCCCAAGCTCTGACATGAAGAGATGGAACAACTGTCCACAGTCTTTGATTGTTTTGCAGTATACAATTGTTCTGTCCAGTGCATTTTGTTCTGCAATTAACTTCTTTATAAGCCAACTAAATGTTTCTCCTAGGTTTGTGGTCACTATGCACTTACTCAGATAGATGTTTTCACGATATGGACTTACAAATATCTTCTCATATCCTTTCTGTAAACACAATGACTTTACAATTGCAGCTTGAGTTTCCAGTTTGGCTGTTGCTGTCAAAGCAAGCATTGGTGCTTTTTTGGGGCCAATGGAGCGCAACTCGCCTATTCTTGAAAAGCATCCACGGAAAGCTGCTGTTTCTTCTTTACCATTTTTCGATCCATAACCCCTAATTGAAAATATAAGAACATGAATAATTGTCAGAAAAATTTCTGGGTGATTTCAAAAATAGATCAGAAAGCACTACAGCAGCTACATGTATGCTTACAGTGAGGACACACTAACCGGGACCCCTTGAGCAAAACCGACCAATCAGATTACACCTGAAAATAATCACATTCCAACAAAAGTCATCTGCGCCAATCATCATTATAACTATAATGCTGATTGGCCCAGACACCTTTTGTTGGAATGTGATTATTTTCAGCTGTAATCTGATTGGTCAGTTTTGCTCAAGTGGTCCCGGTTAGTGTGTCCTCACTGTAATACAATGACAGAAGCACTACTTAATTATTTTAGGTGCAAGGTACGCCAGTTCTTCATTCAAAATGGCAGTAAGAAGAGTTGAATAGGACATTGCAGTTGCAAGTGGCCGTCAAAATGTTCGAACCTAACTTTCAAAATGTGTTTGTTTACAATTTACATTAAGCTTATAGAAATGTCCCTTACCATTTAGGGACAACATGAGCTTCATCCGTTACAAATGTGAAGACACCTTTTTGGTACTCATCGCTTTGCAGCATACATCTCCACTTTTCATTCCTTATATATGATTCTGGGCTCCCAAACACAAACGAGTACAAACCACGCTTGACACCTTCCTCGTCAGGATCATCCGTCAAACCGGTCGCGGTCAATCGGTACTTTTCAAGCTCGCGAATGTGAGAGTCCACCAACGACTTCAAGGGACAAATGACAATCACTATCGGGTTTCGTGCACTGCACGGAAATTCAGATTCACTACGAGATAAATGTTAGGTGAATATGTTGCAAATACCATATTTGATCATATTTACAACATTGCAAATATCATATTCACTTCTCATTTGCTACATGTGGTGAATACGGTGAATACCACATTTTCTTAATATTCACTACATGTGGTGAATGTGTAGCAAATTACAAATTACCTCCATATTAACCATTGCTTGAAAATGAAGCAATTTATAAATTCACTACATATTTGATCCAGTTTTTCAAGAAGGATAACTTTATATTTGGCATCAAAATATCAGATGCAAAAGTGTTGTGAATATGATTTTTTCTTCATATTTAACTCATGATAATTTAATGTAACCTTCATGTTTCTGCTATTCTTACACTCCATTTAATCCATTTTTTCATTGGTATTTTGTATTAGTAAGTTATAGAAAGGGTACACAAATTCATGATTAAAAATACTTAATTAAAATTGTTTGCATGGGAGCAACACAAAATAATCTATAAATATACAAATTTTGAAATAACGTTAAAAAATTATACAATTATAATTCATAATAATTCATAATAATAATTCATTGTAATAAAAAAATAAAATTCATACTAATACTAATACTGAAATGCATTCCAGCATTAAAGAACATTAACAATGTAAGATAAATATCACAAGGCAATGATATGCTAACAGCATTTCTGGCCAAACAGAATATATTTTGGTTGTTTAGTATACTCTGTAATGCTCAAGTTATACCTCTATCTGGACCTCAAACAATCAAATGTCCAGCCATGCAGAAGGCAGCTGATTGGCTAATATGACTACTGAAGTACCAGTTTGAGCATCACACAATAAATAAATAAATATACATTCATGAACAAAAAAATTATAAATGAATGACTAAATAAATAATTTTATCTGCAAGTTATATAGTTATTCTCAAAAAGGCTGTCAATGACAATATATAAATCAGAACTGTCCTGTGTTAAAGCAATTTTCATTTCTGCAATACATCAACACATGTATACATGTTATGATAATGCAAATGAAACTGTGAAAAATTATACATTAAAAAATATAGAGCAATTTGTCATGTGACAGTTCTCTCAGTATTTGTGTATATATATATATATATATACATAAAAACTTGAATATGCGTCTCTTCTTCTTCGTTACATTTAAACTATATATATATACATATACAGTCATTTGCAAAAATTCTGGCCGCCACGATATATCAATATATCAATATATCGGGTGCATTATGGGTAATTAAATAATCGAAAATTCCCCTTAAAGCGGGCTTTAAAGCCAGCAAAGTTGGTAGAAATATTTAGTATAATGTTTATTTTAGTCTTACGATTGTTGTTTGTAAATTTTGCTTTATTTAATAGTATTAGTGATGCACCCAATATATAGATATATTGATATATCGTGGCGGCCAGAATTTTTGCAAATGACTGTATACAGTCAATGTCATTAACGTTGTCCAGCTAAAAAGAGATTAACACTGCAATAAATGTCGTGTCTCATTCTATATTCGTTTTGCGTATGCGATATGAGCAATTATTAGAGTTATTCCGCATAAGAACACTAAATATGCAAATGTCACTTTTAGACCGTAGGCATGCAAATTATAGTTGATAATGTAAAAAAGCGTGCAGCTTTCATTAACAGCTCCATTGTGCAAGATCTCACAACTCATGAAGTTCGAAAGCGCGTATTCAAGCCGTGTTTGATTGTTTATTTGATTTATAATATATATACAGTGGAATCCCGATTTTTTAGGCTATATGGGAAAATATTTGATATAAATCACATGTCAAAATGGATAGAAATCACAATTGCTCAAACAAAGCAATTCTGCGCTCGGTCAACAATGTACATAGTTCTATCATAGTGGGAAGAAGCCATCTGGGATGGCGCCATATTCCAGTTGTGCATTTGTAGTCCTTTAGATGTTTAAATATATGTTCGATTTGTACACGTTTGCGGGAGTGTTCAATATTGAATTTTCCAGCCAATCTCCTTGCTCTGTAGTTTCCTAATCCTTATTTGCACTTGTCTGAACGGGGTAAGCAGGGGTGGTGTATCTGGGTAGCCCATATCGGCTAAGATAAACACACCCGGGGGTACGTCGAGTGCTCGGCCAGGTCGAGCGGCACCATTAAACGAAAGCTTTGAGAGTCATGAGTACTCCCTAAAAATCGAATATGACCTCTGTTATCGCAAATCATCTGTGTATTTAAGAGGTGAAAATGTCGGTGTCCGCTGTAAAATTCACGTTGTGGTAGAGTCGATGGGATTTTAATTTCGTGTGGTGTTACATCTATGCAGCCAACAGCGTTAGGAAACTTTGGCCAAGTATTGCGCATTCCATTCCATTCTCTAATACTTGGCCAGGTCACTTCTGAGTGAAGATGGTGCCTGAGGACATTAATTCCCTGATAGAGTAGAGCAGAAACAGTCTGAGGACTGATGTCGAACATTAATGCAAGAGTGTCTGTGCGGGTACTTCCGAAGCCATATAAAAACAAGTAGAACTCTGTTGACTATGTTAAGCTTAAATCTTTTAACTCGTTGCCTTTGATTGCCACATCTTGTTATCGTGGGGCAGCTCTATAAACAATATCCAAAAACGTTTCTGGAGTTTCACCTGTATTTAGCCAGAAGAGGTACCGCTGTTGGCAGATAAGGGTAAACAGGTCTCTCCCATTAAAGTTATGACCATGAAAATCATAAAAAAGGCTATCTCTAAGTGTTAATTCTGCTACACTTGGAGGAGCTAAAGAAGTGATTAAGCACATGAACTGATTCAAGACATTCAACAGCAAGGGTATTCAAGGGTATTCAAAATAACCACCAGTGAAAATATTTTCATGATGATTAATTATAACTTCTTTTATTTTTACTTGCGAACTTCGTGGTATTACCATCTCTTGGATTAGTGCTAATTGCAGAACTAGGATATAAAAATAGTTCCACGAGTATTGTTCAATTCGTTGCAGTCATGTCCATCTGGAGGCCTTTTGACGATGATGCTGAGGATATCGACCAAGAAGCTTCAACTAACACACCATGCAGTTCTGCAAAGAATGGCAAGGAGCGATTGAACATCAGAATCGGTGAAAAAGAAACTGAGATAGTCATGGAGGCCTACATACACAGCGGTGAACAGGGTTGGAAATCAGTCCTTCGTGAAACAAGGAAGAAAATACACGAGACGCCGATTAATTCCAGGCTGTCGGAATTTTATATCGAAGGCGAAGATGGCAAAGTTTTGAGGCGCATCAAGAGAATTGTCAGGGAAGAGTTAAAGAAACAAGCCTTTTTATACCAGAAGAGCCAGGAAAGGCGCAAGAAACTAGAAGAGCAGGCAACAACTCGAGGGAAAAAGGAAATGGCCAAGTATACAGCTGACACTGATTCCGAGGTGGAGGACAAGACTGCCGATGTGAAACCACAAGAGAACAAAAGAGACTCAAGGCGGGGAAAGCGGGGAGTAATAGAACGACAAATGCGATACGCTGTCAAGAAAACTCCTGGTGAGAAAATGAAGGCGAAGTTTAGTGCTTTTGCTGACTCTGACGAGAATGAGGAAGATGGTGACGAAATGCCGCAGCCTGCAAAAGAGAAAACTCTTCGCGAAGTAAGCTATGATGCCCAAACATCGCACAAAACGATGTGAGAAGGCCACTACAAGCATTGATTTAATGAACAATGTTTTGCAGAAACGTGACAAAAAACTAGGTGAGTTTTAGAGCCATCGAAAGAAATCGGTGTCCAATAAATATTTTCTTCTAATATATCAGTGCTGTCTTGTTTAGTCTATTACATGATACACAGAATTGAAATAACGATACGCGATAGCAGTAGACATGAATAGCCCGGAGTAGAAAGTGAATAGTACATTATCCCTCCCGCTGACGCATTAGCATTAAGGTATGGAATGAGACTCCCTGTCTCGCCTTCTATCCTGCACATCATGTATATCCCTTTAATGTCCAATATATGTTCTTCCACTCACAATTCCCCAATTCTTACAATATTTCCCATTCCTAATCAACCGTTGTCTAAATACTAAGCAAAGAAAACCATTTGTAATATCTCTTATTCGTAAGATACAAATCCTAGGTCGATATAATCTTCTCTTATTTCGTTTAATTAAACCAGTTTATCTATATCCATTGTTCTACCAATCGAATGCATTAGTAAAACCTATCAAGTTATTTTGCCTTTGGTACAGCTCCGATAAATTTAATGACACACCAGAAAGTCGATCGCCAGCTCCCCCTGGTGAAAGTACTCGGTTGAGCTTTAGATAATGATTCGCCATCTTTGAAGTCTTCCATCCAACATTATATCCGATAACTGAGTCCCCACCAGAGCTAGAGATATGGCGCACCCACTCCTTAGGCCATGTAACGTAATCCTTCGTCCCGCGAACGTATCTGGCAACTGGTTCACATAATACGTTAACCGCGCTTGAATCGCGGAAGAACTTAAAGGCGCGTTAACGACCTCACCGGATGGATTGAGCGGCCTGAAGAGATAACCCTGACGAACTGGTACTTTCATCAAATCACAGACATTGATGTATACTTCAATAGCTGCAACAGGGCAAATAGAACCACTTTGGAGATAACGACGAACTCCAAACACATTAGTTGTGCCATCCCGCAAACTCTTAGTCAGCGTATGGTTAAATAAGAAACCCTCTTTGTTTGGAAAATAGAGAATTTCCTGGCTTTTGATATGACTTAAATCACCCGCCCTATCCCCCGCAAAAAACAAGAGTTTTAGGAACGCCTGATCCCTTGCCAACACGAGGAACACCGGGTTTTGTAATCAAATCACCAATGAATTTTGCCACAACCAGTAGATCAATAAGGAAGAAAGGCTCCGCCTGCGATGGCACAATCCTTGCCTCAAGTTGTTTCTCTTTTACCACCGACAAATACTCCTTCACTTTCTTAGACGCAGCTGGATTACCATAACCTAGCAATTCAGAATCGTGAGAGCCTCTCCCAATAGTTGCAAAGATCGTTCTCAACTTCCCTATCAAGGAGTCCACAGAGCCGAATGATAGTCGGGTCGGACATGCACACTTCACATCCCTCTTACTCCCAAATCCACTGCAAGTCTTTTCGTGCACTTTTGTTTTTCCGCCATTATCCTTCCAAATGAGAAAATGTATTACATCTTCGGGAGTGGCTGAGTTTAAATCCCGACCGGGCGGAATCTTCTGCAGAAAACCCGACAACTCTTTTTCTAGCGCTGACTTCTGACGACTGTATGGAGTCGACGCCCTGCACTCACGCAAATTTTCGAACCGAGCTTTAATTTGAGCACAATCCACGGGAAATCGCAATGGTCGGGAGTCCTGCATAATTACTAGGTGTCTCGAATAACCACAACGCTGACAAAACCGAAAATCTTCGTCATTCGGATAGTAACAATCTGGACACCAGACAGCAGGCACAAACAGTCTGGGCACCATCGGCAAAGGCTGTGGAAAATATTCACGCACTTAATACACCATCTACAAGATTCACACATTCTATTATAATTTCTTATCGTAAAGATAACTGGAGGAACCCTAAAAAAAAAAAAAAACATGTCACGGGTTCCTGTAAATATATAAATTATTACAATCATCACTTAGCTAAATAACTAATCCATATTCTCACTAACAATATGTTAACTATATATCAGTTCGTTTAATTCACACCCCGTATGCGGCATGCCAGATCAGAAGATCAAATGGAATAGGCATGGTAACAAAGCCGTGTTTAGTAGGAAACAGCACTGCATCCTTACAACAGCGATCCGCTAGCACCACCATCCGTTCAGACATACCCTTTAGAACTGGCCACCATATCGGTAAGGGAGAAAGTCTGGGTACCACTACAGTCACCACGGCCTTTTGATCGAGCAAGAACCTCAGTAGTGGCAAGATCAGGCTAAATGGAGGAAACACGTAGGCGTTGACCTCGACGCCATCGCACAGCGATAAATCTTGATTAAAGACATTCACGCCTGCTGACTTGGGAGTTGGGAATGGTGTAAAATGTGGCAGAACTTCACCTTTCTTGTCTCGCATGGCATTACTGTCTAGAGACATCAGATCCAAGTTGTGACCCTTCAAGCCGCCGAACTCATTCTGAACCATCTGCCAACACCTTGCTGATAACATCGAGTCCGCTTTAGTCAATTTCCTGGAAAATTGATCTGCCTCGTTCAAGGCAGATGGGACGTACATGTAACAACGAGATGTTCCTTTCGATGGTTACAGTAAACAACATTCGAGCCACGTGATTTAAATCTTTTGAACGCCCACCTCGACCATGCCACACATGAATGGTGGCCTGATTATCCACCTTGACGTCCAACCGACAATCCCGAATCTCCGATGGAAGCGATTGGAGCGCTTTTACCACGGCCCACATCTCTTTGACGTTGATGTTCTTTGAGCGGACGTCGTCCTCCCAATAATCGCCCAATGTTACTTCTGAACAACCATGGTGGACAACCGCTGCCCATCGAGACAGGGATGCGTCAGTTGAGATCAACAATGAGGCGTGTTTTTCAGACCTCCACGGTATACACTCGGTCCAAGAGTCCAAGAAACTCCAGAACATGACTTCTTGTCTCAATGCTGGAGAAAATACTACTTCATGTCTTCTTCACGCAGCTCCAATGGCCAAAGCCATCTCTCGTATATAAAATTTAGCTCCTGGAAATGCTAACGAAAACGAGATGCACTTTCCCAACAACCTCTGGACCAACTTCAGTGGGATGATCGACTTGAGGGCCAAAATGCTTTCCCGCAATTTCGAAAACTGGACTTTCTTCTCTTCTTTCTTCTCTTCCTAACCCTTTTGGAGGCACTCCCCCCTCCCTCCCCCCTCCCCCCCCCCTCAAGCAATGTTGCTGCAAACTGACAGATTATGACGTCAGACCTCAAACGAAACATTTCCACCCAACTTTGCCCGAGGGGGGAGGGGGGAGGGCAGCCAAGGGAAAGGGGGTTGTATGCCAGTAGTCCTGCACACTTCTGAACATACTAGAAAACGGCAAGTCGTGCCAACCATTTTGGCAACGATTGTATTTTACACTTTAGGCCTTAAAATGCTCAAATGACTCCAACGTTTGTGATACAGTTTTATATTAAGATGATTTAGGCTATGGAATGAATGTGAATAACGCTCTTGTCATATATGACGTCATCTACGTTAAAGGATATAGAGGGAGGCCCTTTAGACCCATATATTAGGGTATAATGTAAAACTGAGAAAATTACTAACCTAATAACATATTTTTTCTATGAAAATGAAACAGACAATAGACATTTTTGCGTTTTTAGTTGATTATCCCAAAATATATGCGATATATTTACGGTACGTTGAATGGGTGCGCGAGCTTACACAACAGCGCGAGCTTAATTGCAATGGTGTGATTCCTTCGTCACACATAACTATGGCAACATTACACTAATTAATTGTAACAATTTCTGAAACTGCAATGGTTTTCAAACGGAAAATTGCACCAAAAACAAGAGCTCTTACTATTTGTTTGCGACAACGCGAAAAGCTATCGTATGGGGACATCGCAAAAATATGTAAAATATCGAAATCCTCCGCGAGACGTTGTATTTTGGAAGATGAAATAACAAAGAACAAGAAGGACAGAATAAAGAAAATTGCTGGACGACCATGTATACTGACGAAGAGGGATATTAGGTGTCTTATCCGTTCAATCCCTTCGATGCAACAAGAGGATGTCAATTTCACGGTAAAAAGGCTTACAGAACACAACGGTTTTGACTTTAAATATGCAAGCTATAGAACGTTTGTGCGTTGTCTGAATAAGAATGGTTATAAGTTTTTACAAACACGCAAGAAAGGTCTACTCAGTGCCAAAGATAAAACCCTTAGAATACGATTTGCTAAAAGAATGAAGCTGATTTTTAAGGAAAAATCTGACTTTTGGAGTAAAGACATAGCATTTTATTTGGACGGAGTCTCTTTCATATATAAAAGAAATCCACTTGGAGAAGCCATGAGACCAAGAGCCAGGGTATGGCGGAAACTAAACGAAGGCCTGAAAGTGACAGCCAAAGGATCAAAGGATCTGGCTGGAGGCAAGAGACTTCACCTTATCATTGTCATTTCACACTCCGCCGGGGTAGTGTTTGTTGAGGACTATGAGAAAATGAATGGACAATACTTCGCCAGCTTCATCAGAAGGAATTTTGATGAATGCTTCAGTCGTTCAATGAAAGGCCCGACTCGCCTTTTTGTAATGGACAATGATCCCTCACAAAATAGTATTCTTGCTAAGTCGGAATTAATCAAACAAAACGCTGAACTGTGGGTTATACCACCTAGATCACCTGATATAAACGCTATTGAAAATGTGTTTCATTTAGTTAAGAAACGTTTGATGTCAGATGCCATAACCTACAATATTACGAAGGAATCATTTCTTGAATTTAAAGAACGAGTAGTACAAACACTCCTTTCTTTCGATAAAGAATTGATAAACAACACGATTGATAGCCTACCACGCAGAATGGATGCTATAATAAAGGGGAAAGGTTGCAGAACCAAATATTAACGTAAAAAAGTATTGCATTTGATTGTTCTCCAACGATTCTCCAACGGTTCTCCATTTATTTTTGGTCTTTTAATGAGTCCGTGTAAACGCTTTGAGATTACTTTACCCTTAAAAGTATTAAGTAGAAACATGCCAACAACTTGAAGCTTTGAAAGTTTTAAAATTAAACAACCCTGTCGTGGTAAAAAACGGTTCTCCGCTAAACCGATATATGAAAAATAATGTTTATTGTTTTAATTTTGTGATTTTGCGGAGAATCGTTCGAAAATGTATAAAATATCGGACATAGAAACTAATATCCGAAACAGTTGTAACGTTCTAATAACTGTGAACATAGAAACCATAGTTGCAGGTTGTTTTGTTCAGGTGGTTATGAATTTTGGTGCATTTATTGATGGAGAATCGTGGGGGAGAACCGTTGGGCTCCCTGTGTTAATTCTCCATACCAACGATATAGTGCAGTGGTTTTCGCTTCGTTTACATGCACTTTTCATGCAGTCATGGTAATTATATGCGTTAAAACTCTTTCTGTATATCTGTCATTCAGACACTCTGTCTGTCTGTCTGTCATGTCAATCTGTCTGTCTGTATGTATGTCTGTCTGTCTGTCTGTCATGTCAATCTGTCTGTCTGTATGTATGTCTGTCTGTCTGTCTGTCACTCAGTCAGTCAGTCAGACAGGCATTCAGGCAGACAGACAGACGGTAAGTCAATCAGAAATCCAGACACACACACACAGACAGACAGTCAGTCATGACAAAGGAAAATATGTGAATATATACTTAATCCGTTTTGTAAGACAGAATAAGCTCGGCGAAGCATCTCTCACATGGCTTTAGTGTCTTCTGTTCGTGTTGAGGTATTTGGCTTCGGAAATGGAAATGGCACCATCGGACACTCATCATTTCACTGTTAACGAAGTCAATACTGCCTCCTTTCATATACATTAGCGGTGAATCTGCGGTAGCAAAAAATGGTGTGTCTTTCTCAAACACTAGGTCTTGCTGCATGAAGCTCTTTGGGGCTGCAAGATGCATGGTGTCACCCTCAAGCATTTGGAGAAAGTCCGACCATGCAATTATGGAAGCACTCCATCTGAAGTCATTCAGCAGTATCACTTCGGCCTGTTCTGCCCCGACCCACGCAAAACTACCGGTTGCTGGATTCACAAATGCTATATAAATGCTCTTCAACGGGGCAAGCATGAATGTCTTACCGGAGTTTGCAGGGCCATATATGTAGATGTTGCGATATTTACCACGCCCAAGCTTGAGTGCCTGGTACATTGCATTAAAATAAGTCGATGCCTCAATGCCATTTCGATCTAATAATTGCAGTGCACACTCTTGCCAACTTTTATTACAGCCTTCAGCGCAAGGGTCGTTGAGCTTTTCTTCCAGCAACTGAATCCTTGACTTTCTCAATCGGGATTGCGTTTTCTCAGCTGTAGCGAATTCATGAGCAAGTTTTAAGGCGTCGTCTACGACTTTACTTCCCCTATTGGCAATAAATTCTGGTAGATCGGTTTTTTCCTTCGCGTTCTTGTGAGGAAGCCAGTGCCATTAACTCCAATCGACTTTTTATTCCGTTCTTTCTGATTACTTGAGTCACCTCGTAGACACTGAGTCTTTTCTTTCGTCTCCTGATTTTCTTTTTACTTTTGCTTGCGGCCGCTGTCTTTCGGGTTGCTGTTGCCTCTGTAGTTCGGGGGATATCTCTCAGAATAGGATGGTCAGGTGAATGTAGTGCTTCGGTGTCCTCTTTCACGCAGTATCGATACGCGCTGTAGTAATTAGTGTGAGAATCACTAAGTTCACCTTGATATTGTAATGACTATCCAAGAAATTCCTCACGGAGACCCAACGGCATTTCTTATCAAGCTTCAGCGCCATGTGATAATGATATTGGCTACCGGCAGCATTCTCTGACTCTGTGGAATGCTTCTCCCTCGCGACTACCCACTGTACAACTTGGCATGTACTTACAGTATTCCAAGAGTTGACTATAGCATTAGCGAAGCTCTCCCTTGTCCCAAACAACTCCATATTAGATCTGCTATATGTAACTAGATATATTGCTCGTTGCGACACATGGGAGCGGCCATGTTGATTCACAAGCACTCAAGGCATTATGGGTCGTGATTGTCCCCACCCCCCTCCCCCTCCCCTCGAGGCACAAACCTACTCTATCAACGACGTAAATTATCCCAACATAACCAAAACAAAATAACAGCTTAGTGAATACGACTTTTTTAAACGTTTTTGGGTACATGTACATATATGTTCAAAATCATTACCAAAGCACAATCGTTGCCAAAATGTCTTGGCACGCTTGACTATTTTGAGTAAAAAACAGTGATTTTCATTCCTAACCCTTTTGGAGGCACTCCCCCCTCCCTCCCCCCTCCCCCCTCAAGCAATGTTGCTGCAAACTGACAGATTATGACGTCAGACCTCAAACGAAACATTTCCACCCAACTTTGCCCGAGGGGGGAGGGGGGAGGGCAGCCAAGGGAAATGGGGTTGTATGCCAGTAGTCCTGCACACTTCTGAACATACTAGAAAACGGCAAGTCGTGCCAACCATTTTGGCAACGATTGTAGGTTCCGGAGGTAGCTCATGGCCGCCATGCCCACCGACTGATACACAAAGGGGGAGTTTTTCCAACCAAATGGCAGGGTGGTGTTCACGTACCACCAGCCTTCCCACTCAAAACCGACGTATGTCTGTGAGTCTTCCGTCATGTGGGACCCCGAATAGACAAATCTTGGGACTTGAGCCAACTTGTCCAGAGAAAACGGAGTGTCAACCATCCACAAGTTGAGATATCGTGCGTCAATACAAAGACGCCGCTTGCTCGGCTCGACAGTCAATGGCAGTACCAACCAAGGTGGCTCAACTATTCCTACCTCGCCCCAGACTCTCACAGCACCTGTTAATAACCGAGATGTGATAGACTCCCTGACAAATTCTTGAAAACCGTTACAAGAAGGGTGATTTGGAAACTGTCTCCTCGGTGGTAGTGTACTATCATAGTACACACCCTTGAATTTCCCTTTAAAAGGGCGGCTAAAATCAAGGATGTTCACTTGATTGCAAATATATCCCTGAATGGTCTCACGATCTTTATGATCTGACAATATTTTCTCCCATTCCTCGCTATGATTATGGAGCTCTCCAGCGATGAACATCTCTGGATCACGAAATAAAATGCCCCTTATCGACGCTTGTTGATCCCCTGATACCACTCTTTGCATATCACACCATACATCGCCTAATTCGTCAATCTTCCCTAAACCTGGGCATGGGTTTCCGTCCGACACTACCCACTGCACTTTTCTTGCTTGCGCAACTTGTTCCACTTCATAAGGACAATATCCCTTCCTATTACCATCAACCAGTTTTACCTGGAAATAGCATCAAACAAGAAAAGGAAAAATAAATCTAAAAATAGACCCAAACTTTGAAATATCGGCACCAAAAACCCCACCCAGGCTTAGAGAAAATGACTGCCAATTTGCCCGAAGATCGGAGCAACAAGGGCTGCCTTTATAGACATACGCTTGCGGAGTCAACTCCCAGGCCTAGTTATGAAATGAAAAGAAAAAGGCATAAAATAACAAAAAGAAGGAACACCCGGGACAGCAATGTGTACAATCTTTATTAGATATACAAATCATATACAAACAAATCAATCACACGAATATATCAGCAAAATACAAGAATATGTGAATAATATTCATGTTTTCTTCACAGTACACAAACGTGCCATGTGGCCCGACTGGCCACATGAAAAACACCTGACAACACTTCGATTCCTCCCACCAGCTCTCTGGGCTTGACGGCGCCTGTAAAAGGTCTGCTGTCCACCATAGGCCACATTTCTCCTAACAGATGTTGAGTTCTTCATAGCCTTGTCAACCACTTTAGCCACTTCAGCCTCTTCTTTCGAAGCAACCAGCTTAGTCAGTATCGATCGCAGCGCTGGACTGGACTGATTAGGGGACGGCATTGCCGCAAGATAACATTGAATCTGCCGGAGCGGGCGTCGTTCTTGTCTTGAGCCACATTAACGACTTGCTCCAAGGCCGCCAAAACCGCATATGGATCGAAAAGTCCAGCCGGATGAGCGATCAACTGCTGCAAACTAGCGATGGCATTATCTACCAGCGTTATATTCGCGGAATCCTTTAGCTCTTTCATTTCTCTCTGAAGCTTTTGGATTACAGACTCCTACAACAAACGGATAGGATGTTCAATTACCATTACGAATATGAACTAAACACATATCAAATAAATCTAAGTGTTTCTCACATCCCCAACTTTCCAATTCTGACTCTAAGCAAAAAATTGCTCAAGCATGCATGTTGGACTAGTCCCAACTCGGCTGCACTATTCTTGGCTCACACACTGAGACGCATGTCTCTCAAGATTCACACAAATACAGCCAGCTACTGATCTCTGGGGTCACACAAATGCAAACACACCCAACTCTGTACTTATGGTCACACCGACACACACCCAGCCCAAGGACTGGTCCCTGGGCCAGTCACAGACACACCCATGTACTGGTCTCTAGCGTCACACAGACACACCCCACTTCTTTTCTCTGGGGTCACATACACCCATGTACTGTTCTCTGGGGACACATACACCCAGCTTCTTTTCTCTGGGGACACATACACCCAGCTTCTTTTCTCTGTGGTCACATTCACACAGCTTCTTTTCTCTGGGGACACATACACCCAGCTTCTTTTTCCTGAAATCATACAAGCCAGTTATGAAACAAATCAAACTAGATCAATAAAAGGTTAATTAAACGCTAAAATTCCATGAATTATGTAGTAAAGTAAACACAAAATAGAACAATGCCCTGGCATTCACTTACAATGAAAGATCCCGAACAAGTAATTAACGCGAGTGTCGACTCCCAGTGGACGTGAACAACCCCGCGTCCGAAAACCCCACGCTCTCGAATGAACAAATTTCGCAACTAAGAATGGCATACTAGCCAAATCTAAAAGAACCTGAACGTTAAAATTCGAACTGCGTGTACGACGCTAACCGATAAGTAAACGCCCCAACAGACAAACTCCCCAAGATTAAATATCTTGGAGAGTCACAACTAATCAAACTAGTCAAAGAAAAAATACTTAAACAAACCTGCAATTGCTCTCCACCTTGAGAATCTGGGTTCAAAGAGCTTGCAGTTCCTGAAACATTGGAAGGCGTTTGTCCACTTGAGACGTTGGAAACGGTTGACGTTCCTGAAGCCTGATCCGAGACCGTTGGCGTAACGTTCGTTGACTCTCCAGAAACTTCAACCTCTCGTTCTGAATTTTGACGACTGATCGTCAAAGGATCATCTGTAGGCAAGATAGGCTGCACGGCCTGTCGTACAACCACTGAAGGAATCAGTGATGGAGGCCGTGCTGCCTGAGCATTAACTTCGCGACTTCCACTCGCCATCTCAATCTTGGTGAACTGACACATTTGCATAATTAATTCTACCTTGTATACTGCTTATTACGTCATCGCACGGGATAATGAATATTCATGAAGTATGAATAGCAGCCGACGTTTCTAGCGATAGCTTATACAGGGGGCAAAACAACAATTCTTAGCTTCAAATTGGTCACGATCTTTCAATTTTAGTCTGCTTTAGGGTATTGATTTTCAAGCTTAGGTCTGAGATAGGGTACGAAAATTTTCCGTTTTTAGGTCTGGGATAGGGTAAGGTTTTTAGGATCATGGCGGCACACCCCTCCCAAAAAATGGCAGAGTACTCGACCCCCAACCCCCATACAACCCCCTTCCCCCTTCCCGCCTCCCCCCCGGAGGAGGGAGCTACAAACCAAATAAACAATCAAACACGGCTTGAATACGCGCTTTCGAACTTCATGAGTTGTGAGATCTTGCACAATGGAGCTGTTAAAGAAAGCTGCACGCTTTTTTACATTATCAACTATAATTTGCATGCCTACGGTCTAAAAGTGTACATTTGCATATTTAGTGTTCTTATGCGGAATAACTCTATTGTGTATGTGGAGCCGATATACTTCATACTTTGAATTACATCAGCTCCACGTGCACAATAATCTTTCGTCTTTCGTGCACACAAAACGAATATATGATGAGACACGTGACATTTATTGTAGTGTTAATCTCTTTTTAGTGGGACAACGTTAATGACATTTACTGTATATATCTATGTATTAATATATGTTGCATGATACACCATTTTGAGAATAATTTTAATTATTCAAAGCCAAGGTCCAGCCTGGGGCATCATCTGGTGCCTGCCTCAAGGATGCTGGACCTCGCCTTCTCTCCATAAGTATGGACTGGCCCTTTTGGGTTCTCTTTCGGGACACCCTTTTGTCCAGCTTATGGAGAATATTGGTGAGTTCAGGACTTCTCCAAGGAAGCATTTTGAGAACAAATATCTTCTGGCCTCTTGGTGGTGCATCCGTCTCACTGCCAGAGCTATCTCCCTCTTGTTCTCGATCAGATGAATCAGACATTGATTCGTCTGATGACATAAGGGCATTACAAAGGACTTCATTAATCTTTTCTTTGGATTCATCAGGAATTGATGTGGAGTTCTTTAATGCTTTGACTCTTTGCAACCGTTTCTGAAAACAGCAACAATAACATTAGAATGTATACATCCATGATGATTATTTGACGGAATTGCATACTATTGGCAGCGCAGATGCTTGACTGTATTTAAAAAATATATGCGATATAGTGTGGGCTCTGATTGACTGCGTACATCTTGCGTGAGTATTTATAACAGAGAACAGAGAGACGGTCACAAGAATACAGTCAAAATATTTTATAAAAGTAATATGAAATGATCAATTATTGCTACATGTTAATAATTTAAATTGTTTGAGGCTTGTTTATAGGTTAGGTACAGGGTCTTTTGGTGGTAACTTATGTGTCTGGGATAGTTTTAAAGGATTTAACCAAAAGGAAGTACAGTAGATTTTGAAAGTAAAGCAATGTCCTGAACAATTTAAACCAGTGGACCAAATTATCCACAACATACATGTATATATAATACACCTATTCCAAATATCGTTGTCCGGGCCGAAAGCAACAAGCAAGAAGCTGACGACCGCAAAGGACTTTGGGAATCTCCTAATTAATTTTATTTATCCGTGGTACTTGAGAAGTTATCCCTATGAGCGTTGAATAGCAATCATTTGGAACTATTCGGCCATTTGAAAATGTATGTTGTTAAATTGTCTACGGATGAATAAATGAATAAGGAAAAAGTCCCAATGCCCTTTGCGGGCGTCAGCGTGTTGCTTTCAGTGGGGACAACGATTTTTGGAATAGATGTATAAGACATTGAACTCAGTGTTGTAGGTGAACTTAACTTACAGTGTTCATTCTGCTCCTTGATCTTTGAGACTTCAAGTAAGTCTTGTTGGTTTTATTTTTGTCTTGAAATGGGTCCTTATTGCAGCTGAAATTTAATAAAAATTTAAAATACAATTTAAATAAAGATCTCAACCTACATATATATGTAGATAATGAAGAATGCAACACTTATAATATGTATTTAGTTACATCATGTACAGGCCTGTCATCTACAGGTGCCAAGTTGTTATTCAGTTTTCAAAGTTCAAAATATAACATACTTCTCAATAGTGCAACTGGAAATCCTTTCTCGGTGCTCTTTACCCCTTGTGAAATGGCATTATTCACAAATGAATTTTCTTGGGAGAGAAATCTGAAAAAATATTGTAATGCAATGTAACATGTTTTAATCATATAATTATGTTAATTTAAACCTGTATCATTTAGTGTCCCCAATATTAGTGGAGCACTTGTGCTCTGCAATTAGCTCTGACACTCAAATAAAGTTTATTAATATTATTATTAAATTATTATTATCAGAGTTGGATATAGTCTCCTTTGCAGCCATTCTTAGTGTCAGTCTGAAATCCCTAAGAATGGCTGCAAAGCAGACTAAGGTTGGATATTCAAGGACTGAAAGTATTTGAATCAAGTAATATTTGGTTGTTTATATACATGTACCCTTTCAATGACTTGTTACAGCACCTATATTGAAAGCTACAAATGCCGTACCTTTGCTCAAAATCCCAAAGTTTCACTCCATCGTTCTCATTCGCTGCTGTATCCTCCATTTCTTTATAAACAGCTCTTACAGATTCCTGCATGTGAACAAAATATTTCCATAGTTTTAGTTACAATGCCAAAACTTTTGTTTATAAAAAAACTTGGATTAATATAAGCTTACATCATTGAATCAACTGACAAAAATGGATAAACTACTAGTACTAATGCTAGCATTTAATACACATAAGTAAGTTTATGTCGAATCCCATGATTATTTCAAAGCTTATAAGTTGCACAGGGCTGCGCATTTTTTAAATAATATTAAAACAAAATCAGCAATGAAGTATTTATTGTTCCTTACTACCAACATGACCGCTAGCGGAAGCCGTCAGGACTGTATGCAAATTGTCAGAAAAGGCGCGATATTAATCAAACAAATCGAAGGTCCATGCCGTTTCATGTGGTTTGCATGGGTTTGTTGTGTGACCAACTTAGATGTCTCAACTTACTGTCAGTTTAAGTGGCAAGCGATCCTTCTTCGCTTTATCAGTGGAATCCTCATTGTTGGACGTGGACAACAATGTCAATAATCTCTCATTGATCTCTCTGTTCTGTGATGAAAGACTCCAGCCTGGCCGAACTGTTGGTGCTCTCATTGCTCTCCTCGACATTTGACTGATTTGTGTTTTCTTCGTCGATTGGGGTTACCAGGATGGCTGGAAAAGGAGAAGCACTATTCGAACTACTGGCAGTTGGAGTAACACTAACAGGAATAGGCAGTCGACGGCAACTCGTTCCGCTGGCAATGGCGTCGGTAGTCTGTAGGGTCTGTCGATTTTCAGTCTGTTGTTGGCGATCGTTGGGTGTCGATCTTGCTGTTCTCGTTCTAGATTTGTTACCTCGAGCCATTTTACTTAGAGGAAAAGGATTTTGAGCCAGTAATATCACTAATATCACGCACACAAGTCGCTGTGAAAGAGGCCGAAAACTCGTGAACTTAGGTTTTGAATTCACCTCTGTTTACTTTTCTCGCTTCACTGATTGGTCAACACAATTCGATAGAGACTGAGGCGAGTCCAAAGGACAAAAATTCCATATTAGTAGAGACATAACCACAGACCAAATCATCGAAGGCTCAAATAATAATCATAAATCGCGGGAATTTGAGCATCTTTCGTTTAGATAAATATAAAACCAAATTATGGAGAGAAAGCGACGACTTTGTGGTCACTGCAATGAATATGTGCATCATAGAACATACAGATTACATCATTCATTGTATTATGACAAAAAGAAAGATAAATGGCAGCGTTTTGGAGTTCAATTTTCCTCTTCTGACGACAACTCAGACATTGACATCGATTGTGCTGTAGATTCTGATAATGATCAATCTTTATGATTTATCTTTATCAGCCTGCTTGTGGACAATCGTCAAAATTATCCTCTGAAGACGGTTGTCAAGAGATAAACAAATGTTTGTATTATACTTATTATGATTCTTCGTCTGTTTAATAAATTAAAGGGGCATGGTCACGCTATTTTAAGTCATTTTTTAGTTTTTACAAAATACAAAATTACCTATTAAGCTTACCTTTGAATTGAAGGAAACCTCAAAATAACATTTTGCAGAAGAACACCAAAGATGTAATAATGAACCAAAAAGGAACGAGAATGGTTGAGGAATGAAAATATTAACATGGATTACAAATGACAAACTTGAAAAGTATATATAAATTATTATTATTAATATTATTATTTGGCTGCACTAATTAATGATCAGTCCCAATAAATAAATTAATATAACTTAGCTAAAGCTACATATCCATGTAAGTCTTACCACCCCCTCCACCCATCCCCCCTGTCTTAACGTCCACCTATTGGTTGGCATAATTTATGCACTTTCGATTAGGCTAGATATTTTCAGCCATACATGATTTTCAGGCGCTATAAATATGAGCTCATTTTGATTGACTGAGAAAGACATTACTCAGTAAAATCACAATGGCATATCGAATATGTCGATGGCCCCTCAAAATGTTTATCAGTTTAATTTTGTTGTATGCTGAAAAGGACATGTTTTAAATATTTTGATAATAGGAGCAGTTGTTGAAGGACTGGAAGAAGAAGATGTTAGACTTACAGGACACATTGCTGTCGAAAGTCAAGTTGAAGACTGGATGTATATGGAGAGGCCACCAAATTATGAAATTAATAATTCAGAAATGTGGAACTTGAGTGAAGACGATGTAAATCTGGACTTCACTGAGGAACAAAATGAGAGGCCATCTACTCTTTATCGTGATGTGAGAGAAGAACACAGTGCAGATCATCAACTGGTTAATGATATTTTTGTGTATTTGGTCATCTTATTGTTGCATCTCAGACAACGCCATGGATATTCTGGTTAGCTTCATAAGTGCTGTTTTCAAATCCCTTCGTTCAATTTTCCCTGCAATGGCTGGTTTTGCCTTTCTATTTCCAAAGTCACTCAACCTACTCAAAAGTAAACTTGGTTTGAACAAAGATCAGTTTGTAAAGTTTGTTGTTTGCCCTAAATGTGACAGTCTTTATGAATTTGATGACTGCTATATGGAAAGACTTGGAAGAACAGAAATTAGAACTTGTCCATTTGTAAACCAAAAAAATCATCGGCAGTTATTTCGACAGACTCCTGTGGTGAACCTCTTTTAAAAGAAGTGCTCCTTAAGAGCGATACTCCGTAAATATCGGACATAGCGCGGACAAGCAGGTTCACCGATTTGGCTAATCTTTTGCATGTAATCTTGGTTGGGGACCCTTATCACGAAATGGGTATTATTAGGTTGAAATTTATTTTCCCTGGGAAATTACGCTCGAGGGCAGTTTTCAGCTATTCTGACACCAAGACAAGGACGCATTAAGGGCGATATTTGGCCGTCTACGCCGACTTCGTGCTTAAATTTTCAGAAACATGCTTACAATCCGAGAAATGTACAGCCTTTCTTCTTTCTGATGCAATAATAAAACAAGTAAAAAAGTTAAAGAAAGGCGTCGACCTGGGGGATGAATGTCGGTAGATTTTCGGCTTTTCAAGATAGTCGAAAATACCGTAAATTCAGAAGCCTATATCTGTGATAATACGTCGAATTAAGATCCGTAGTAAGTTTCTACAATACGTTCTAGCTTAGGTTGACAGGTACAGAAAAGATGGAGGTGGCATCTTTTAATGCGCGTCGACACGGCTTCGTAGAATACTCTAAGGTGTACCATGGTTGTGCTGAATATGCTAATTAGTAGTTTTGTCAAATTCACGTTAGGTCGTTCAAAATTTGAAAAACACTTGATAAAGCCATAACATTTCGTTTTCTTTTTACAAAGAAATGTAAAATTTGATAATTTTATTTTTCCCCCCCCCCCCCTGATTTTGTTCGCCACTAACATGCCGCGCGAGAATTGCTCATTATGCATAATAAGCATCAGTACTGAAATCGACAACTTGAAGTTTGCGTCAGTACGACTAGATCGCACACGAGTTTCAATGCTTCAGGTGAGTGCTGGAATATCTATTATGATCATTCTGTTTCTTGTTTTATTCGTTTTATATGTTGTTCGATGCATACTTCAAATAAAGCATTGAAATTTGTAGTGACGGTATTATTGATATCCTGCTTACCTAAGTACTATACTATCGAATTCACTGACATTGTTTACATGTAAAAGTGCGGCTTTACGAAGATTGTAGGAAATCCTTGTGGAACTTATTACCCAGAAGACTCTGAATGTGTGTCGATTCAGATCTAGAGCTGTCAAAAGGAAGTAAACTCGCACTTAGAACTACTGCATGCGATGGCCGAGACTGTTTTGTGAAAAGCAGTTGATTTTCGCCAGAGCAGGTAAATTACAACATGACACATTTAATTTCAGTGCAGTTTTAGATCATCTTCTCGCTCGAATTTCATGCATTATGAATCTTAAGCCGCGGCACACGGGCGACTTTATTGAATCGCAAGTACACGAGTGTGGTTACGCGTGCAACAAATCTTGCGATTTGGTTTCAAGAATATATGTGACTCGTGTTACATGGGCGATTTTTATCGCGCGCTTGCATTGCTTGTGTCGCCGCGGCTTTCAGCAACTTGCTAAGTGTTTTATTATATACAGCTATTTCAAAAAAAGTTGAAAACTGAATACTGCATACTGAATAGTGCATTCCAAGACCAAAAGGCATTGCGGGCCTCGTTATTTTGAAATAAAAAGTAAATATACAGCGATTTGTTCGCCATATGGAGCTAGTATATTGTTTCTGATGGAATACACAAAAAATAAAATAAATTATTATTATTTATATTGCTTTAGACAATATTACAAGAGTCCCAAAATGCATTTCGGTCTTGGAATACACTATATTCAGTATCAACGTTTTTTGAAATAGCTGTATATTTTAAATAGCTTTTATGACGAAATTGTAAGAAAAAAAACAGTAAACCCATGATTTTTGTTTTAGGCATCTTTGACTGGAGTGATGATTATGATAGCATAACCATTTGTCCTCGTCATAGAGGTGATTATGGCATAAGATGGAGAACCGTGAAAAACAAGATGTACTATCCCACCCTCCCTCAGTGGACATACAGGTGGTGTCCCACCCAAAGGAACAAGGGGCGTGACTATAATGCATTCCAAAATAGTATACAAGAGAACAGGAATTATCATTCCAATAGGATCGCATAAGTATTAAACATAACAAATATGAAAATATCTTCTTGTTAGCTAAGGCTCGGAGTACTAGCTAACTGTCTCTCCTATACTGCGGATACTTGTGCATCTATTTGATGTTTAGCAGTTATCAGGCATACCTCCCTCAACGTTAATGGACCAATTCGTGACTTTTATCTATAGTATATTCTCTGTAATTTAGCTTTTATATATTTATATTTTAGGTATGAATAATGCGCATTTGATTATATACATATGTTAAAGTTGCGCTTTATAAATATGAAATATTATTATTATTATTATTATTATTATTATTATTATTATTAATGTATGTGCTAAAGGTCGATTTCTTTGTTTCGCCAATGAACGGTAATTCACGCTTCCTGCCACAGGTTTTGTCTCCGATCAGTGCAGCTATCCTGTCCACCCCAAGCGAGGAGGCCGATAGCTATGGAAGACTGGAATTAGCAACTCCAAGCACACCATTAATTCGTAAGCCACAAAAGAGAGAAACTCAATAGTTGCTCTTACAGTTTTAATTAGTAATATGCCGCCCGTGACAACGGATCTCAATGTCTGCAGTACAACGGAATGAACGCAAAGGAGGTATATTGCTTCTGCATGTGACGTTGTCACTGCGGTGCTGCAAACGTTATCACCATCTAACCCAGGAGAGCTCTGGAAGGCAATCAGCAACTCTGACAGACCAAGATGGCGAAGATGGCGTTTTGGAAAGATGATTTAAAACTGTCATTATGCGCATATATGAAGAATATCATTGTTATATGATAACGCCATACATGTTATCTCTTTACCAATAGGTACACATCACAACATCTTCACAAGTGCCTGATCACTGTAGCCAGTTCGCACTGAGTGATTCCTCAGAGACCTCCTTTACAGTTAAATGTAGCCACACTCGTGACATGCGCTGTAAAACGCTGTGATGATCTAAAGGCTGTGCTGAGTGACATCGAAACAGCAATAACTGCGACGGACTTTCAGTCAGTAAGCGACAAAGATGACACTCTATTCGCTTGCCAGGAGGACAAGGCTTGTATCCAGAACTGGAAGTCACACCTGCTGCGAATTGTTAACCAAGACAGAGCGCGAAATAGATGTAATCGAGCGCCTTGAGGAGGATAGCGCCCTACTAGTGCAGGATTGGGCTATGAAATGTTTACCCCGACAATATCGAGAATCACAGGGGGAATGGTTCGCCAAGAGGCCTGTCCTGGCATATCACCGTGGCAACCACCAAGAAGGAGAACTCCTTACAGACACAGTCATTCATGCACGTTGTAGATGAGTGCAGTCACAACCCGGAGATCACCCGTGTCTTTTATAGACAAGATAACGCCGGTTGTTATAATTCTGTAAATACAATTCTTGCACTACCAATCATCAGTAACAGAATTGGTGTTAGAGTTGAACGGATGGCTTTTTCTGATACTCAGGGGGGCAAAGGCCCTTGTGACAGACCTGCCGCTACACTCAAGAAACCACGTACGTGCATATACAAATGAAGGTCACAACGTCTGCTCTGTCCAAGAGCTCAAACATGCTCTGCTGTCCTACGGAGGGATACCGGGTGTCGGGGTTGCTATGCTGACCAATCCGCATGCCAGTAAAGTGGATAGAAAAATCTCAGCAATTAGCAAACTGAATAATTTTCTGTTCATCGATGACAAGTCAGTGAAGGTGTGGAGGGCGTACGGAGTTGGTGAAATCACCTCCTCCAAGCTTGTTCGCCTGTTCCAATAAAGGCTGTACCCGATCATTTCAGCGTTATAGTTCTATGGTAAATCACGTATCATACGGAAAGTGCAAGTACAAGGAGGAAAGAGAAACACTCTTGGATAAAGCCTTCCACTCAGAAGAATAGACTCGGCAGCGATATGCATGCATGCAGGTGGTTCCAATTGTGAGTTTAAATTGTTAGAAAAAAATCAAATGTCACGGGTTCTGAGTTGTATAAGAAGCATACTGTCTTCCACTGATCTAGATTATTGACCACATTTCAGAATCTACATGAAATCTTTTGAAGTCCAAAGTATTCTGTTAATGCCAACTTTATGCTTCAAAGTGAAAACAAATATAGAGTAAAAATAAGGCTTAATGATTCTCATTTTTGAAAGGCTGCAGTATTTATCAGACGAGTAAACAATGTCAGTGAATTCGATAGAATAGTATTTAGGTATTTTAAAAAGTAGGATATCAATAATACCGTCACTACAAATTTCAATGCTTTTTGCATCGAACAACATATAAAACGAATAAAACAAGAAACAGAATGATCATAATAGATATTCCAGCACTCACCTGAAGCATTGGAACTCGTGTGCGATCTAGTCGTACTGACGCAAACTTCAAGTTGTCGATTTCAGTACTGATGCATATTATGCATAATGAGCAATTCTCGCGTGGCATGTTAGTGGCGAACAAAACCAGGGAAAAAAAATAAAATTATCAAATTTTACATTTCTTTGTAAAAAGAAGACGAAATGTTATAGCTTTATCAAGTGTTTTTCATATTTTGAACGACCTAACGTGAATTTGACAAAACTACCTAATTAGCATATTCAGCACAACCATGGTACACCTTAGAGTATTCTACGAAGCCGTGTCGGCGCGCATTAAAAGATGCCACCTCCATCTTTTCTGTACCTGTCAACCTAAGCTAGAACGTATTGTAGAAACTTTATACGGATCTTAATTCGACGTATCATCACAGATATAGGCTTCTGAATTTACGGTATTTTCGAATATCTTGAAAAGCCGAAAATCTACCGACATTCATCCCCCAGGTCGACGCCTTTCTTTAACTTTTTTACTTGTTTTATTATTGCATCCGAAAGAAGAAAGGCTGTACATGTCTCGGATTGTAAGCATGTTACTGAAAATTTAAGCACGAAGTCGGCGTAGACGGCCAATTATCGCCCTTAATGCGTCCTTGTCTTGGTATCAGAATAGCTGAAAACTGCCCTCGAGCGTAATTTCCCAGGGAAAATAAATTTCAACCTAATAATACCCATTTCGTGATAAGGGTCCCCAACCAAGATTACATGCAAAAGATTAGCCAAATCGGTGAACCTGCCTGTCCGCGAGATTTTGATTTGGCTCGAAGTTTACAGAGTATCGCTCTTAAGAATGATAAAAAGATACTATATCCATTTAAAGTGTATTGCTACAACAGTGTCATAGATATTGTAAAGCGATTAATTGAAAGACCAAACTTTGTTGCCAATTGTGAGCTATGGAGAAAGAGAAATGTACCACAAGGCTTTCTAGCTGACATTTTTGATGATCAAGTCTGGAAGGATTTTATGTATATTGGAGGAAAGTCATTTTTGTCAGAACCCTGCAACTATGCCTTTATGTTAAATGTTGATTCAAACATTCCCTCTACAGTGTTGGAGACATATATATGGTAGTTATGAATTTGCCAAGAGAGTTAAGATTCAAACCTGAAAATGTAATGCTGGTGGGTGTAATACCTGGTCCTCATGAACCAAGGCTGACAATTAACACTTATCTCAAACCACTTCTAACTGAACTTAATACACTGTGGCAAGGAATACAGTGTAAGCTTCCAGGTAGTGACAGCTTCAAAACAATTCATGCTGCATTGCTATGCATTGGATGTGATATTCCTGCTGCCAGAAAAGTGTGTGGATTCACCAGCCATGCATCTTGTCATTGATGTTCAAAGTGCGAGAAAAATTTTCCTGGTAATGTGTCTGACAGGATTGATTTTTCTGGTTTTGATCCTTGTCCACCTAGAACAAATGAGGAACATCGACGACAGGCTGAAGATATTCTGAATCAGACATCATTAACTGATAAAGCACAAAAGGAGCAGCAGTATGGCACTAGATTTACTGAGTTAATGATGTTACCATACTTTGATTGTGTAAGGTTTCATATCATTGATCCCATGCACAATCTATTTACTGGTACAGCTAAACACATCATGAAAAATATATGGCTGGATAATTCTTCCCCAGTTATTGATAAGAAAATACTTGAACAGATCCAGAAGAAAATTGACAAAGTTACAGTTTCTTCAAGTGTTGGCCGCTTACCGAAGAAGATTCTAAATAGCTATGGTGGGTTCACAGCTGATCAGTGGAAGGCGTGGACTATCATATATTCAATCTTTGCTCTTTGGGATTTCTTGCCTGAGAAAGATTTAGAAGTGTGGCGTCATTTTGTTTTGGCTTGCAGAATTATATGTACCCCTATCATATCTGAAACTAGAGCAAGATTGGGACACATGTACCTTCTGAACTTTTGCACAAGGTTTGAAGAATTGTATGGAAAGAACAAAGTGACTCCTAATATGCATTTGCACACTCACATCCTCCAGTGCATATTAAACTATGGACCAGTCTATTCATTTTGGCTCTTTAGTTTTGAGAGTTATAATGGCATACTTGGAGAATATTCCACAAATCAGCGATCTGTTGAGATTCAGATAATGAGAAAATTTCTGTCAGAACAGTATGTCAAGGCCCTTCCTCTGCCAACAGCTTTCAGTAACTTTTTTGGACCTATTGTGAATAAAATGACACCAATCAACACAGGAACTCTCCAGTTAGAATCGTGTGATAACTCATCAAGTTAGTTATAGAACAAAGTCTACTCTCAGTTGGTCCTGTTAGAAAGGGATTGTGCTGGACAATTTTAGATCAGACACATTTTATCAATTGCCTTACCACCCATGTTTAAGCATAGGATTGCCTTTGACTCTCTTCCATATCTCAAGGAGTCATACCAAGCCTTCTTGGTCAATGTCAATGAGTCTTCTGTTACAATCCACTGTGAATTTATCTCAAGTATCAGTGTTGCTGGTGAGATGTTTGGATCATCTGGTACAAGAAAAGAAAGGTCTGGATTTATTTTGGCAGCATGGTGTGGTTTGAATGGACGGATCGACACCACTGGTACTAATGTTCGACCTGGGGTTGTACAGCACTTTATACGTCAGAATGTGCAAGTAGATGATCATTTTGAAACCTGCATCTTGGCAGAAGTAAGATGGTTTAAAGAACATCATAGTAGGCGTGCTTTGGGAGCACCAGTGGAATTGTGGTGCAGGGACCATTATGAAATGGAAGGACCAGCTGATTTATACCCTTGCAAAGAATTCATGCTAAATTTGTGCCTGCATTTCAAATACTTGAAAAGGAAAATGTTTTGGTGGTCTGTCCATTGCCACGCAAATTGCAATGCTGACGTTTTAATCTTGTAAATACAGTCAAACGTACTTTAAGTGGCCACACTCTATTCTCACTTGTATATTAGCAACATCGGAGTTGATGTTTGTGGGGCATTGTGGGACTGTTTTGAAGGACGCCCGACTCTTAGATGGGGTCGGTAGCTCTGCGCTTTTCATCTCCTTCCAGCTGCCAGGGAGCATACAGATTATGTTCAATACGGCGACATTGAAGTTTGTATATTGATATACCAAAGTTTGAAGTAAGTGAGTGGCACAGCACAATTACCGGTGTGTTTCCCAGTCATTTCTTTGTGTTTAACAGTAAATATACAGCAATAATTGTGCAATTAGGTATATGATTCTAAATCAATGTTGTAGTAGTTTTGCTGTTTATGCCCTAAGTCCTCCCTTCGAGACGAAGGGCTAGCCAAGCAGTATCAAGAAACAGTACTAACTAATTATTAGTGTACTAAACTAATGAAACAATAGAAAACAATAGATATTTAAAGTTAGTACTGTTTCATTATTATTATTTTATAATGAAAACATACAACGTTTTGGTGACATACTTGCACCATCTTCAGGTAGTAATAAAATATTTTACATGAACAAGAATAAGTACGATGTTAACAATGGCCATTGTTCTTAAGTATAAACAGTTTAATTGAGTCTGATTGGACATTGAGGACTGGACGCAATCCAGTCATTATTACTACCTGAAGATGGTGCAAGTATGTCGCCGAAACGTTGTATGCTTATATCCTTAGTTTTCATTATAAAATCATTATCACAATCTTTGTTAGTTAGATTATTATTATTTTTATTATTAATACATGTATACAGAGGTGACACTTAGCAGCAAATCAGTGTTAAAATTTAGACACCTATTCCCAACTGGGCACATCTACAGTAATAAATTGAAATCTTCATGACAACCCAGCTTTATTAACTTGTCAAGAGTATTATACTGGTATTACACTTTTGAGTTTGTCTTGTGAACCAATTTTTTTCACAACCCATTTATTTATTTATTACATTAAATTGAAAGGTTACACTGTTATACAGTCAACTCTCTCTAATCTGGAAACCAGCTCTTGGGACCAACTAATTTATAGCAAATCAGTATACCAAGAACCACACAAAAGTGTATGATATGTATTAGGTAGGTGCCCATCTTAGAAGGGTGTCTGTCTAGAGAAAGTTGACTGTAGTTACTAACTTATAGCTCTGGTTTCTTTTTAACAAATGAATTTCAGATAACATGAATAGTAAGAAAAGTATATAAAATGGCAATAGCCTGTGTTCTGGCCTAGAAACAACACCACCAGCAATGCAGGTTGCTAAGAAACAACGATATGCCTGGTTCAATTGTCGAATTTATAACATGTACCAAATACATTCGAAACAATGGATTATAATGAGGAGGTCTTGTTTGATGTAATTAGGTTTGGCACATGTGAAGTTTGATGTTTGAATCACTGGCCTTACTGTTAATAATTTTGATTATTTATGGTAGAGTGATTCCAATAAACCTGGGCACTACTAATTAGCTGTCAGTGTTTATTAGATGCAAAGAAACAAAAGAAAAACAAGAGTGAGTTTCTAATAGTGTGTATTGGTGTAGTTAGTAATGCCAAGGTTTATTGGGATCACTCTAATAAAATATGTATAATTAATACATGTAACTATGACTCCAGAATCATGGAAACTTTAACAAATGAAGCACGGCAATCCCATGTTTTTACTTTGAAGCATTTCTTTACTATTGTCTTAAAGGGGCACTGTCACCGTGCGACCGGAGGCCTGGGCCGAGTATCTAATTTGAAAAAAATTGGCAAAGTTTTTCAAAGTCCCGAGAGGTAGACAGCCATCGACTTCATCTGTAAATATTTACAACGTCCTTGTACTCTAGAAGATTATACTTGTTCAGTTATTTAGACTAATTGTTATTTGGTATTTTCAAGTAGTTATTTTTGGTTTGAAGTCCAAATTTATACGTTTTTTATTTAATCGGCGAGAACGATGGCTTCTCTCATGGCGCCCGCCGGCAAGGTAGTGGTTGATACGAATGTATTCAAGCGACAAGCTTATACATGTTAGCCGTTTACTGGGAAGATAAAATACGGTTATTACACAGATTCTGAGTTCGCTAGACATCTAGCTCTGGAGGGTTCAAAGGAGGTAGGAAAGTAAGCCGAACGTTTGACACCAAACTGACTTCACTCGAATTATTATGTTCTCAAAGAAAGAACTTACAAGTCTATAAATTAAAATATTTGTACTGAATGCAAACATGTCCCGACTACTATAGAACTTTTGCTATTTTTAGACTTGATAGGTCTGATAGGTCTGTCAATATATAATCAGTTATCTGTCCCTTTCCTCGCTGTTGTACTTGTAGCAGCAATTTGAACATCGCGATCGAGCATCGGTCGTAATTCGGGCTTTATTTGCTTATTTGACTAGTCGATACTGCACAAATCGGAGAAATAAATATTTGCAGTTTGCATGAACAGCCTGGAGTTTATTTGGCAATTACACGGGTCACTTGTCTATAAAAGCAAGCTGAAGTCAGTCAATGTCTAGTACAAATTTATGATTTATCATCAGAAACCATCATCGATACTTCAGCAAAGAGTCTGGATAGCCTTCTATGACCTTCTATAACTATCATTACTTCGATTTAAACCTTATATTTCGCAAACGACAACCATTTTTTTAGCGATTTACAAAAATATCCTCACCGTAAATCACTGTCAACAAACGAATGTAAGCATATGCTAATTAGGAAAAAAAAGGTCGTTACTGCGCAGACTCACCGGCTGACAATGCCCCTTTAAGCTTGGGTGATGTTTGACACAATGTTGTGAATATATGAACAGGAGGGACTTTTGTGTGCGCATGCGTCGCCACAGTCAGATGAATACAAGATGTACTCGACACAAGTTGTTTGGTTCCAATGTTTACAGTTTTTTGCGGACGTATTACGAGAATTGTATGTACTGAACACGCAGAAATGAATTCTTAATGCTATCTTTGTGCCTTAAAGTTATTTCATTGATCGAAATATTAGAATATTATGCCTTTATTTGATATCAAAATTCCTGTATTTTTGCTGTGCTAAATACTCTATTTTGGACAACATGGCGGCCAGCTGACATGGAGTAAACAGTTTGTCGACGTTGCAAGCTCAGTCGCGAAGAAGAGTAAGGGAAAGTAAATACATTTAGTCAATTCTTATACATATTGAATGTATATTATTATATTTTAGCTTTCATCAACACCAAATCAACTTCAAATAAACGAAGATAAACTTGGGTATGATGTCTGGAATACTCAATTATCCCAATTTTTAAAGTTAGTTATCTCGAAATTGAGCCGAAATCTCCACAATATCCACAACATAATTCATATTAAAGTCATGTTTCCTGTTTTGAAAAATTCCAGTAACTTCTCTGGGAAAAATCGCTCGGTCGAAGATTTTCGACAATATCTTCGTCATAATTTGTAGAACGTGAATTAATCGTCAACACATTTATTATGGTATTCGTTTTATGGTAGGGCCTCTTCTGTCAGTGTTGCAATGTTCTTGTAATATTCCCATCCAAGGTCATGTTTTTAGATATTATGCTGAGATCGGTCAAAGTGTAAACATTTTATTGAAGTGTAAAGTTTGCATAAATATCATTACTCAAAAATATACATTTTTTTGCATATAGCTTGAAATCCAGCCCAAAACTCCACAAAATTTTTTTACCATTTCATAGAACTATGTACCATATGCTTTCAGTATATGTTATTGAGATTGTTGGAAAAAATCGCCAGAAGAGATAAAATTACAGTTTTTCATGATAACAACAAAAATATCTTCATGGAAAGGTCGGGGAAGACATCTAAATTGTTTTCAAATTCGACGAAACTTTGTACAGGTATAGTAAATAAATACCACAAGACACCAGGACAGTTTCAAGACTGTTGTTACAGTATTTATAGAAAAACAAATTAAGTTATAATCCACAAAATTCCAGCTTGGGCTTCCTGTGCCGTTCAATATCAAACAAAATACGAATTTTGTGAATAGCCAGTGTGCAGTGAAAAGCCAGAATTAAATTAACATTTGACTATATTAAGCCTTTTTGTCGAACTCTGATGATCAAAATAGCAACAGAATAAAATATTGCGTTATTATTACTATAATCGGTTTTTGTGCTTCCGAAATTACGCTTTTATGGTCCAGCGGTTAAGCGCATGCTCATGCAAATTTCCCTCCTGTTATGGCACACTAAATAGCCAAAGGAATATATATCACTGTAGATTGATTGCTTGTGGCTTCCATCAACAATCTCTGGGGCAATATGCTTGTACCGCTTTTGATAAATCATTTGTTCTTCTGGTTTTATGTGCTTCACAATTCCATTTTCTCTTTTACAGCTCTTTCCAAAGTCAACTAAAACTGGAATGAAGTGACAATTGTTTTTCATAAATGACAACATTGTCAGTTGTGTAAATCATTGTGTAAATATCCACAACTGTGAACGTGATCAATTCCCTTAGCAAGGCGGTTTATGAGACTGTGCCACTGTTCTGTACTTAGAGGAATTCTGTGTTCACCTTTGCATAGTGAATACAATGAGACTGATTCATTTTGAAGGGCATAAAATTGCATGACAATTTTAAATGGTTCCTTATCAACACTGACACCCAGAAGTGTTGGAATGCTTTCATGGCTTTTTAAATTGAGTAAAATCTTTGCTTCGTGTATTGTTGCTCTTCTTAGCTCAGCCTCTGTGTGAATAAAGTCTGATTCCTCACTCAACCTCTTTAAACATTTAACAGCTACACAGCTGCCCTTGTAGTTACAGAGTTTCACTGTTCCAAAAACACCTGAACCAATAATATTATCACTGGTACATGTACTTGATTCAAAGTTAAGAATGAATCTGGAAGGCCAGCAGTAGGTTTAAGTACTTGATTTCCAAGCGCTCTGTCCTTTTCACAGCGTTCTGCCTTCCATTCTTTATAATACTTATTTGCAACACGTTCTGCTAGTTTCCTGCTACATCACAGAGTCTGTTTTTTAGTTCTTGGTTTGATTCATTTTCACTTTTCAATTTCACACCACAGTATATGCTCTTTTGTTCCTTTCCTTTTCGTTTTTCTCGTTGTCCTCTTTGAAAACACTGAGTACTGCAGATCCTTGCTCATTGTAGCTGATGTTTTCCAAACTCTGAAACAAGCTCCTCTCTGATGACATCCGTGAAAACACAATCACTATGGTGGATATCTTTGCATTCAAATTCTTCACAACTTTCAGACAACCTAAAATAAGTTTGGCGCCCATATTACTAAGCTAAAAAAAAATCAAATTGCGCACTTACCAACTATATCCTAGGCATTCCACATTTCTTATTTTTCTTCAAACAATCCTACTCTGATTGACACAGTACTTCATAAACTCGGTTAGACCAGCCTTTGACATATGATCCCTTTTCGATCAGCTACAAACATGGGTATTAAAACCGTACACTTCACTATTTTCAATGCGCCTTTTCGGTTCATTTCTACTTAGTAAGAAAACAACTTACGCGTTTAACCTTAATTGAGAACCGATTTGAAGCTGTTGAGGTTAGTTTGACTTCTGTTCTTCCTTATTTGGCTTCTTTATGATACGTGTGCTGTGGCTATTTTGCCAATCTTCATAATGATACGTGTGCTGTGACTATGCATCTCATATGATACGTGTGCTGTGACTATGCATCCCTCATATGCATACGTGTGATGTGACTTTGCACCTCATATGATAAGTCTGCTGTGGTATGAACCTCATATGATAAGTATGATGTGCACTATGCATCTCATATGATACGTGTGCTGTGACTATGCATCTCATATGATACGTGTGCTGTGACTATGCATCTCATATGATACGTGTTGATGTGGACTATGCATCTCATATGATACGTGTGCTGTGACTATGCATCTCATATGATACGTGTGATGTGACTATGCATCTTCATATGATACGTGTGCTGTGACTATGCATCTCCTCATATGAGACGTGTGCTGTGACTATGCATCTCAGATGATACGTGTGTTGCGACCTATGCATCTCATATGATACGTGTGCTGTGACTATGCATCTCATATGATATCGTGTGCTGTGACTGTGCATCTCATATGATTACGTGCCGCTGTGACTATGCATCTCCTATGATACGTGTGCTGTGACTATGCATCTCATATGATACGTGTGCTGCATGTGAGTATGCACATCATATGATACGTGTGCTGTGACTATGCATCTCATATGATACGTGTGCTTGTGACTATGCATCTCAGATGATACGTGTGTTGTGACTATGCATCTCAGATGAATACGTGTAAGCTGGGCTGTGACTATGCATCTCATATGATCCGTGTGCTGTGACTATGCATCTCAGATGATACGTGTGCTGTGACTATGCATCTCAGATGATACGTGTGCTGTGACTATGCATCTCAGATGATACGTGTGTCATAAAGGAGAGTGACGCAACAATACCTTGTATGAAGAGACCTTGCGACAGTCACTTGTCCATTGAACCATTTGTTGTTTTTATTGCCACTCAAAGACCATATTAATCTATCAACGTTGTTAGCACTCTGGTAGATATTCAATGTTCCTATTGTATTACCATACATATGGTACCAGAATTTAAAACAACGGCTTGTAGACGAGGTGTACACGAAAGTTTCACTCGAGAGTCGAGCCTTGTCGCCTGTTTTCCGTGGCGATGATGTTTTCGATGAACGCGTACTTTCCTGAGGAAAACAAATGTTCATGTCAGACTAACATAGCAAGTTGTATTCGATCAACAGGCAGCTTTCGCATCGTTGACGTACATGACCGGCACATGCAAAGATTGACAACCCAGAGCAAAAGGATGTCTATGATTACATACCTTTCCTAGATCCAGTCGGTCTTTGTTTTACCCTGGTTCCAGAGGCCACTATTATTGGTGGAGAAGCGAGCAAAGAATCGTCCGTCTCGTCCTTCGGACTCGACTTCGTAGACCCGACTTTCGAGACTCTGGAACCAGGGTCAGTTAAACAAATAACGACATACGTTTGCTAGATCCCAGTCGGTCTTTATCAGGGCCAGTTAGAGAAATAATGACATACCTTTCTTATACCCCATTCACCCCCAAAACCTTGTTTAGTTAAACTAGGTTTATTCTCGCTTCTCTAAATTCGAGGGCATTTTAATTTCACAATAATCAAACTATCTGGTATTTATACTATGCAACACAAAGGACAGTTTACCAAACAGTTTTGTGCCAAAAGTTGCATGGCGTCCTGTAGATAATTTTCTAAACCTGTTTAGTTAAAAACCACCTTAAACCATGGTTAAGCCTTGTGTGTGAATGGGGCATTAGATACCAGGGCCAGTTAGAGAAATAATGACATACCATTCTTAGATCCCAGTCGGTCTGTGCTAGGGCCAGTATAGGAGCTTGGAGTTCCTCCTGAACCAATAATCCAGTCAAAGTCATCCTTGGGAGATATAAGGTTACGCCATGTGCACGTACCATTCTGGAAGTTACAATCACCTGTACAACACAAAACACAGATCACTAGGCATACAAATAATGAAGAAGACGGCATTTGACTATACATATAATATATATAATATAGAGAGAGATGCATACCGTAAAGTCCCGAAAGTAGCGACCCCCCGAAAGTAGCGAACCCCGAAAGTAACAGTAAAAATTGATGCTTGCTAACAAATCCCGAAAGTAACGACCCCCCGAAAGTAGCGATCCTCCTCTAGAGCGATGAATGATGATTAGACAGCACTAGCAAAGAGCACGCGGTATTAAAGAGCCATAACATTTACTACTATACACTGATAAGCAAATGTAACAGAAGCAAGTCATAATAAAATACGTTCTATAGATCTTGTGAATATTTGTTCTTCTACTTAGTTGGTGGATCGACGCAAAGAAGGAGTTAGATATAAAATGCCATAATTGTAGAAATAGTGGTTTTCCTCCTTCAACACTACAGGGTTTATTATACTATACGGCTGTAAAAATATATTTCGCTTAATCCTTGCATTACTTTTATCTCGATAGAGATATTCTTACACAATAATACCTCTAGAAACTAAAATAATATACATATAGACTGTACATGTAGATATGAACAGAATATTGAGCATTTTATAGTCGGCATCAAGAAGACCAGATATTGAAATTCGTTCGAGCGAGCCGTGACGTCACACTGGTAAGTATGATTGCATGGAAATGCTAATCCGAGAACAATAGAGTCACCCCCTCCCTCCTGATATTGGTAAAAAGGTTAAAAATGATAAAAAATATTTTGTATCATTTTTAACCTTTTTACCAATATTTATGTACTGAAGAAGGCCGAACGACCGAAACGTTTACAAATTATACAAGGAACAGCTGTCAGAAGTTGTCACGAGTCTTCTTTTTGTCTATATATGCTCTATAAATAAACGTATGTCTGTCTGTCTGTCTGTCTATTATTATAAGAAGACTGACTCTGTATTCGTCCTTCTACTGGAAGCACGTTGTTTGTCCACCACTCCTATCTATTCAAGTCTATATAATATAAATATTTATATAATAATTGGTATATTACGCGCGATTTGAATGGTCGAGAGCCATGTGTTATTAGAGACACAGATGACGTACGTCACTTCAATATAACGCACGCGCTCATTGAACGATGTCATCACAAATCGCCATCTTGGAAGATCGAGTTGATGTTTACCGATTTCGGGACTACAAAATTATTTTTTGAGGTACTTTTTCAAACTACCGTATTATTTAATGTTTTTGTAACTGTTCACAAAAATTATCCTTTAAATTGTGTGGGTTTTCAAGATAATTGAGATATGTTTAGGGGATGTTTTTGAGCTTTTTGTTGTTGTCTTTGTCACTCGATCGGCAGTTTTTTACAATATGACTGTCAAAAGAAGAAACAATTCTGGAAAATGGCATTCTGAAGTAAAAGAAAGATTTGTAATCTTGATGTTCTAAATAAACAAACTGTGAAATATTTTCCATGAGAAAGTTCTATAAATTTGCGATTAACTTCACGTCCGCCATTAAACAGTTGTTGTCAGGAAGTGACGTCACTTACTCAACCCAAACAAACTAACGATGAGTATTATAGAAAATGAACTAAAAGTTCTTGATTGAGATGCGTGACACGTGTAAACACAACAGTTGATCACACTGATGAAGGGCTATGCCCGAAACGTCTGTAAAAATACAATTGACACTTAAAATAATTTTGTTTACCATTGTTTTATCTAACGATGGTTAGCCAATCAGATCGCAGGATCCGTGATAGTATGCTAGTTGGTTTCTACTAAATATGGATGGTGTATACTTACCAGTGGCACCACAACTTCCTTCCACGACTGTTACATCATCAATTGCGACGTCACTTCGAGTGCCTGATCCTCGTATTCCTTCAAATACAACCTGTAATATACATGACATGGTAGTATTACAATAACGCTATCGATGTTATGCATTTAGACAACCTGTAATATACATGACATGGTAGTATTACAATAACGCTATCGATGTTATGCATTTAGACAACCTGTAATATACATGACATGGTAGTATTACAATAACGCTATCGATGTTATGCATTTAGACAACCTGTAATATACATGACATGGTAGTATTACAATAACGCTATCGATGTTATGCATTTAGACAACCTGTAATATACATGACATGGTAGTATTACAATAACGCTATCGATGTTATGCATTTAGACAACCTGTAATATACATGACATGGTAGTATTACAATAACGCTATCGATGTTTAGACAACCTGTAATATACATGACATGGTAGTATTACAATAACGCTATCGATGTTATGCATTTAGACAACCTGTAATATACATGACATGGTAGTATTACAATAACGCTATCGATGTTATGCATTTAGACAACCTGTAATATACATGACATGGTAGTATTACAATAACGCTATCGATGTTATGCATTTAGACAACCTGTAATATACATGACATGGTAGTATTACAATAACGCTATCGATGTTATGCATTTAGACAACCTGTAATATACATGACATGGTAGTATTACAATAACGCTATCGATGTTATGCATTTAGACAACCTGTAATATACATGACATGGTAGTATTACAATAACGCTATCGATGTTATGCATTTAGACAACCTGTAATATACATGACATGGTAGTATTACAATAACGCTATCGATGTTATGCATTTAGACAACCTGTAATATACATGACATGGTAGTATTACAATAACGCTATCGATGTTATGCATTTAGACAACCTGTAATATACATGACATGGTAGTATTACAATAACGCTATCGATGTTATGCATTTAGACAACCTGTAATATACATGACATGGTAGTATTACAATAACGCTATCGATGTTATGCATTTAGACAACCTGTAATATACATAACATGGTAGTATTACAATAACGCTATCGATGTTTAGACAACCTGTAATATACATAACATGGTAGTATTACAATAACGCTATCGATGTTTAGACAACCTGTAATATACATGACATGGTAGTATTACAATAACGCTATCGATGTTTAGACAACCTGTAATATACATAACATGGTAGTATTACAATAACGCTATCGATGTTTAGACAACCTGTAATATACATAACATGGTAGTATTACAATAACGCTATCGATGTTATGCATTTAGACAACCTGTAATATACATGACATGGTAGTATTACAATAACGCTATCGATGTTATGCATTTAGACAACCTGTAATATACATGACATGGTAGTATTACAATAACGCTATCGATGTTATGCATTTAGACAACCTGTAATATACATAACATGGTAGTATTACAATAACGCTATCGATGTTTAGACAACCTGTAATATACATAACATGGTAGTATTACAATAACGCTATCGATGTTTAGACAACCTGTAATATACATGACATGGTAGTATTACAATAACGCTATCGATGTTTAGACAACCTGTAATATACATAACATGGTAGTATTACAATAACGCTATCGATGTTTAGACAACCTGTAATATACATAACATGGTAGTATTACAATAACGCTATCGATGTTATGCATTTAGACAACCTGTAATATACATGACATGGTAGTATTACAATAACGCTATCGATGTTATGCATTTAGACAACCTGTAATATACATGACATGGTAGTATTACAATAACGCTATCGATGTTATGCATTTAGACAACCTGTAATATACATGACATGGTAGTATTACAATAACGCTATCGATGTTATGCATTTAGACAACCTGTAATATACATGACATGGTAGTATTACAATAACGCTATCGATGTTATGCATTTAGACAACCTGTAATATACATGACATGGTAGTATTACAATAACGCTATCGATGTTATGCATTTAGACAACCTGTAATATACATGACATGGTAGTATTACAAGAACGCTATCGATGTTATGCATTTAGACAACCTGTAATATACATGACATGGTAGTATTACAATAACGCTATCGATGTTATGCATTTAGACAACCTGTAATATACATGACATGGTAGTATTACAATAACGCTATCGATGTTATGCATTTAGACAACCTGTAATATACATGACATGGTAGTATTACAAGAACGCTATCGATGTTATGCATTTAGACAACCTGTAATATACATGACATGGTAGTATTACAATAACGCTATCGATGTTATGCATTTAGACAACCTGTAATATACATGACATGGTAGTATTACAATAACGCTATCGATGTTATGCATTTAGACAACCTGTAATATACATGACATGGTAGTATTACAATAACGCTATCGATGTTATGCATTTAGACAACCTGTAATATACATGACATGGTAGTATTACAATAACGCTATCGATGTTATGCATTTAGACAACCTGTAATATACATGACATGGTAGTATTACAATAACGCTATCGATGTTATGCATTTAGACAACCTGTAATATACATGACATGGTAGTATTACAATAACGCTATCGATGTTATGCATTTAGACAACCTGTAATATACATGACATGGTAGTATTACAATAACGCTATCGATGTTATGCATTTAGACAACCTGTAATATACATGACATGGTAGTATTACAATAACGCTATCGATGTTATGCATTTAGACAACCTGTAATATACATGACATGGTAGTATTACAATAACGCTACTATCGATGTTATGCATTTAGACAACCTGTAATATACATGACATGGTAGTATTACAATAACGCTATCGATGTTATGCATTTAGACAACCTGTAATATACATGACATGGTAGTATTACAATAACGCTATCGATGTTATGCATTTAGACAACCTGTAATATACATGACATGGTAGTATTACAATAACGCTATCGATGTTATGCATTTAGACAACCTGTAATATACATAACATGGTAGTATTACAATAACGCTATCGATGTTTAGACAACCTGTAATATACATAACATGGTAGTATTACAATAACGCTATCGATGTTTAGACAACCTGTAATATACATGACATGGTAGTATTACAATAACGCTATCGATGTTTAGACAACCTGTAATATACATAACATGGTAGTATTACAATAACGCTATCGATGTTTAGACAACCTGTAATATACATAACATGGTAGTATTACAATAACGCTATCGATGTTATGCATTTAGACAACCTGTAATATACATGACATGGTAGTATTACAATAACGCTATCGATGTTATGCATTTAGACAACCTGTAATATACATGACATGGTAGTATTACAATAACGCTATCGATGTTATGCATTTAGACAACCTGTAATATACATAACATGGTAGTATTACAATAACGCTATCGATGTTTAGACAACCTGTAATATACATAACATGGTAGTATTACAATAACGCTATCGATGTTTAGACAACCTGTAATATACATGACATGGTAGTATTACAATAACGCTATCGATGTTTAGACAACCTGTAATATACATAACATGGTAGTATTACAATAACGCTATCGATGTTTAGACAACCTGTAATATACATAACATGGTAGTATTACAATAACGCTATCGATGTTATGCATTTAGACAACCTGTAATATACATGACATGGTAGTATTACAATAACGCTATCGATGTTATGCATTTAGACAACCTGTAATATACATGACATGGTAGTATTACAATAACGCTATCGATGTTATGCATTTAGACAACCTGTAATATACATGACATGGTAGTATTACAATAACGCTATCGATGTTATGCATTTAGACAACCTGTAATATACATGACATGGTAGTATTACAATAACGCTATCGATGTTATGCATTTAGACAACCTGTAATATACATGACATGGTAGTATTACAATAACGCTATCGATGTTATGCATTTAGACAACCTGTAATATACATGACATGGTAGTATTACAATAACGCTATCGATGTTATGCATTTAGACAACCTGTAATATACATGACATGGTAGTATTACAATAACGCTATCGATGTTATGCATTTAGACAACCTGTAATATACATGACATGGTAGTATTACAAGAACGCTATCGATGTTATGCATTTAGACAACCTGTAATATACATGACATGGTAGTATTACAATAACGCTATCGATGTTATGCATTTAGACAACCTGTAATATACATGACATGGTAGTATTACAATAACGCTATCGATGTTATGCATTTAGACAACCTGTAATATACATGACATGGTAGTATTACAATAACGCTATCGATGTTATGCATTTAGACAACCTGTAATATACATGACATGGTAGTATTACAATAACGCTATCGATGTTATGCATTTAGACAACCTGTAATATACATGACATGGTAGTATTACAATAACGCTATCGATGTTATGCATTTAGACAACCTGTAATATACATGACATGGTAGTATTACAATAACGCTATCGATGTTATGCATTTAGACAACCTGTAATATACATGACATGGTAGTATTACAATAACGCTATCGATGTTATGCATTTAGACAACCTGTAATATACATGACATGGTAGTATTACAATAACGCTATCGATGTTATGCATTTAGACAACCTGTAATATACATGACATGGTAGTATTACAATAACGCTATCGATGTTATGCATTTAGACAACCTGTAATATACATGACATGGTAGTATTACAATAACGCTATCGATGTTATGCATTTAGACAACCTGTAATATACATAACATGGTAGTATTACAATAACGCTATCGATGTTTAGACAACCTGTAATATACATAACATGGTAGTATTACAATAACGCTATCGATGTTTAGACAACCTGTAATATACATGACATGGTAGTATTACAATAACGCTATCGATGTTTAGACAACCTGTAATATACATAACATGGTAGTATTACAATAACGCTATCGATGTTTAGACAACCTGTAATATACATAACATGGTAGTATTACAATAACGCTATCGATGTTATGCATTTAGACAACCTGTAATATACATGACATGGTAGTATTACAATAACGCTATCGATGTTATGCATTTAGACAACCTGTAATATACATGACATGGTAGTATTACAATAACGCTATCGATGTTATGCATTTAGACAACCTGTAATATACATAACATGGTAGTATTACAATAACGCTATCGATGTTTAGACAACCTGTGATATACATAACATGGTAGTATTACAATAACGCTATCGATGTTTAGACAACCTGTAATATACATGACATGGTAGTATTACAATAACGCTATCGATGTTTAGACAACCTGTAATATACATAACATGGTAGTATTACAATAACGCTATCGATGTTTAGACAACCTGTAATATACATAACATGGTAGTATTACAATAACGCTATCGATGTTATGCATTTAGACAACCTGTAATATACATGACATGGTAGTATTACAATAACGCTATCGATGTTTAGACAACCTGTAATATACATGACATGGTAGTATTACAATAACGCTATCGATGTTTAGACAACCTGTAATATACATGACATGGTAGTATTACAATAACGCTATCGATGTTTAGACAACCTGTAATATACATGACATGGTAGTATTACAATAACGCTATCGATGTTTAGACAACCTGTAATATACAAATATGTTGATGTCCGATGTGGCTATTTTCAGGCGTTCATATTGCCTATAATAAAACTCACCATAAAATCTACCGTACTATTGAGTGTGGCTCGTCCCTTCAACCATGTCCTGCTCAGTCCTGCATCTCCTGATTTAGTAAAGATGGCCTTTCCAAGACTGCTGCCGACCTTCTGGTACACGTTCAGGGTCCCAAGATCTCTACCGTACATCATATAATAAAACTGAAGGCAACGACCGTTTGGTGTGGTCTTAGCGTAGGTTTTCATGATGCGCGCCTTGTTGCCATTTCTTTGATTATTTACTTCTGTGTACATATAGTACCCTAACATAGAGATGGGAAGAAGCATCTTTAGCTAGAACTAAATACGGCCGGATCTCAAACACTGCGTCGATCTTCGGTCAAACGACATCTTGAGTCGTTTTGAAATGAACACAAAATCAACTATTTCAGCCAAACAATAGTGTTGTATGAAACAAATAAAAACGAATGTTAACTGTTATTCCGTCCATATTACACTGAGTCGACGCTCTCACAAGCGACCATCTCTGAATTCGACAACGTGGTCGTAACTAGAGTTGGTCGCCTACGAGAATGGGCTTGAATAAGTCACTAAAGGGCTAACCTGATCTCGATCCGAGGGTGTGGTCTGCTATAGGGCCAGTGCCAGGGGTGGCCGTTCCTCCTCTTTTACGAGTCCATGTAAAGTCAGCTTTATCATCTTGGAATCCACACTTGTCTTGCTCAAATGTACAAGATCCAACTAGACATATCAACAATATATTAGCAGTGTATATATACGTAAATCCACTTTTAAATGTTGGATTACCTTTGGTAGGACACTGCCCATCAGTGAATGTGACGTCATCAATAGCGATGTGCCCCGCGAAACTAGATCCTCGCGTGGCTTCAAACACAAGCTTCAAAACAAAAGCAAGAGCAGACAATTAAAACATCAAGATTATTTTTGCATTTCCTCCCAAGTCTTTTCAGAATGACTCTTTACGTTCAAAACGAATACTATGTGGCTGTGGGAAAACAAAACAAAAGTCAACCATTTTTAAGTTAATAAACTTACAGCGAAAGACGATGACTGCTGGATGGTAACGACGGCCTCATTCCACTGGTTGCCTTGGGAACCCCGCATCTGCCACACAGGATAGCCAAGAGAAGCGTTGTACGAGGAATTGACATAAACTCGAAGATAATCCACTTTTTTTCCGAACATGTGATACCAAAATCGCAGGCATTTACTTCCGGCTGATTTGGCGGTGGGGCTGATTAAACGAGCAACATCGTTCGACGACGACGAGGAGGACTGAGTGATGAGAGCATACCAACCTGAAGAAAATATAGGAACACAAAGTAAAAACAAAGTGAGAAAAGAATGGACGAAAGATTCGGTTGCAGCTGTCAACATGATGAATAAAACAACCTATTAATATCTTACCTCCAAAGATGTAAATGTCGTTCCCCCATCCTCCGCCAACACCGTTGTTACACGTAGAAGAAACACCATATCTATTGTAAGTCTTATATGCTGAGGAACCCGACCAACACTCGTTAGTGTTCTGTACAGCAAACAGTTTCCATTTCTTGGCTTTCGTCCCGGCAGCACATTTACCAATACGATCTGATCCTTGCAGATTCGAGTTCACTAACGAGGGCACAGCACGTGTCCCTGTATCTTTGAAACAGCCAAGGTGAGACACACCTGAAATGATGATCACTATTTGTCTAGACACCTTTTCCTGATTTTGTAGCTTTAATTTTGTTAGTTTCTTCTTTTTTTAAAGATTTTAGTCCTATTTATTTCAAATATTTTAGATATATTTAAAAAGAAGAAGAAAGAAGACTCGTACAAAGCAAAGACCAAGAAGAAGAAGAAGAAAGAAGAAGAAGAAGAAGAAGAAGAAGAAGAAGAAGAAGAAGAAGAAGAAGAAGAAGAAGAAGAAGAAGAAGAAGAAGAAGAAGAAGAAGAGAAGAAGAAGAAGAAGAAGAAGAAGAAGAAGAAGAAGAAGAAGAAGAAGAAGAAGAAGAAGAAGAAGAAGAAGAAAGAAGAAGAAGAAGAAGAAGAAGAAGAAGAAGAAGAAGAAGAAGAAGAAGAAGAAGAAGAAGAAGAAGAAGAAGAAGAAGAAGAAGAAGAAGAAGAAGAAGAAGAAGAAGAAGAAGAAGAAGAAGAAGAAGAAGAAGAAGAAGAAGAAGAAGAAGAAGAAGAAGAAGAAGAAGAAGAAGAAGAAGAAGAAGAAGAAGAAGAAGAAGAAGAAGAAGAAGAAGAACGACAACGACAACGACAACGACAACGACAACGACAACGACAAGATTTTAGTCCTATTTATTTCAAATATTTTAGATATATTTAAAAAGAAGAAGAAAGAAGACTCGTACAAAGCAAAGACCAAGAAGAAGAAGAAGAAGAAGAAGAAGAAGAAGAAGAAGAAGAAGAAGAAGAAGAAGAAAGAAGAAGAAGAAGAAGAAGAAGAAGAAGAAGAAGAAGAAGAAGAAGAAAGAAGAAGAAGAAGAAGAAAGAAGAAGAAGAAGAAGAAGAAGAAGAAGAAGAAGAAGAAGAAGAAGAAGAAGAAGAAGAAGAAGAAGAAGAAGAAGAAGAAGAAGAAGAAGAAGAAGAAGAAGAAGAAGAAGAAGAAGAAGAAGAAGAAGAAGAAGAAGAAGAAGAAGAAGAAGAAGAAGAAGAAGAAGAAGAAGAAGAAGAAGAAGAAGAAGAAGAAGAAGAAGAAGAAGAAGAAGAAGAAGACAACGACAACGACAACGACAACGACAACGACAACGCCGCAAAGCTAATAACTGATTACATTTGGAAAAATCGTATGGCTGGATATTTTACGAGTCACGCTGTATTTTGGTGCGTCGCAGACTTCAAGTTCAGCAATGTTCAGGAATCCAAAATTTAGTTCAAAGTTCAACGAAATATATTGAAAAAATAAACATCATTCATCGTCTCAACAACCCTTCTTCTTCCTAGGCCAAGTGGGTTGAGGAGATCTCAACATTTGCAAACTATTCTTCATCTTCTTCTTCAAAAACAAAATATTCAAATTTGAAATCATCCGCTCCCCCTCTTTTTTTCTCGTCGCGTATTAGAAAACCCGTTAAACCGGTTTTTACAATACACATTTGTACTCTACTGAGTACATACTATTATCTATATTATGCTTAGTATTACTTTTAACAGATCAGTTCTTCCATGTTGAATGAACCTTCATTTCATTCAGCTGGTTCATTCTGGCTTCAACGGTTGAGAACTACTTATTACACACAATTTACCTTTAGGGATGCAATTCCCCCATTTCTGATCAGCAGGGTAGTTGTTGGTCGTTGCACACCAAAGATACGAATGAAGTATATTAATACATGAGGTGTAGGACTTCCCTTTGTACGTGAAAGGAAACACACAGTTTGCACCTCCACCATTACCTCCCACGGACCTAGCTGAAAAACATAAGCAATATCACTTACTACTGTACTTACTTGGTTGTGGTGTCTGATAGGTGTGGTCAGTGTCAGGGCTGGTTTTCTACCCCTGTCCCTCTATTTGTAAACCTAATGTACTTACTTGGTTGTGGTGTCTGATAGGTGTGGTCAGTGTCAGGGCTGGTTTTCTACCCCTGTCCCTCTATTTGTAACCTAATGTACTTACTTGGTTGTGGTGTCTGATAGGTGTGGTCAGTGTCAGGGCTGGTTTTCTACCCCTGTCCCTCTATTTGTAACCTAATGTACTTACTTGGTTGTGGTGTCTGATAGGTGTGGTCAGTGTCAGGGCTGGTTTTCTACCCCTGTCCCTCTATTTGTAACCTAATGTACTTACTTGGTTGTGGTGTCTGATAGGTGTGGTCAGTGTCAGGGCTGGTTTTCTACCCCTGCCCCTCTATTTGTAACCTAATGTACTTACTTGGTTGTGGTGTCTGATAGGTGTGGTCATTGCGAGGGCGGCCAGTGGTTACACCTCCGTTACCCGCTGTGTTCCATTCCCAATCAAATGTGTCAGTCTTGTCCTGTTTGTAGTTGCATAGCTTGTTTTCAAAGTCACAGTTCAGGTTTTGTGCTATGGCTCCTACAATACAACAATGTCGTGCTGTGTGAGAACAATAATGCAGTAGACAAAGCAGAAATATGTAATTCGTGTAATGGTGTCTTGTGTACCGTTTATTCACGTGTGTAGCTATGGGTGCTGTGTTGCTATGGGTGCTGTGTGTTACTATGAGTGTTGTGTTGCTATGGGTGCTGTGAGTTGCTATGGCTGCTGTGTGTTTGCTATGGGTGCTGTGTTGCTATGCCGGGTGCTGTATTGCTATGGATGCTGTGTTGCTATGGGTGCTGTGTGTTTCTATGGGTGATGTGTTGCTATGGGTGCTGTGTTGCTATCGGTGCTGCGTGTTGCTATGGGTGCTGTGTTGCTATGGGTGATGTATGCTGCTATGAGTGTTGTGTTGCTATGGGTGCTGTGTGTTGCTATGGGTGCTGTTTTGCTATGGGTGCTGTGTTGCTATGGGTGCTGTGCTGCTATGGATGCTGTGTGTTGCTATGAGTGTTGTGTTGCTATAGGTGCTGTGTTGCTATGGGTGCTGTGTTGCTATGGTTCCTGTGTTGCTATGGGTGCTGTGCTGCTATGGGTGCTGTGTGTTGCTATGAGTGTTGTGTTTCTATGGGTGCTGTGTTGCTATGGGTGCTGCGTGTTGCTATGGGTGCTGTGTTGCTATGCATGCTGTGTTGCTATGGGTGCTGTGTGTTGTTATGGGTGATGTGTGTTTAGATTTCATCTGGTTTCACCGAGTTTCATCCGTGAGTGTGAACTTCAAAATATATATATTGATGTCCAACCTGTTGATGCACCAGCTGCTATGTTTAGCTTGCATAGATTGGACAAAATAGTTTGCACTATTTCATTGTTTTAGTGTTTGCAGTCTAACAAATTGTAAAGCGCCATAGAGTCCGCTTACAGATATGGCGTTATAAAAATGTAGGTTATTATTATTATTATTATTACATTCATGAAGTACAAGACAAACTAAATGAGCACGTTGCTCGTAATGTTCTACCTAAATATGGTACGTTACATGACAGCCTTTTGTAGCTAAAATTAGTAAAATTAGTAGTGTTACACGGTTTATTTCTTTTATCCTGTGGGGTTTTTTTCTTGTTCCTATTCTTCTTCGTAGGGAAATCAAGACATTTTCCAGTCTTTTGTCGGTAGATCGTACGCTCGAGTGAGCGCAAATACAGCACAGTTATTGTCGACTGAGACTGCCGTCACGCTACAGACCATCACGCACTGCCATGGGGCCCCACACGTGTTTACGAGAAGATAACATATTGTTATAAACATACATTCACCAACAATTCTCGGCAACATTTGCAGTGACGAAATATTTTTCATCGATCAAAACTTTAAAAGTCAATCTGGCGTGACAAATACTTTGCAAGTATTATGTAACCGATATGGTGAACATTCAACTCAACAAGCTCAATTTAATAACTCGGTTTAAACCGAAATTCATACAAATTGGAAAAGTGTTTTGAGGTATGCCGGACCACGCAAACTAGGTCGAAACATGTAGTCAAGTGAACGTTAATTTGCCGCAATAGAAAAAAACCCAGACGATTTTAGTGCGAGTTGAAAGTGTGATAACACTTACCAGATAGAAGACATAATATGAGCACAACCGTCTCCATGTCTGGTAGGGTTTAAAAACCCCTTAATCTTTGTACGTTTACTTTTCTGGCTTGTAGAATATGCTTGATTTGATCCTTAGTTCTAAGATATAAGCACAATATTTAGTAACGTAATACATTGCACTTGGTAATAATCTGTACCAAACGGCGATAGCGCTTGCAAATACATGTTTAAACAAGGTGAAAAACGCGCCAAAACTACCTTTACGTTTGTATTGGAGGAAGGTCGATCTTTCTATATAACATATATTTCCCTTGTTCAATTGGTCTATATTAAATAATACAAATAGCCGTAGCACAGAGTAAGTCATAGAGAGTGATGATGAACCCTGTTTGCCCGAGCATTCTGTGTTTATACTGTAGGAAGCGTATAATCCCCTCATTGACAATTTATTTGAGTTTTCAATTCTTTATAAGTTCTGTTTGCATAATTACTGCTATTAAAAAACGCAGTTTTTAGGAATCAATTATTGTTTTTTAATAATCGATTTTAAAAGTCATTCCAATGGAGTTAAGATTGTTATATCGAGGAGCAGAGAAACCTACGTTACTACATACATAGAGCAAAGATTAAGGACTATAGCAACATACTAATGCTATCTTAAAGCACGACATGCAATAAAGATCTAAAGTTATCTGACAAAGTCTTGTGGAGTTGATAGCGCTTGGTACATAACTACCGTGCTTACTACTTGCATTGCTGGAAAGGCAACCAAGTTTTACCCAAAATAAACATGTATCTTTAGAACTCCAATTTCAAACAAGACTTGGTGTATTACAAAGAATAGTCTAGGTTTTTTAGCGAGAAATCTCAGTTTTTATCGCCATAGCAATTAGATAGGAACGGCGCCTTCTCCAGGTAGTACGGGAGATATTAGCATAATTCATTCATACACAATACTCGCATGACTATATTACACAACGCGCTAATCACTACATTGATCTAACATCTACATCTACAAACCTGTGAATAAGTCCAACAGCAACGTAGAGCTGTGCTACATTCACTCACAAGAACAGAGTCTATGCAGAACACACAAAAATCCAGGATATGAGCGCGAGAGCTGTGGCTGGCACGGATAGTCGCCGCGCGGCCCGGCTAGTGAGTCATTGCTATAATGCGTGTCAACAGAATTAACCAATCAGAATTAACGAAATGACCTTTGATCTCGCACAGGCATCCCAAGTTCTTGTAGTTCTAAAATATATTTGTGTATTTTCAGTTGATGATGAGCCGTCCCTGGCGTGTTGACTGCATTGAATGATGATGTTGTGACTCGTTACTGTAGTTTTGGCGGAATATTATTATCGCAGTGTCCATAATAATGACTGCCACCAGTGACTGTCAGTCATAAATAGCCCGCTTTTCAGTGCAAGGGAATATCTTTCACTGATCCAATTCAAACTACTATGTCTTTGTAAAACTATTTTTTTTTAATACAGCAAGGGTATGTATTGAAACTAGACCCTGTTAGCAGGGTTCACTCGTGCCCTGGTGCCGGATTGAACCAGTACATACCAAGGACCAGAGTAGAATTGGGATCCCTGTGGAAGTGTGGGGGCTTTCTCAGTATACCCGGCGTGGGTAATCGATAAAATCGATAAAAATGAATTACAGTCGTTTCGCTTCTAAAACGTTTCGCCTCCAGTCGTTTCGCTTCTAAGTCTTTTCGCCTCCAGTCGTTTCGCTTCTAAGAATCACAGACTCTGTGGTTAATAACTCGTAAATCGAGGTAAATATTGTCCTCACGATATCAAGTGTTTAACATATATAATGTATTTCACTAGCCTACTCCTAGTATTTCAAGATGTTTCTTGAAATTTCTCATTAGAAGCGAACAGACCTGTCATTAGAAGCGAACGGACCTGTCATTAGAAGCGAACGGACCTGTCATTAGAAGCGAACGGACCTGTCATTAGAAGCGAACGGACCTGTCATTAGAAGCGAACGGACTTTTGAATGTGGAGGCGAAAAGTTTTAGAAGCGAAACGACCTGATACCATAAAAATTAGCTAAAATTATCGGTAATCGATAAAAATCGATAAAAGGATTTGTTGTGAGTAATCGATAATTATCGATTCTCCATTTGACAATATCGATTTTATCGATAATTCAATCGATAATTATCGATTTTATCGATAAGATATTTACTTGATATATTGTACGGAAATATTTGTGAACTAAATGACTAGGCCAGAAACGAAATAATGACAACTTCTGTTTTAATATTACATTGAACCCTTTTAACCTGTTGAAGACTGTTGGATATTTAGATAAGTATAGTACTAGCATATAAGGAGAAGCCGGACTGAGAAGATGGTGTCACTGAAGAAGTCCGCACAACTAAGCCTGCCCGGCGCAACATTGTAATTGAATGAAGTTGTTAAACAAATGTGTGCTGCTGTGAATTGCTTTTCAGTTACATTGCTCAATAACTCAGAAAATTTGTGCAACTTGTGTATCGGAAATGGAATTTGATCACAGGAAAGGAAGCCCAAGCTGTGGTTTTGTGGAGAATATCGTAAAAATATTTTTCCTGTAAATACTGTAGCAAAAGACTTGAAACTGTGGTAGTGTCTTGTGGTCTTTATTTACTATACCTGTACACTACCACAGTTTCAAGTCTTTTGCTACAGTTTTACAGGAAAAAATATTTTTTTACGATATTCACCACAAAACCACAGCTTGGGCTTCCTGTGATTTGATTAGGAAGTCGATTTCACGTAACGCGTCCCGGGAACGCGTCGCGGTAAGTTTGTGTTTAAAATTAGTTTGACTCTGTCTTGGGTTTTTCGGTTAGTGAATCGAAAGTCACATCTTTCTGGTTCTAGTTAATGATAAACATAGATAAGTTAAAAGAAACTTAAGCTTAATTTTAAAAATCGATGAAATCGATAAAGTTAATTCCGAGAAAAGTTGTGAGTATCGATTTTTATCGATTGATCGATACAATCGATAACGTTTAACTTAATATTATCGATTAATATCGATTTATCGATCGGTTTTCCGATATCGACTTTTATCGATTGCCCACGCCGGGCAGTATATCAGTCCGTGTGGATTTCGAAGTTTGTATACGAGTTTGATTTTTGCTTGAAAGCTTCCCTTTTCTACCTGGAACCAACACATGTCGCAGTTATCTTTCGTGATCAATGCGGTATGTTTTATATTTCGCTCTTAGAGTGAAAATATTTGAACATTTTAAAAGTAAAATCAAGAGACCATTATCTTGGTATATAAAAATGTATTCAACGAGTAAAGTTCAATGATCGATAGTTGTTGTCGGTCGATTTTTCATTTAGACTTCGAAATATAAAATACCATAAATATAAGCTTGTGGTTTCCTTTCTAGTAGAACACAGCGTTGCGTGACGACCCGAAAGGCGGCTGCGAGGGAGACTAATAGACGTCCAGCTATTCGTGTGCAGTATCTTCTTGGACGATTTCCGTGTCAGTTGTATAATTGGGCTTCCTGTGGTCACAGGTAGCCCAAACGTAGAAATCAGTGGATCGTGACGTCTTTGGATCAGTTCGTTCGTTGGATCAGGAATGAGCTCTTAGAAAGCCTTCAGAGGGTATGAGATTCTCAAAAATGTCTTCACAACAGTAGTCTGAAAATTAAAGAACACGTTGGTGTAGAAATCTGAGCAAGAAATTGTGGTTTTGAGTGTTTTTGAGTGGCCGGGAACGAGTCTAAGAATGGAGACCGTTTTTTTGTTGTTGGTCATAGTCGCGAATTGGAAGATCGAGACAAGAAGTCTGACCACAAGAGAGATTACAAATCACAAACCAATCAGGAAGCACCGGAGGTCAAGGGGCAAGTTCAGCTGTCAAAATCAATCACGGAAAGATATCTAGCAAGATCTAAGTATGTTTTCTCGATTTTGCTAGCACTGTTACCCTCTTAACCAGTAGTTTATACAAATTCTGAGCTGGCCGGTATTATGTTGTCGAGTACCGGACGATTCCAAATTCTGCATGTTCTACCGATCGAGTCGCCCAACAAGTAACCAAACACTGATTTGATCACTATAATCGTTATCTCAGATCTATAAGCATTGAGAAATGTTTAAGAAGTGAATACAGCTATGGCCTATGACGGACTAAGCACAATCTGCAATCGAGTGGGACTGGGAACGAGACCACTAATTAAGATTAAAGACTAAAAGCTGATCTATGAGGTTTTATCGACAGTCGACCTCTTTCTTCACAAACCTTGTTCGGGGAAGGTTATGTCGTCTTGCGATCGTGAGAAAAAACGATTTGAAGGAAGTATGTCTAATACGCTCTTATCTCACATACAAATGCACACGCCGTTAGCGATAGACCTGGTCGTTCCGCGGACTCAAAATCATATCTGAAAAATCTGAAAAAATAATATCAAAATCTTATGAAATATCAAATGCAAGTGAAAAACCTGTGAACACAAACTACGACCAAAATGACAAAACAATGACTATTGACTTGATAACTAACTCTGAAGCTGAAAAGAACTACTCTGATTGCAAGAAGACCAGTGCTCAATCGCACCAGGGCACGAGTGAACGCATATTAAAGCGTCTAGTTGCATAATCGTTGTCGGGTCGAAAATCATGAAAGCTGTGACCAAAAGGAATTCTGGGAAATAAATTTTCTGGGGGGACAAACCCCCCTAGCCGCTCACGCCTGGCGGCGCTCGCTACGCAAGCCCCACACTTATTTTTCCTTTGCTAAGGCCCTTGTTCACTTTTGCGTACAAGCAAAAAAAGGCAGTCTAGCTACGGCCCTACATGTACAAGGTAAAAGTATATAAATATCTATGAAGAACTATGACCCCCATCTATGAAGGTCTGCATGGGTATATCAACGATTCTGTGCTTGAAAAGGCCGAATAACAATAATTTAAGAGCCCGCCAAGACAAATATTAGTGCACTAAACTATGTTGAATTTCTAGATACATGTTGCTTTCTTCAAACACTCTTTCTTTGCCACTTTTTTTTGCGTGAGAAAGGTACTGAGAGTACGGTTACTTGATGATATTTTGATATCCGTGATCCGTGATTTATTTATTTTTCCGCCCGTGAACCGTGCCAGAGACCCCCCCTGTACGACTCTCAATAAATGTATGGAGCTGAGTTTGGGTTGAGTCAGTGACGTCACTGGCACCTCTAAAGATTCATAAAAATGTATTACTTTGAGAAAAAAATTAACCAGTGATTGTATGGGTCTTTGAGATTATTTAAGTGAAGTTTCAGCTAAATCAAACTTTGAACGATTTACGTACTAGTCCCCCTTTAAGGATACGGTTCACCTTGAGTGGAAAAAGTTTGACGATTTTTTGTTTTTGTCACTAACGGATGGATTTCATATCGAAATTTCATTTTTTAGTGTTTTCTGGTTGAAAATGTTTTTTATTTACGAGATATTCGCAAGAAACACGGATTTCTGATTTCTAAACACAACGCCTTTGGTGTCATAAATCCCATTAGGACCGGGAGTCCTGTAATGCTTCTTTCGGTACCTTCTCTTGATCCTGTCCCTATTTGATGGTTTTCGCTTTTTTTGATTTCGGAATATTATTATTTTACGATCGTAGCAGGCAGCCTCGCGAACACTTTGAAGTTTGAGCGCAAACGAGAGCAATAAGTAATACGACCTTACTATTTCCTGCGTCCTCAATGTAAACAATGTGGTGAAGGATGAACGTGATTGGATGGGTAGTATTGACATGGTAGTATTACAATAACGCTATCGATGTTATGCATTTAGACAACCTGTAATATACATGACATGGTAGTATTACAATAACGCTATCGATGTTATGCATTTAGACAACCTGTAATATACATGACATGGTAGTATTACAATAACGCTATCGATGTTATGCATTTAGACAACCTGTAATATACATGACATGGTAGTATTACAATAACGCTATCGATGTTATGCATTTAGACAACCTGTAATATACATGACATGGTAGTATTACAATAACGCTATCGATGTTATGCATTTAGACAACCTGTAATATACATGACATGGTAGTATTACAATAACGCTATCGATGTTTAGACAACCTGTAATATACATGACATGGTAGTATTACAATAACGCTATCGATGTTATGCATTTAGACAACCTGTAATATACATGACATGGTAGTATTACAATAACGCTATCGATGTTATGCATTTAGACAACCTGTAATATACATGACATGGTAGTATTACAATAACGCTATCGATGTTATGCATTTAGACAACCTGTAATATACATGACATGGTAGTATTACAATAACGCTATCGATGTTATGCATTTAGACAACCTGTAATATACATGACATGGTAGTATTACAATAACGCTATCGATGTTATGCATTTAGACAACCTGTAATATACATGACATGGTAGTATTACAATAACGCTATCGATGTTATGCATTTAGACAACCTGTAATATACATGACATGGTAGTATTACAATAACGCTATCGATGTTATGCATTTAGACAACCTGTAATATACATGACATGGTAGTATTACAATAACGCTATCGATGTTATGCATTTAGACAACCTGTAATATACATGACATGGTAGTATTACAATAACGCTATCGATGTTATGCATTTAGACAACCTGTAATATACATGACATGGTAGTATTACAATAACGCTATCGATGTTATGCATTTAGACAACCTGTAATATACATAACATGGTAGTATTACAATAACGCTATCGATGTTTAGACAACCTGTAATATACATAACATGGTAGTATTACAATAACGCTATCGATGTTTAGACAACCTGTAATATACATGACATGGTAGTATTACAATAACGCTATCGATGTTTAGACAACCTGTAATATACATAACATGGTAGATATTACAAACATGGTAACAATAACGCTATCGATGTTTAGACAACCTGTAATATACATAACATGGTAGTATTACAATAACGCTATCGATGTTATGCATTTAGACAACCTGTAATATACATGACATGGTAGTATTACAATAACGCTATCGATGTTATGCATTTAGACAACCTGTAATATACATGACATGGTAGTATTACAATAACGCTATCGATGTTATGCATTTAGACAACCTGTAATATACATAACATGGTAGTATTACAATAACGCTATCGATGTTTAGACAACCTGTAATATACATGACATGGTAGTATTACAATAACGCTATCGATGTTTAGACAACCTGTAATATACATGACATGGTAGTATTACAATAACGCTATCGATGTTTAGACAACCTGTAATATACATAACATGGTAGTATTACAATAACGCTATCGATGTTTAGACAACCTGTAATATACATGTTATGCATTTAGACATGGTAGTATTACAATAACGCTATCGATGTTTATGCATTTAGACAACCTGTAATATACATGACATGGTAGTATTACAATAACGCTATCGATGTTATCGATGTAATATACATGACATGGTAGTATTTACAATAACGCTATCGATGTTATGCATTTAGACAACCTGTGTAATATACATGGTACATGGCTAGTATGCATACAATAACGCTATCGATGTTATGCATTTAGACAACCTGTAATATACATGACATGGTAGTATTACAATAACGCTATCGATGTTATGCATTTAGACAACCTGTAATATACATGACATGGTAGTATTACAATAACGCTATCGATGTTATGCATTTAGACAACCTGTAATATACATGACATGGTAGTATTACAATAACGCTATCGATGTTATGCATTTAGACAACCTGTAATATACATGACATGGTAGTATTATATCGATGTTATGCATTTAGACAACCTGTATATACATGACATGGTAGTATTACAATAACGCTATCGATGTTATTGCATTATGCATTTAGTATTAACAACGCTGTGTTATGCCTTTAGACAACCTGTATATACATGACATGGTAGTATTACAATAACGCTATCGATGTTATCAACCTGTTATGCATTTAGGACAACCTGTAATATACATGACATGGTAGTATTACAATAACGCTATCGATGTTATGTAATATACATTTAGTATTACAATAACAACCTGTAACAACCTATATACATGACATGGTAGTATTACAATAACGCTATCGATGTTATGCATTTAGACAACCTGTAATATACATGACATGGTAGTATTACAATAACGCTATCGATGTTATGCATTTAGACAACCTGTAATATACATGACATGGTAGTATTACAATAACGCTATCGATGTTATGCATTTAGACAACCTGTAATATACATAACATGGTAGTATTACAATAACGCGACAATAACGCTATCGATTTAGACAACCTGTATGCATTGGTAGACGCTATCGATGTGTTTAGACCTGTAATATACATGACATGGTAGTATTACAATAACGCTATCGCTATCGATGTTATGCATTTAGACAACCTGTAATATACATGAGTATTATGGTAGTAGACAACCTTACAATAACGGTAGTATTACAATATCGATGTTATGCATTTAGACAACCTGTAATATACATGACATGGTAGTATTACAATAACGCTATCGATGTTATGCATTTAGACAACCTGTAATATACATGACATGGTAGTATTACAATAACGCTATCGATGTTATGCATTTAGACAACCTGTAATATACATGACATGGTAGTATTACAATAACGCTATCGATGTTATATGACATTTAGACAATAACCGATGTAATTTAGACAACCTATATACATGACATGGTAGTATTACAATAACGCTATCGATGTTATGCAACCTTAATATACATGACATGGTAGTATTACAATAACGCTATCGATGTTATGCATTTAGACAACCTGTAATATACATGACATGGTAGTATTACAATAACGCTATCGATGTTATGCATTTAGACAACCTGTAATATACATGACATGGTAGTATTACAATAACGCTATCGATGTTATGCATTTAGACAACCTGTAATATACATGACATGGTAGTATTACAATAACGCTATCGATGTTATGCATTTAGACAACCTGTAATATACATGACATGGTAGTATTACAATAACGCTATCGATGTTTGCATTTAGACAACCTGTAATATACATAACATGGTAGTATTACAATAACGCTATCGATGTTATGCATTTAGACAACCTGTAATATACATGACATGGTAGTATTACAATAACGCTATCGATGTTATGCATTTAGACAACCTGTAATATACATGAACATGGTAGTATTACAATAACGCTATCGATGTTATTACAATAACGCTATTGTTATGCAGACAACCTGTAATATACATGACATGGTACAATAACGCTATCGATGTTATGCATTTAGGTATATACATGACATGGTAGTATTACAATAACGCTATCGATGTTATGCATTTAGACAACCTGTAATATACATGACATGGTAGTATTACAATAACGCTATCGATCGACAACCTGTAATATACATGACATGGTAGTATTACAATAACGCTATCGATGTATGCATATAATATACATGACATGGTAGTATTACAATAACGCTATCGATGTTATGCATTTTAGACAACCTGTAATATACATAACATGGTAGTATTACAATAACGCTATCGATGTTTAGACAACCTGTAATATACATAACATGGTAGTATTACAATAACGCTATCGATGTTTAGACAACCTGTAATATACATGACATGGTAGTATTACAATAACGCTATCGATGTTTTAGATGTTTAGACAACCTGTATGTTTATACAACCTGTAATATACATGACATGGTAGTATTACAATAACGCTATCGATGTTTAGACAAACCTGTAATATACATAACATGGTAGATTACAATAACGCTGATAGACAACCTGTATACATAACATGGTAGTATTACAATAACGCTATCGATGTTATGCATTAGACAACCTGTAATATACATGACATGGTAGTATTACAATAACGCTATCGATGTTATGCGACAACCTGTAATATACATGATGGTAGTATTACAATAACGCTATCGATGTTTTAGACAACCTGTAATATACATGACATGGTAGTATTACAATAACGCTATCGATGTTTAGACAACCTGTAATATACATAACATGGGTAGTATTACAATAACGCTATCGTGTTTAGACAACCTGTATATACATGACATGGTAGTATTACAATAACGCTATCGATGTTTAGACAACCTGTAATATACATGACATGGTAGTATTACAATAACGCTATCGATGTTTAGACAACCTGTAATATACATGACATGGTAGTATTACAATAACGCTATCGATGACAACCTTTGTCTAAATCATAAACATCGATAGCATGTATATTGGTAAACTACTACTACATGTCATGTATATTACAGGTTGTCTAAATGCATAACATCGATAGCGTTATTGTAATACTACCATGTCATGTATATTACAGGTTGTCTAAATGCATAACATCGATAGCGTTATTGTAATACTACCATGTCATGTATATTACAGGTTGTCTAAATGCATACCATCGATAGCGTTATTGTAATACTACCATGTCATGTATATTACAGGTTGTCTAAATGCATCGATAGCGTTATTGTAATACTACCATGTCATGTATATTATTGTCTATTCGATAGCGTTATTGTAATACGTCATATATTTGTATAACCATCGATAGCGTTATTGTAATACTACCATGTCATGTATATTACAGGTTGTCTAAATGCATAACATCGATAGCGTTATTGTAATACTACCATGTTATGTATATTACAGGTTGTCTAAATGCATAACATCGATAGCGTTATTGTAATACTACCATGTCATGTATATTACAGGTTGTCTAAATGCATAAACATCGATAGCGTTATTGTAATACTACCATGTTCATGTATATTACAGGTTGTCTAAAATGCAACATCGATAGCGTTATGTAATACTACCATGTCATGTATATTACAGGTTGTCTAAATGCAAACATCGATAGCGTTATTGTAATACTACCATGTCATGTATATTACAGGTTGTCTAAATGCATAACATCGATAGCGTTATTGTAATACTACCATGTCATGTATATTACAGGTTGTCTAAATGCATAACATCGATAGCGTTATTGTAATACTACCATGTCATGTATATTACAGGTTGTCTAAATGCATAACATCGATAGCGTTATTGTAATACTACCATGTCATGTATATTACAGGTTGTCTAAATGCATAACATCGATAGCGTTATTGTAATACTACCATGTCATGTATATTACAGGTTGTCTAAATGCATAACATCGATAGCGTTATTGTAATACTACCATGTCATGTATATTACAGGTTGTCTAAATGCATAACATCGATAGCGTTATTGTAATACTACCATGTCATGTATATTACAGGTTGTCTAAATGCATAACATCGATAGCGTTATTGTAATACTACCATGTCATGTATATTACAGGTTGTCTAAATGCATAACATCGATAGCGTTATTGTAATACGATAGCGTTATTAACATCGATAGCATTGTAATACTACCATGTCATGTATATTACAGCCGTTCTTGTTGTCTAAATGCATCATCGATAGCGTTATTGTAATACTACCATGTCATGTATATTACAGGTTGTCAAACATGTAACATCGATAGCGTTATTGTATACTACCATGTCATGTATATTACAGGTTGTCTAAATGCTAAACATCGATAGCGTTATTGTTATGTGTATATTACTACCATGCGTTATTGTAATATACCATGTATATATTACAGGTTGTCTAAATGCATAACATCGATAGCGTTATTGTAATACTACCATGTCATGTATATTACAGGTTGTCTAAATGCATAACATCGATAGCGTTATTGTAATACTACCATGTCATGTATATTACAGGTTGTCTAAATGCATAACATCGATAGCGTTATTGTAATACTACCATGTCATGTATATTACAGGTTGTCTAAATGCATAACATCGATAGCGTTATTGTAATACTACCATGTCATGTATATTACAGGTTGTCTAAATGCATAACATCGATAGCGTTATTGTAATACTACCATGTCATGTATATTACAGGTTGTCTAAATGCATAACATCGATAGCGTTATTGTAATACTACCATGTCATGTATATTACAGGTTGTCTAAATGCATAACATCGATAGCGTTATTGTAATACTACCATGTCATGTATATTACAGGTTGTCTAAATGCATAACATCGATAGCGTTATTGTAATACTACCATGTCATGTATATTACAGGTTGTCTAAATGCATAACATCGATAGCGTTATTGTAAATACTACCATGTCATGTATATTACAGGTTGTCTAAATGCATAACATCGTAGCGTTATTGTAATACTACCATGTCATGTATATTACAGGTTGTCTAAATGCAAACATCGATAGCGTTATTGTAATACTACCATGTCATGTATATTACAGGTTGTCTAAATGCATAACATCGATAGCGTTATTGTAATACTACCATGTCATGTATATTACAGGTTGTCTAAATGCATAATATTACATCGATAGCGTTATTGTAATACTACCATGTCATGTATATTACAGGTTGTCTAAATGCATAACATCGATAGCGTTATTGTAATACTACCATGTCATGTATATTACAGGTTGTCTAAATGCATAACATCGATAGCGTTATTGTAATACTACCATGTCATGTATATTACAGATAGCGTTATTGTAATACTATGTCCATGTATATTACAGGTTGTCTAAATGCATAACATCGATAGCGTTATTGTAATACTACCATGTCATGTATATTACAGGTTGTCTAAATGCATAACATCGATAGCGTTATTGTAATACTACCATGTCATGTATATTACATATAACATACCATGTCATGTATATTACAGGTTGTCTAAATGCATAACATCGATAGCGTTATTGTAATACTACCATGTCATGTATATTACAGGTTGTCTAAATGCATAACACATCGATAGCATCCATGTCATGTATATTACAGGTTGTCTAAATGCATAACATCGATAGCGTTATTGTAATACTACCATGTCATGTATATTACAGGTTGTCTAAATGCATAACATCGATAGCGTTATTGTAATACTACCATGTCATGTATATTACAGGTTGTCTAAATGCATAACATCGATAGCGTTATTGTAATACTACATGTTATGTATATTACAGGTTGTCTAAATGCATAACATCGATAGCGTTATTGTAATACTACCATGTCATGTATATTACAGGTTGTCTAAATGCATAACGATAGCGTTATTGTAATACTACCATGTCATGTATATTACAGGTTGTCTAAACATCGATAGCGTTATTGTAATACTACCATGTTGTATGGTTGTCTATATTACAGATAGCGTTATTGTAAACAGGTTGTCTAAACATCGATAGCGTTATTGTAATACTACCATGTTATGTATATTACAGGTTGTCTAAATGCATAACATCGATAGCGTTATTGTAATACTACCATGTCATGTATATTACAGGTTGTCTAAATGCATAACATCGATAGCGTTATTGTAATACTACCATGTCATGTATATTACAGGTTGTCTAAATGCATAACATCGATAGCGTTATTGTAATACTACCATGTTATGTATATTACAGGTTGTCTAAACATCGATAGCGTTATTGTAATACTACCATGTTATGTATATTACAGGTTGTCTAAACATCGATAGCGTTATTGTAATACTACCATGTCATGTATATTACAGGTTGTCTAAACATCGATAGCGTTATTGTAATACTACCATGTTATGTATATTACAGGTTGTCTAAACATCGATAGCGTTATTGTAATACTACTACCATGTTATGTATATTACAGGTTGTCTAAATGCATAACATCGATAGCGTTATTGTAATACTACCATGTCATGTATATTACAGGTTGTCTAAATGCATAACATCGATAGCGTTATTGTAATACTACCATGTCATGTATATTACAGGTTGTCTAAATGCATAACATCGATAGCGTTATTGTAATACTACCATGTCATGTATATTACAGGTTGTCTAAATGCATAACATCGATAGCGTTATTGTAATACTACCATGTCATGTATATTACAGGTTGTCTAAATGCATAACATCGATAGCGTTATTGTAATACTACCATGTCATGTATATTACAGGTTGTCTAAATGCATAACATCGATAGCGTTATTGTAATACTACCATGTCATGTATATTACAGGTTGTCTAAATGCATAACATCGATAGCGTTATTGTAATACTACCATGTCATGTATATTACAGGTTGTCTAAATGCATAACATCGATAGCGTTATTGTAATACTACCATGTCATGTATATTACAGGTTGTCTAAATGCATAACATCGATAGCGTTATTGTAATACTACCATGTCATGTATATTACAGGTTGTCTAAATGCATAACATCGATAGCGTTATTGTAATACTACCATGTCATGTATATTACAGGTTGTCTAAACATCGATAGCGTTATTGTAATACTACCATGTCATGTATATTACAGGTTGTCTAAATGCATAACATCGATAGCGTTATTGTAATACTACCATGTCATGTATATTACAGGTTGTCTAAATGCATAACATCGATAGCGTTATTGTAATACTACCATGTCATGTATATTACAGGTTGTCTAAATGCATAACATCGATAGCGTTATTGTAATACTACCATGTCATGTATATTACAGGTTGTCTAAATGCATAACATCGATAGCGTTATTGTAATACTACCATGTCATGTATATTACAGGTTGTCTAAATGCATAACATCGATAGCGTTATTGTAATACTACCATGTCAATACTACCCATCCAATCACGTTCATCCTTCACCACATTGTTTACATTGAGGACGCAGGAAATAGTAAGGTCGTATTACTTATTGCTCTCGTTTGCGCTCAAACTTCAAAGTGTTCGCGAGGCTGCCTGCTACGATCGTAAAATAATAATATTCCGAAATCAAAAAAAGCGAAAACCATCAAATAGGGACAGGATCAAGAGAAGGTACCGAAAGAAGCATTACAGGACTCCCGGTCCTAATGGGATTTATGACACCAAAGGCGTTGTGTTTAGAAATCAGAAATCCGTGTTTCTTGCGAATATCTCGTAAATAAAAAACATTTTCAACCAGAAAAACACTAAAAAATGAAATTTCGATATGAAATCCATCCGTTAGTGACAAAAACAAAAAATCGTCAAACTTTTTTCCACTCAAGGTGAACCGTATCCTTAAAGGGGGACTAGTACGTAAATCGTTCAAAGTTTGATTTAGCTGAAACTTCACTTAAATAATCTCAAAGACCCATACAATCACTGGTTAATTTTTTTCTCAAAGTAATACATTTTTATGAATCTTTAGAGGTGCCAGTGACGTCACTGACTCAACCCAAACTCAGCTCCATACATTTATTGAGAGTCGTACAGGGGGGGTCTCTGGCACGGTTCACGGGCGGAAAAATAAATAAATCACGGATCACGGATATCAAAATATCATCAAGTAACCGTACTCTCAGTACCTTTCTCACGCAAAAAAAAGTGGCAAAGAAAGAGTGTTTGAAGAAAGCAACATGTATCTAGAAATTCAACATAGTTTAGTGCACTAATATTTGTCTTGGCGGGCTCTTAAATTATTGTTATTCGGCCTTTTCAAGCACAGAATCGTTGATATACCCATGCAGACCTTCATAGATGGGGGTCATAGTTCTTCATAGATATTTATATACTTTTACCTTGTACATGTAGGGCCGTAGCTAGACTGCCTTTTTTTGCTTGTACGCAAAAGTGAACAAGGGCCTTAGCAAAGGAAAAATAAGTGTGGGGCTTGCGTAGCGAGCGCCGCCAGGCGTGAGCGGCTAGGGGGGTTTGTCCCCCCAGAAAATTTATTTCCCAGAATTCCTTTTGGTCACAGCTTTCATGATTTTCGACCCGACAACGATTATGCAACTAGACGCTTTAATATGCGTTCACTCGTGCCCTGGTGCGATTGAGCACTGGTCTTCTTGCAATCAGAGTAGTTCTTTTCAGCTTCAGAGTTAGTTATCAAGTCAATAGTCATTGTTTTGTCATTTTGGTCGTAGTTTGTGTTCACAGGTTTTTCACTTGCATTTGATATTTCATAAGATTTTGATATTATTTTTTCAGATTTTTCAGATATGATTTTGAGTCCGCGGAACGACCAGGTCTATCGCTAACGGCGTGTGCATTTGTATGTGAGATAAGAGCGTATTAGACATACTTCCTTCAAATCGTTTTTTTCTCACGATCGCAAGACGACATAACCTTCCCCGAACAAGGTTTGTGAAGAAAGAGGTCGACTGTCGATAAAACCTCATAGATCAGCTTTTAGTCTTTAATCTTAATTAGTGGTCTCGTTCCCAGTCCCACTCGATTGCAGATTGTGCTTAGTCCGTCATAGGCCATAGCTGTATTCACTTCTTAAACATTTCTCAATGCTTATAGATCTGAGATAACGATTATAGTGATCAAATCAGTGTTTGGTTACTTGTTGGGCGACTCGATCGGTAGAACATGCAGAATTTGGAATCGTCCGGTACTCGACAACATAATACCGGCCAGCTCAGAATTTGTATAAACTACTGGTTAAGAGGGTAACAGTGCTAGCAAAATCGAGAAAACATACTTAGATCTTGCTAGATATCTTTCCGTGATTGATTTTGACAGCTGAACTTGCCCCTTGACCTCCGGTGCTTCCTGATTGGTTTGTGATTTGTAATCTCTCTTGTGGTCAGACTTCTTGTCTCGATCTTCCAATTCGCGACTATGACCAACAACAAAAAAACGGTCTCCATTCTTAGACTCGTTCCCGGCCACTCAAAAACACTCAAAACCACAATTTCTTGCTCAGATTTCTACACCAACGTGTTCTTTAATTTTCAGACTACTGTTGTGAAGACATTTTTGAGAATCTCATACCCTCTGAAGGCTTTCTAAGAGCTCATTCCTGATCCAACGAACGAACTGATCCAAAGACGTCACGATCCACTGATTTCTACGTTTGGGCTACCTGTGACCACAGGAAGCCCAATTATACAACTGACACGGAAATCGTCCAAGAAGATACTGCACACGAATAGCTGGACGTCTATTAGTCTCCCTCGCAGCCGCCTTTCGGGTCGTCACGCAACGCTGTGTTCTACTAGAAAGGAAACCACAAGCTTATATTTATGGTATTTTATATTTCGAAGTCTAAATGAAAAATCGACCGACAACAACTATCGATCATTGAACTTTACTCGTTGAATACATTTTTATATACCAAGATAATGGTCTCTTGATTTTACTTTTAAAATGTTCAAATATTTTCACTCTAAGAGCGAAATATAAAACATACCGCATTGATCACGAAAGATAACTGCGACATGTGTTGGTTCCAGGTAGAAAAGGGAAGCTTTCAAGCAAAAATCAAACTCGTATACAAACTTCGAAATCCACACGGACTGATATACTGCCCGGCGTGGGCAATCGATAAAAGTCGATATCGGAAAACCGATCGATAAATCGATATTAATCGATAATATTAAGTTAAACGTTATCGATTGTATCGATCAATCGATAAAAATCGATACTCACAACTTTTCTCGGAATTAACTTTATCGATTTCATCGATTTTTAAAATTAAGCTTAAGTTTCTTTTAACTTATCTATGTTTATCATTAACTAGAACCAGAAAGATGTGACTTTCGATTCACTAACCGAAAAACCCAAGACAGAGTCAAACTAATTTTAAACACAAACTTACCGCGACGCGTTCCCGGGACGCGTTACGTGAAATCGACTTCCTAATCAAATCACAGGAAGCCCAAGCTGTGGTTTTGTGGTGAATATCGTAAAAAAATATTTTTTCCTGTAAAAACTGTAGCAAAAGACTTGAAACTGTGGTAGTGTACAGGTATAGTAAATAAAGACCACAAGACACTACCACAGTTTCAAGTCTTTTGCTACAGTATTTACAGGAAAAATATTTTTACGATATTCTCCACAAAACCACAGCTTGGGCTTCCTTTCCTGTGATCAAATTCCATTTCCGATACACAAGTTGCACAAATTTTCTGAGTTATTGAGCAATGTAACTGAAAAGCAATTCACAGCAGCACACATTTGTTTAACAACTTCATTCAATTACAATGTTGCGCCGGGCAGGCTTAGTTGTGCGGACTTCTTCAGTGACACCATCTTCTCAGTCCGGGCTTCTCCTTATATGCTAGTACTATACTTATCTAAATATCCAACAGTCTTCAACAGGTTAAAAGGGTTCAATGTAATATTAAAACAGAAGTTGTCATTATTTCGTTTCTGGCCTAGTCATTTAGTTCACAAATATTTCCGTACAATATATCAAGTAAATATCTTATCGATAAAATCGATAATTATCGATTGAATTATCGATAAAATCGATATTGTCAAATGGAGAATCGATAATTATCGATTACTCACAACAAATCCTTTTATCGATTTTTATCGATTACCGATAATTTTAGCTAATTTTTATGGTATCAGGTCGTTTCGCTTCTAAAACTTTTCGCCTCCACATTCAAAAGTCCGTTCGCTTCTAATGACAGGTCCGTTCGCTTCTAATGACAGGTCCGTTCGCTTCTAATGACAGGTCCGTTCGCTTCTAATGACAGGTCCGTTCGCTTCTAATGACAGGTCTGTTCGCTTCTAATGAGAAATTTCAAGAAACATCTCTGAAATACTAGGAGTAGGCTAGTGAAATACATTATATATGTTAAACACTTGATATCGTGAGGACAATATTTACCTCGATTTACGAGTTATTAACCACAGAGTCTGTGATTCTTAGAAGCGAAACGACTGGAGGCGAAAAGACTTAGAAGCGAAACGACTGGAGGCGAAACGTTTTAGAAGCGAAACGACTGTAATTCATTTTTATCGATTTTATCGATTACCCACGCCGGGTATACTGAGAAAGCCCCCACACTTCCACAGGGATCCCAATTCTACTCTGGTCCTTGGTATGTACTGGTTCAATCCGGCACCAGGGCACGAGTGAACCCTGCTAACAGGGTCTAGTTTCAATACATACCCTTGCTGTATTAAAAAAAAAATAGTTTTACAAAGACATAGTAGTTTGAATTGGATCAGTGAAAGATATTCCCTTGCACTGAAAAGCGGGCTATTTATGACTGACAGTCACTGGTGGCAGTCATTATTATGGACACTGCGATAATAATATTCCGCCAAAACTACAGTAACGAGTCACAACATCATCATTCAATGCAGTCAACACGCCAGGGACGGCTCATCATCAACTGAAAATACACAAATATATTTTAGAACTACAAGAACTTGGGATGCCTGTGCGAGATCAAAGGTCATTTCGTTAATTCTGATTGGTTAATTCTGTTGACACGCATTATAGCAATGACTCACTAGCCGGGCCGCGCGGCGACTATCCGTGCCAGCCACAGCTCTCGCGCTCATATCCTGGATTTTTGTGTGTTCTGCATAGACTCTGTTCTTGTGAGTGAATGTAGCACAGCTCTACGTTGCTGTTGGACTTATTCACAGGTTTGTAGATGTAGATGTTAGATCAATGTAGTGATTAGCGCGTTGTGTAATATAGTCATGCGAGTATTGTGTATGAATGAATTATGCTAATATCTCCCGTACTACCTGGAGAAGGCGCCGTTCCTATCTAATTGCTATGGCGATAAAAAACTGAGATTTCTCGCTAAAAAACCTAGACTATTCTTTGTAATACACCAAGTCTTGTTTGAAATTGGAGTTCTAAAGATACATGTTTATTTTGGGTAAAACTTGGTTGCCTTTCCAGCAATGCAAGTAGTAAGCACGGTAGTTATGTACCAAGCGCTATCAACTCCACAAGACTTTGTCAGATAACTTTAGATCTTTATTGCATGTCGTGCTTTAAGATAGCATTAGTATGTTGCTATAGTCCTTAATCTTTGCTCTATGTATGTAGTAACGTAGGTTTCTCTGCTCCTCGATATAACAATCTTAACTCCATTGGAATGACTTTTAAAATCGATTATTAAAAAACAATAATTGATTCCTAAAAACTGCGTTTTTTAATAGCAGTAATTATGCAAACAGAACTTATAAAGAATTGAAAACTCAAATAAATTGTCAATGAGGGGATTATACGCTTCCTACAGTATAAACACAGAATGCTCGGGCAAACAGGGTTCATCATCACTCTCTATGACTTACTCTGTGCTACGGCTATTTGTATTATTTAATATAGACCAATTGAACAAGGGAAATATATGTTATATAGAAAGATCGACCTTCCTCCAATACAAACGTAAAGGTAGTTTTGGCGCGTTTTTCACCTTGTTTAAAAACATGTATTTGCAAGCGCTATCGCCGTTTGGTACAGATTATTACCAAGTGCAATGTATTACGTTACTAAATATTGTGCTTATATCTTAGAACTAAGGATCAAATCAAGCATATTCTACAAGCCAGAAAAGTAAACGTACAAAGATTAAGGGGTTTTTAAACCCTACCAGACATGGAGACGGTTGTGCTCATATTATGTCTTCTATCTGGTAAGTGTTATCACACTTTCAACTCGCACTAAAATCGTCTGGGTTTTTTTCTATTGCGGCAAATTAACGTTCACTTGACTACATGTTTCGACCTAGTTTGCGTGGTCCGGCATACCTCAAAACACTTTTCCAATTTGTATGAATTTCGGTTTAAACCGAGTTATTAAATTGAGCTTGTTGAGTTGAATGTTCACCATATCGGTTACATAATACTTGCAAAGTATTTGTCACGCCAGATTGACTTTTAAAGTTTTGATCGATGAAAAATATTTCGTCACTGCAAATGTTGCCGAGAATTGTTGGTGAATGTATGTTTATAACAATATGTTATCTTCTCGTAAACACGTGTGGGGCCCCATGGCAGTGCGTGATGGTCTGTAGCGTGACGGCAGTCTCAGTCGACAATAACTGTGCTGTATTTGCGCTCACTCGAGCGTACGATCTACCGACAAAAGACTGGAAAATGTCTTGATTTCCCTACGAAGAAGAATAGGAACAAGAAAAAAACCCCCACAGGATAAAAGAAATAAACCGTGTAACACTACTAATTTTACTAATTTTAGCTACAAAAGGCTGTCATGTAACGTACCATATTTAGGTAGAACATTACGAGCAACGTGCTCATTTAGTTTGTCTTGTACTTCATGAATGTAATAATAATAATAATAATAACCTACATTTTTATAACGCCATATCTGTAAGCGGACTCTATGGCGCTTTACAATTTGTTAGACTGCAAACACTAAAACAATGAAATAGTGCAAACTATTTTGTCCAATCTATGCAAGCTAAACATAGCAGCTGGTGCATCAACAGGTTGGACATCAATATATATATTTTGAAGTTCACACTCACGGATGAAACTCGGTGAAACCAGATGAAATCTAAACACACATCACCCATAACAACACACAGCACCCATAGCAACACAGCATGCATAGCAACACAGCACCCATAGCAACACGCAGCACCCATAGCAACACAGCACCCATAGAAACACAACACTCATAGCAACACACAGCACCCATAGCAGCACAGCACCCATAGCAACACAGGAACCATAGCAACACAGCACCCATAGCAACACAGCACCTATAGCAACACAACACTCAAAGCAACACACAGCATCCATAGCAGCACAGCACCCATAGCAACACAGCACCCATAGCAAAACAGCACCCATAGCAACACACAGCACCCATAGCAACACAACACTCATAGCAGCATACATCACCCATAGCAACACAGCACCCATAGCAACACGCAGCACCGATAGCAACACAGCACCCATAGCAACACATCACCCATAGAAACACACAGCACCCATAGCAACACAGCATCCATAGCAATACAGCACCCGGCATAGCAACACAGCACCCATAGCAACACACAGCAGCCATAGCAACTCACAGCACCCATAGCAACACAACACTCATAGTAACACACAGCACCCATAGCAACACAGCACCCATAGCTACACACGTGAATAAACGGTACACAAGACACCATTACACGAATTACATATTTCTGCTTTGTCTACTGCATTATTGTTCTCACACAGCACGACATTGTTGTATTGTAGGAGCCATAGCACAAAACCTGAACTGTGACTTTGAAAACAAGCTATGCAACTACAAACAGGACAAGACTGACACATTTGATTGGGAATGGAACACAGCGGGTAACGGAGGTGTAACCACTGGCCGCCCTCGCAATGACCACACCTATCAGACACCACAACCAAGTAAGTACATTAGGTTACAAATAGAGGGGCAGGGGTAGAAAACCAGCCCTGACACTGACCACACCTATCAGACACCACAACCAAGTAAGTACATTAGGTTACAAATAGAGGGACAGGGGTAGAAAACCAGCCCTGACACTGACCACACCTATCAGACACCACAACCAAGTAAGTACATTAGGTTACAAATAGAGGGACAGGGGTAGAAAACCAGCCCTGACACTGACCACACCTATCAGACACCACAACCAAGTAAGTACATTAGGTTACAAATAGAGGGACAGGGGTAGAAAACCAGCCCTGACACTGACCACACCTATCAGACACCACAACCAAGTAAGTACATTAGGTTACAAATAGAGGGACAGGGGTAGAAAACCAGCCCTGACACTGACCACACCTATCAGACACCACAACCAAGTAAGTACAGTAGTAAGTGATATTGCTTATGTTTTTCAGCTAGGTCCGTGGGAGGTAATGGTGGAGGTGCAAACTGTGTGTTTCCTTTCACGTACAAAGGGAAGTCCTACACCTCATGTATTAATATACTTCATTCGTATCTTTGGTGTGCAACGACCAACAACTACCCTGCTGATCAGAAATGGGGGAATTGCATCCCTAAAGGTAAATTGTGTGTAATAAGTAGTTCTCAACCGTTGAAGCCAGAATGAACCAGCTGAATGAAATGAAGGTTCATTCAACATGGAAGAACTGATCTGTTAAAAGTAATACTAAGCATAATATAGATAATAGTATGTACTCAGTAGAGTACAAATGTGTATTGTAAAAACCGGTTTAACGGGTTTTCTAATACGCGACGAGAAAAAAAGAGGGGGAGCGGATGATTTCAAATTTGAATATTTTGTTTTTGAAGAAGAAGATGAAGAATAGTTTGCAAATGTTGAGATCTCCTCAACCCACTTGGCCTAGGAAGAAGAAGGGTTGTTGAGACGATGAATGATGTTTATTTTTTCAATATATTTCGTTGAACTTTGAACTAAATTTTGGATTCCTGAACATTGCTGAACTTGAAGTCTGCGACGCACCAAAATACAGCGTGACTCGTAAAATATCCAGCCATACGATTTTTCCAAATGTAATCAGTTATTAGCTTTGCGGCGTTGTCGTTGTCGTTGTCGTTGTCGTTGTCGTTGTCGTTGTCGTTGTCTTCTTCTTCTTCTTCTTCTTCTTCTTCTTCTTCTTCTTCTTCTTCTTCTTCTTCTTCTTCTTCTTCTTCTTCTTCTTCTTCTTCTTCTTCTTCTTCTTCTTCTTCTTCTTCTTCTTCTTCTTCTTCTTCTTCTTCTTCTTTTCTTCTTCTTCTTCTTCTTCTTTCTTCTTCTTCTTCTTCTTCTTCTTCTTCTTCTTCTTCTTTCTTCTTCTTCTTCTTCTTCTTCTTCTTCTTCTTCTTCTTCTTCTTCTTCTTCTTCTTCTTCTTCTTCTTCTTCTTCTTCTTCTTCTTCTTCTTCTTCTTCTTCTTCTTCTTCTTCTTCTTCTTCTTCTTCTTCTTCTTCTTCTTCTTCTTCTTGGTCTTTGCTTTGTACGAGTCTTCTTTCTTCTTCTTTTTTAAATATATCTAAAATATTTGAAATAAATAGGACTAAAATCTTGTTGTCGTTGTCGTTGTCGTTGTCGTTGTCGTTGTCGTTGTCGTTTCTTCTTCTTCTTCTTCTTCTTCTTCTTCTTCTTCTTCTTCTTCTTCTTCTTCTTCTTCTTCTTCTTTCTTCTTCTTCTTCTTCTTCTTCTTCTTCTTCTTCTTCTTCTTCTTCTTCTTCTTCTTCTTCTTCTTCTTCTTTCTTCTTCTTCTTCTTCTTCTTCTTCTTCTTCTTCTTCTTCTTCTTCTTCTTCTTCTTCTTCTTTCTTCTTCTTCTTCTTCTTCTTCTTCTTCTTCTTCTTCTTCTTCTCTTCTTCTTCTTCTTCTTCTTCTTCTTCTTCTTCTTCTTCTTCTTCTTCTTCTTCTTTCTTCTTCTTCTTCTTCTTCTTCTTCTTCTTCTTCTTCTTCTTCTTCTTCTTCTTCTTCTTCTTCTTCTTCTTCTTCTTCTTCTTCTTCTTCTTCTTCTTCTTCTTCTTCTTCTTCTTGGTCTTTGCTTTGTACGAGTCTTCTTTCTTCTTCTTTTTAAATATATCTAAAATATTTGAAATAAATAGGACTAAAATCTTTAAAAAAAGAAGAAACTAACAAAATTAAAGCTACAAAATCAGGAAAAGGTGTCTAGACAAATAGTGATCATCATTTCAGGTGTGTCTCACCTTGGCTGTTTCAAAGATACAGGGACACGTGCTGTGCCCTCGTTAGTGAACTCGAATCTGCAAGGATCAGATCGTATTGGTAAATGTGCTGCCGGGACGAAAAGCCAAGAAATGGAAACTGTTTGCTGTACAGAACACTAACGAGTGTTGGTCGGGTTCCTCAGCATATAAGACTTACAATAGATATGGTGTTTCTTCTACGTGTAACAACGGTGTTGGCGGAGGATGGGGGAACGACATTTACATCTTTGGAGGTAAGATATTAATAGGTTGTTTTATTCATCATGTTGACAGCTGCAACCGAATCTTTCGTCCATTCTTTTCTCACTTTGTTTTTACTTTGTGTTCCTATATTTTTCTTCAGGTTGGTATGCTCTCATCACTCAGTCCTCCTCGTCGTCGTCGAACGATGTTGCTCGTTTAATCAGCCCCACCGCCAAATCAGCCGGAAGTAAATGCCTGCGATTTTGGTATCACATGTTCGGAAAAAAAAAGTGGATTATCTTCGAGTTTATGTCAATTCCTCGTACAACGCTTCTCTTGGCTATCCTGTGTGGCAGATGCGGGGTTCCCAAGGCAACCAGTGGAATGAGGCCGTCGTTACCATCCAGCAGTCATCGTCTTTCGCTGTAAGTTTATTAACTTAAAAAATGGTTGACTTTTGTTTTGTTTTCCCACAGCCACATAGTATTCGTTTTGAACGTAAAGAGTCATTCTGAAAAGACTTGGGAGGAAATGCAAAAAATAATCTTGATGTTTTAATTGTCTGCTCTTGCTTTTGTTTTGAAGCTTGTGTTTGAAGCCACGCGAGGATCTAGTTTCGCGGGGCACATCGCTATTGATGACGTCACATTCACTGATGGGCAGTGTCCTACCAAAGGTAATCCAACATTTAAAAGTGGATTTACGTATATATACACACTGCTAATATATTGTTGATATGTCTAGTTGGATCTTGTACATTTGAGCAAGACAAGTGTGGATTCCAAGATGATAAAGCTGACTTTACATGGACTCGTAAAAGAGGAGGAACGGCCACCCCTGGCACTGGCCCTATAGCAGACCACACCCTCGGATCGAGATCAGGTTAGCCCTTTAGTGACTTATTCAAGCCCATTCTCGTAGGCGACCAACTCTAGTTACGACCACGTTGTCGAATTCAGAGATGGTCGCTTGTGAGAGCGTCGACTCAGTGTAATATGGACGGAATAACAGTTAACATTCGTTTTTATTTGTTTCATACAACACTATTGTTTGGCTGAAATAGTTGATTTTGTGTTCATTTCAAAACGACTCAAGATGTCGTTTGACCGAAGATCGACGCAGTGTTTGAGATCCGGCCGTATTTAGTTCTAGCTAAAGATGCTTCTTCCCATCTCTATGTTAGGGTACTATATGTACACAGAAGTAAATAATCAAAGAAATGGCAACAAGGCGCGCATCATGAAAACCTACGCTAAGACCACACCAAACGGTCGTTGCCTTCAGTTTTTATTATATGATGTACGGTAGAGATCTTGGGACCCTGAACGTGTACCAGAAGGTCGGCAGCAGTCTTGGAAAGGCCATCTTTACTAAATCAGGAGATGCAGGACTGAGCAGGACATGGTTGAAGGGACGAGCCACACTCAATAGTACGGTAGATTTTATGGTGAGTTTTATTATAGGCAATATGAACGCCTGAAAATAGCCACATCGGACATCAACATATTTGTATATTACAGGTTGTCTAAACATCGATAGCGTTATTGTAATACTACCATGTCATGTATATTACAGGTTGTCTAAACATCGATAGCGTTATTGTAATACTACCATGTCATGTATATTACAGGTTGTCTAAACATCGATAGCGTTATTGTAATACTACCATGTCATGTATATTACAGGTTGTCTAAACATCGATAGCGTTATTGTAATACTACCATGTCATGTATATTACAGGTTGTCTAAATGCATAACATCGATAGCGTTATTGTAATACTACCATGTTATGTATATTACAGGTTGTCTAAACATCGATAGCGTTATTGTAATACTACCATGTTATGTATATTACAGGTTGTCTAAACATCGATAGCGTTATTGTAATACTACCATGTCATGTATATTACAGGTTGTCTAAACATCGATAGCGTTATTGTAATACTACCATGTTATGTATATCACAGGTTGTCTAAACATCGATAGCGTTATTGTAATACTACCATGTTATGTATATTACAGGTTGTCTAAATGCATAACATCGATAGCGTTATTGTAATACTACCATGTCATGTATATTACAGGTTGTCTAAATGCATAACATCGATAGCGTTATTGTAATACTACCATGTCATGTATATTACAGGTTGTCTAAATGCATAACATCGATAGCGTTATTGTAATACTACCATGTTATGTATATTACAGGTTGTCTAAACATCGATAGCGTTATTGTAATACTACCATGTTATGTATATTACAGGTTGTCTAAACATCGATAGCGTTATTGTAATACTACCATGTCATGTATATTACAGGTTGTCTAAACATCGATAGCGTTATTGTAATACTACCATGTTATGTATATTACAGGTTGTCTAAACATCGATAGCGTTATTGTAATACTACCATGTTATGTATATTACAGGTTGTCTAAATGCATAACATCGATAGCGTTATTGTAATACTACCATGTCATGTATATTACAGGTTGTCTAAATGCATAACATCGATAGCGTTATTGTAATACTACCATGTCATGTATATTACAGGTTGTCTAAATGCATAACATCGATAGCGTTATTGTAATACTACCATGTCATGTATATTACAGGTTGTCTAAATGCATAACATCGATAGCGTTATTGTAATACTACCATGTCATGTATATTACAGGTTGTCTAAATGCATAACATCGATAGCGTTATTGTAATACTACCATGTCATGTATATTACAGGTTGTCTAAATGCATAACATCGATAGCGTTATTGTAATACTACCATGTCATGTATATTACAGGTTGTCTAAATGCATAACATCGATAGCGTTATTGTAATACTACCATGTCATGTATATTACAGGTTGTCTAAATGCATAACATCGATAGCGTTATTGTAATACTACCATGTCATGTATATTACAGGTTGTCTAAATGCATAACATCGATAGCGTTATTGTAATACTACCATGTCATGTATATTACAGGTTGTCTAAATGCATAACATCGATAGCGTTATTGTAATACTACCATGTCATGTATATTACAGGTTGTCTAAATGCATAACATCGATAGCGTTCTTGTAATACTACCATGTCATGTATATTACAGGTTGTCTAAATGCATAACATCGATAGCGTTATTGTAATACTACCATGTCATGTATATTACAGGTTGTCTAAATGCATAACATCGATAGCGTTATTGTAATACTACCATGTCATGTATATTACAGGTTGTCTAAATGCATAACATCGATAGCGTTATTGTAATACTACCATGTCATGTATATTACAGGTTGTCTAAATGCATAACATCGATAGCGTTATTGTAATACTACCATGTCATGTATATTACAGGTTGTCTAAATGCATAACATCGATAGCGTTATTGTAATACTACCATGTCATGTATATTACAGGTTGTCTAAATGCATAACATCGATAGCGTTATTGTAATACTACCATGTCATGTATATTACAGGTTGTCTAAATGCATAACATCGATAGCGTTATTGTAATACTACCATGTCATGTATATTACAGGTTGTCTAAATGCATAACATCGATAGCGTTATTGTAATACTACCATGTTATGTATATTACAGGTTGTCTAAACATCGATAGCGTTATTGTAATACTACCATGTTATGTATATTACAGGTTGTCTAAACATCGATAGCGTTATTGTAATACTACCATGTCATGTATATTACAGGTTGTCTAAACATCGATAGCGTTATTGTAATACTACCATGTTATGTATATTACAGGTTGTCTAAACATCGATAGCGTTATTGTAATACTACCATGTTATGTATATTACAGGTTGTCTAAATGCATAACATCGATAGCGTTATTGTAATACTACCATGTCATGTATATTACAGGTTGTCTAAATGCATAACATCGATAGCGTTATTGTAATACTACCATGTCATGTATATTACAGGTTGTCTAAATGCATAACATCGATAGCGTTATTGTAATACTACCATGTTATGTATATTACAGGTTGTCTAACTAAACATCGATAGCGTTATTGTAATACTACCATGTTATGTATATTACAGGTTGTCTAAACATCGATAGCGTTATTGTAATACTACCATGTCATGTATATTACAGGTTGTCTAAACATCGATAGCGTTATTGTAATACTACCATGTTATGTATATTACAGGTTGTCTAAACATCGATAGCGTTATTGTAATACTACCATGTTATGTATATTACAGGTTGTCTAAATGCATAACATCGATAGCGTTATTGTAATACTACCATGTCATGTATATTACAGGTTGTCTAAATGCATAACATCGATAGCGTTATTGTAATACTACCATGTCATGTATATTACAGGTTGTCTAAATGCATAACATCGATAGCGTTATTGTAATACTACCATGTCATGTATATTACAGGTTGTCTAAATGCATAACATCGATAGCGTTATTGTAATACTACCATGTCATGTATATTACAGGTTGTCTAAATGCATAACATCGATAGCGTTATTGTAATACTACCATGTCATGTATATTACAGGTTGTCTAAATGCATAACATCGATAGCGTTATTGTAATACTACCATGTCATGTATATTACAGGTTGTCTAAATGCATAACATCGATAGCGTTATTGTAATACTACCATGTCATGTATATTACAGGTTGTCTAAATGCATAACATCGATAGCGTTATTGTAATACTACCATGTCATGTATATTACAGGTTGTCTAAATGCATAACATCGATAGCGTTATTGTAATACTACCATGTCATGTATATTACAGGTTGTCTAAATGCATAACATCGATAGCGTTATTGTAATACTACCATGTCATGTATATTACAGGTTGTCTAAATGCATAACATCGATAGCGTTATTGTAATACTACCATGTCATGTATATTACAGGTTGTCTAAATGCATAACATCGATAGCGTTATTGTAATACTACCATGTCATGTATATTACAGGTTGTCTAAATGCATAACATCGATAGCGTTATTGTAATACTACCATGTCATGTATATTACAGGTTGTCTAAATGCATAACATCGATAGCGTTATTGTAATACTACCATGTCATGTATATTACAGGTTGTCTAATGCATAAATAGCGCATAACATCGATAGCGTTGTATTGTAATACTACCATGTCATGTATATATACAGGTTGTCTAAATGCATAACATCGATAGCGTTATTGTAATACTACCATGTCATGTATATTACAGGTTGTCTAAATGCATAACATCGATAGCGTTATTGTAATACTACCATGTCATGTATATTACAGGTTGTCTAAATGCATAACATCGATAGCGTTATTGTAATACTACCATGTCATGTATATTACAGGTTGTCTAAATGCATAACATCGATAGCGTTATTGTAATACTACCATGTCATGTATATTACAGGTTGTCTAAATGCATAACATGCGATAGCGTTATTGTAATACATCGATATTACAGTTGTCGTTATTGTATTGTAATACTACCATGTTACAGGTTGTATATGCATAACCATGTTTGTATGTACTACCATGTCATGTATATTACAGTATAAATGTTACTACATGTCTGTATGCATAACATCGATAGCGTTATTGTAATACTACCATGTTATGTATATTACAGGTTGTCTAAACATCGATAGCGTTATTGTAATACTACCATGTTATGTATATTACAGGTTGTCTAAACATCGATAGCGTTATTGTAATACTACCATGTCATGTATATTACAGGTTGTCTAAACATCGATAGCGTTATTGTAATACTACCATGTTATGTATATTACAGGTTGTCTAAACATCGATAGCGTTATTGTAATACTACCATGTTATGTATATTACAGGTTGTCTAAATGCATAACATCGATAGCGTTATTGTAATACTACCATGTCATGTATATTACAGGTTGTCTAAATGCATAACATCGATAGCGTTATTGTAATACTACCATGTCATGTATATTACAGGTTGTCTAAATGCATAACATCGATAGCGTTATTGTAATACTACCATGTTATGTATATTACAGGTTGTCTAAACATCGATAGCGTTATTGTAATACTACCATGTTATGTATATTACAGGTTGTCTAAACATCGATAGCGTTATTGTAATACTACCATGTCATGTATATTACAGGTTGTCTAAACATCGATAGCGTTATTGTAATACTACCATGTTATGTATATTACAGGTTGTCTAAACATCGATAGCGTTATTGTAATACTACCATGTTATGTATATTACAGGTTGTCTAAATGCATAACATCGATAGCGTTATTGTAATACTACCATGTCATGTATATTACAGGTTTGTCTAAATGCATAACATCGATAGCGTTATTGTAATACTACCATGTCATGTATATTACAGGTTGTCTAAATGCATAACATCGATAGCGTTATTGTAATACTACCATGTCATGTATATTACAGGTTGTCTAAATGCATAACATCGATAGCGTTATTGTAATACTACCATGTCATGTATATTACAGGTTGTCTAAATGCATAACATCGATAGCGTTATTGTAATACTACCATGTCATGTATATTACAGGTTGTCTAAATGCATAACATCGATAGCGTTATTGTAATACTACCATGTCATGTATATTACAGGTTGTCTAAATGCATAACATCGATAGCGTTATTGTAATACTACCATGTCATGTATATTACAGGTTGTCTAAATGCATAACATCGATAGCGTTATTGTAATACTACCATGTCATGTATATTACAGGTTTGTCTAAATGCATAACATCGATAGCGTTATTGTAATACTACCATGTCATGTATATTACAGGTTGTCTAAATGCATAACATCGATAGCGTTATTGTAATACTACCATGTCATGTATATTACAGGTTGTCTAAACATCGATAGCGTTATTTGTAATACTACCATGTCATGTATATTACAGGTTGTCTAAATGCATAACATCGATAGCGTTATTGTAATACTACCATGTCATGTATATTACAGGTTGTCTAATGCATAACATCGATAGCGTTATTGTAATACTACCATGTCATGTATATTATCAGGTTGTCTAAATGCATAACATCGATAGCGTTATTGTAATACTACCATGTCATGTATATTACAGGTTGTCTAAATGCATAACATCGATAGCGTTATTGTAATACTACCATGTCATGTATATTACAGGTTGTCTAAATGCATAACATCGATAGCGTTATTGTAATACTACCATGTCATGTATATTACAGGTTGTATTTGAAGGAATACGAGGATCAGGCACTCGAAGTGACGTCGCAATTGATGATGTAACAGTCGTGGAAGGAAGTTGTGGTGCCACTGGTAAGTATACACCATCCATATTTAGTAGAAACCAACTAGCATACTATCACGGATCCTGCGATCTGATTGGCTAACCATCGTTAGATAAAAACAATGGTAAACAAAATTATTTTAAGTGTCAATTGTATTTTTACAGACGTTTCGGGCATAGCCCTTCATCAGTGTGATCAACTGTTGTGTTTACACGTGTCACGCATCTCAATCAAGAACTTTTAGTTCATTTTCTATAATACTCATCGTTAGTTTGTTTGGGTTGAGTAAGTGACGTCACTTCCTGACAACAACTGTTTAATGGCGGACGTGAAGTTAATCGCAAATTTTATAGAACTTTCTCATGGAAAATATTTCACAGTTTTGTTTTTTTAGAACATCAAGATTACAAATCTTCTTTTACTTCAGAATGCCATTTTTCCAGAATTGTTTCTTCTTTGACAGTCATATTGTAAAAAACTGCCGATCGAGTGACAAAGACAACAAACAAAAAGCTCAAAAACATCCCCTAAACATATCTCAATTATCTTGAAAAACCCACACAATTTAAAGGATATTTTTTGTGAACAGTTACAAAAACATTAAATAATACGGTAGTTTGAAAAAGTACCTCAAAAAATAATTTTGTAGTCCCGAAATCGGTAAACATCAACTCGATCTTTCCAAGATGGCGATTTGTGATGACATCGTTCAATGAGCGCGTGCGTTATATTGAAGTGACGTACGTCATCTGTGTCTCTAATAACACATGGCTCTCGACCATTCAAATCGCGCGTAATATACCAATTATTATATAAATATTTATATTATATAGACTTGAATAGATAGGAGTGGTGGACAAACAACGTGCTTCCAGTAGAAGGACGAATACAGAGTCAGTCTTCTTATAATAATAGACAGACAGACAGACAGACATACGTTTATTTTATAGAGCATATATAGACAAAAAGAAGACTCGTGACAACTTCTGACAGCTGTTCCTTGTATAATTTGTAAACGTTTCGGTCGTTCGGCCTTCTTCAGTACATAAATATTGGTAAAAAGGTTAAAAATGATACAAAATATTTTTTATCATTTTTTAACCTTTTTACCAATATCAGGAGGGAGGGGGTGACTCTATTGTTCTCGGATTAGCATTTCCATGCAATCATACTTACCAGTGTGACGTCACGGCTCGCTCGAACGAATTTCAATATCTGGTCTTCTTGATGCCGACTATAAAATGCTCAATATTCTGTTCATATCTACATGTACAGTCTATATGTATATTATTTTAGTTTCTAAGAGGTATTATTGTGTAAGAAGGGTATCGCTATCGAGATAAACGTAATGCAAGGATTAAGCGAAATATATTTTTACAGCCGTCTAGTATAATAAAAACCCTGTAGTGTTGAGGGAGGAAAACCCACTGATTTCCTAACAATTATGGCATTTTATATCTAAAATCCTTCTTTGCGTCGTATCCACCAAAACTAGGTTAGAAAGACAAATATTCACAGATTCTAATAGAAAGTATTTTATTATGACTTGCTTCTGTTACATTTTGCTTATCAGTGTATAGTAGTAAATGTTTATGGCTCTTTAATACCGCGTGCTCTCTGCTAGTGCTGTCCTAATCATCATTCATCGCTCTATGAGGAAGGATGATCGCTATCTTTCGGGGGGTCGTTACTTTCGGGATTCGTTAGCAAGCATCATTTTTACTGTTCCGTTCGGGTTTCGCTGACTTTCGGGGTGTGTCCGCTACGTTCGGGACTTTACGGTATGCATCTCTCTCTTATTTTATATATATTATATGGATAGTCCCAAATGCCGTCTTCTTCATTATTTGTATGCCTAGTGATATGTGTGGGTTTTATTTTTTGGGTTTTTTTGTTGTACCGGTGATTGTAAACTTCCAGAATGGTACTTGCACATGGTCGCAACCTTTATATCCTCCCAAGGATGGACTTTGACTGGATTCTTGGTTCATGATGGTAAACTCTCCAAGCTCCTATACTGGCCCTAGCACAGACCGACTGGGACCTAAGGAATGTAGTTCAGTATTTCTCTAACTGGCCCTGGTATCTAATTGCCCCATTCCACACCAAGGCTTAACCATGGTTAAGGTGGTTGTAAATAAACAGGTTTAGGAAAATTATCTACAGACGCCATGCAACTTTTGGCACAAAACTGTTGGTAAAACTGTCCTTTGTGTTTGCTAGTATTAAATACCAGATAGTTTTGATTATTGTGAAATAAATGCCCTCGAATTAGAGAAGCGAGATAAAACCTAGTTTAACTAAATCAAGGTTTGGTGTGTGAAGGGTATAAGAAAGGGTATGTCAAAATTTTATTTGCTCTAACTGGCCCGATAAAGACCGACTGGGGATTCTAGCCAAACGTATGTCGTTATTTGTTTAACTGACCCGTTCCAGAAGTCTAGAAAGTCGGGTCTACGAAAAGTCGAGTCGAAGGACGAGACGGACGATTCTTGCTCGTTCTCCACTAATAGGTGGCCTCTGGAACAGGGTAAAACAAGACCCGACTGGGATCTAGGGAAAGGTATGTAATCATAGACATACTTTTGCTTCTGGTGTCAACTCTTTGCATGTGCGGTCAGTACGTCAACGATGCGAAAGCTGCATGTGATCGAATACAACTTGCTATGTTAGTCTCTGACATGACATTTGTTTTCCCAGGAAAAGTACGCGTTCATCGAAAAATCACGCCACGGAAAAAAAGGCGACAAGGCTCGACTCTCGGTGAAACTTTCGTGTACACCTAGTCTAAAAAGCCGTTGTTTTACATTCTATGTACCATATGTATGGAATAAC